>PVNU02002523.1:0-83308 GCA_003013855.2 Liriodendron chinense | reverse complement strand
TGCTAGGAAACATTTTGGGTTTTGTCATTTCTGCGTCAAGATCCGCTTCAAGATGCTAAATGTTTGTAATTCAATTCACTTGTGCATCCACATGCTGCCATTTGATTAATGTGCATGTGCATGTGTGTTTTGGGATTTGTAGATTGATTTTATTTTTTTAAATATCTTATGCTTCTGGTTACATTGGAATGGTTAAGGGTACATTTGCTTGCAACAAATATCATGAAATTTGGAATGTTTGAGCCCCTGAAGCCCCAACTCATTGGATTTAGAAATCAAAGCTCCTCCTAGATCCATCATTTTTGCATGGTTAGTGGACCGGGAATGTATTTTGATGATAGATTGTGATCTTGGTTTATGGGTATTGTTTGTGTCCAATGGATGCTGAAGACACTAACCACTTGTTCATCCAATGTCTGTTTGCCGCAGCAGTACAGGGATAGTGCTTCTGTAACGCCCCGTAAAACAACTGGCCCCCGAACCTGAACATGTCCTCGGGCCATGTCACGCTTACGTCACTCCAGGGCGTTTAATTGGCCAATAGTAGCCTTTTGAAACCGAGGCTTCCCTAATCCAGGCTCCACGCGCACACCCATCGGGTCTTTGCGCTATCCAATCCGAGTCAGGTGGGTCTGAGACTTAAGTAAGTCGACCCCCATGTCGGGCCTGGTATTTTGTTGGATCCGCACATTAAAATTGATATCTGAAACCGTAAAACTGCACAACACTACGATTACACCCTAGGCGTGAGTGTACTCTCACCAAACTTAAGTAAACCAATCATTACAATACATACTTTTCTTGTGTGGCCCTTCTGCACCCTTGCATGGCGTTGAGATTTAGGGACTTAGAACTTAAATATAACATCCACCACAATCCCAAACTTGAAGCCCCGATCGATGGTCGGTGACCGTCGAACTGATCCATCGCCATAGTACACAATTGCCGCACTATATTCTCGTAGGATCGCGCATGTAGCCATATCCTAGGCCAGGAGGACTATCCCTCGGTCCAGATCGGGTTAGATGGGCTCGCTGGGCCCCACACAATCAAAAGTAGACCCAAGAGGCTACTTATAGCCACTTAAAAAGTTGAGGGCTATATATCCTGATTTCCCAAGGTTATAAAAGCTCCTTTTCTCTCAGCCACTCTCATTTCTACCTACATCTAGCTGAGAAAGGAGAGAGAGAGTGAAGAAGAGAAGTTGGAGGAGAGGGAGATCAGCCCAAGGAGGGCTTGTGCATGTCCATTTGGGGCGATTCCTTCACCGCCTTCGCTTCATAGGGCTAGGAGAGTGCCGGATTCAGCTTCATCCAGCCTCACAGGTAATTGGAATGAAGTATACACCTGGAGCTGTCAAATTTTCTGCTGAATTCATGCAATTTCCTAACATGCAGCCCCTCTCTTGCAGGAATTGCAAGGGAATTCGGAGATATGAGGTGTGTATCATTCCCTACAGGTTGTCTTGCATCAAATGCAAGCCCACATGAATAATATCTCTAATTCTAGGTAGACTTGCTAGATAGATGTAGAATCCCTTAGGGATTAGTTCTCTAGATGTCTTTAAAGCTAGGAATTTCCTGTTTATATTGTTTAATCATCATGCATGTTTAGTATTACACAAGTATATATTAGTATTCACATATTTATCTTAAATTGGAAAGAATTGCTTAATTGTTTGTGCACTATTATGATTCCCTGAGATGCATGTGTATGTTGTTGTTGCATCTTTGGGGGAAATTGGTAATTTCTTCTGGTTGCTTGAAATTTTGAAATAACATCACCTGTATGTAACATATATGTAGTAGAATAGTTAAAGTTTAGCTCCTAGCATAGTCCCATGGTTCTGTATGTTGCCGGATCGGGAAATTCATAGAGTTTGGGTCGGCCACGTAGGTTGGCCGTATCCCCGGAGTTGGAATCCTCAGGCGTGGGGTAATGCGAGTGCTGTCCGTGGTTCATGAACCACGTGGGGTATAGTACCCAAGGACAGTCTTCCGTCATCCCCTTGACTAAGGACCACCAACTCAACAAACCCGGTTCAGGTATAATGTTTGGATAAACGCCTATATTCGAATCCACATACCAGCACGACCATTGGATAGGCCCACTAATAATTACATGGCGAACGATCCCTAAAGACTCATGAGCCGAGCATGGTGGTATGGGACCTATGCTCGCGCTGTCGGCCTACGCCGGGGTGGTGCCCCTCCGTAGTGTCCTTGAGCACCCATGGAGGCAGTGAGCCATCCATTTGTTTGACTATGGGGTAATGGCATGACTGAGCCACCCCCGTCTGAGTCGGACATGGCTGACGAGTCATGGCCGAATCAGACGCTCGGACTGTTTATCCAAGCTGGGATCCTTGGGGTTACTGGCGATGATATGTACTCGCCCGCAGGGAGCCAGATGATCCCTGATCGGCCGAGTGATGAGGTAATGGTATGTTGGCTTCGCCAACCGGCTGGATGTTAAACTGGTATAATTAAGGATTTGGATAATCATTCATGGTCCGGCATGACATTCATCGGGCGGGTGACTGGGGTGGTGCCCCTGTCATGGTGGCCCAGTCTATGCGAGTGTTGTGGTGGTGCCACACACTGTTAGCTGTGACAAACTGGTGTTTGGGGCATGCACATATGCATTTCATGCACTCATGCACTAAATAACTGTGCTTTGTTGTTGGCGATATCTTAGTTAAGAATGATGTGTAATAGAATCCATTATTTATGTATGCTTCCATTTGTGCATTGATAACTTGTATGTAATGTTACCACTGAGTTGGCCACTCACTCCCCATTCTGGGAACGGTGTTATAAAACACCACCCAGACGCCGCATGTGACCCAGGTTTACAGGAGGAGAGCGAAGCGGCAGAATACGAGGAGTTAGCCGCTGGCGAGGATCCATACATTCAGTATGCAGACGACCTGTATAGAGGGTGATAGGGGATCCTTGTTATGAGGGATAGCGCCGGGTTGGCGCAATGTATAGGTTTTTGCTAGTTTTTGGAGCCTGGTGATCGGGGCCCCTAGCGGGTCCCGTCGAGTGAGTTGTTGATGTTGCTTAATTCTTTTGGCTTATATATATATGCTCACTTCTTCTTTTGGATATAGATATCTCATGTGTTTGCTTCTAGCTGAGCATTATTCTGATTCTAGTAGCTTGCCTATTTCATTGCATGTTTTGCATAAAGTGGGGCCTGGGATATTGGGGGCCGAGGATGCCCTCGACCCTTGACATCCGGGGTGCCACAAGAGTTGGTATCAAAGCTACGGCTGTAGAAACAACTGGGATGTGGGAAATGGATCCACCGAAATGAAGAAGGATGGGCTATATAAGTGCCAAACGAGAGACCCAGGTTTAGGACTCGGGCATCGTGTGAGAATAGTTGGTAGTCACTTGGGAGCATGTATATGAGTGGGATAGAATTAGAGGTGATGAGTGGTCAGCTTTGGAAAAGGCTGAGGGGTCATGGGAGTGTGAAAAGTGGCCAAGGGTCAGAAATTAGGAACTTGGGAAGTTCCTCCAGATTGCTCAGGTGCCACCTGGATTCCACCTGAATTCCACCGTAGGACATACCCCTTCTTGGACAGTTTGCTTAGGTGCCACCTGGATGCCACCTGGATGCCACCGTAGGACATACCCCTTTTGGACAGATTGCTCAGGTGCCACCTGGATGCCACCTGGATGCCACCGTAGGACATACCCTTTTTGGACAGATTGCTCAGGTGCCACCTGGATGCCACCTGGATGCCACCTGGATGCCACCTGGATGCTACCATAGGACACACCTGCTTTTGGGCAGATTGCTCAGGTGCCACCTGGATGCCACCTGGATGCCACCGTACGGGCATAGTGACGCACGTGTGGGCCCCTTTAAAACCCATTCTTTCATCCTATTTCATTCCATTTCTTTTATTTTCCCTCTTCTTTCTCATTTCCTACCCTAGCCAAGCTTTCAAAACCTCCAAACTCCTCCTCCTTGCTCTCAAATCCTAGAAGACCTCCACCCCCTTTCTTCTCCAACTTCAAGACTCCATCAATGGCGGCCTTCCTCTCGGCCGTAGCTTCTTTCTTCGCCATTCCCCTCCTTGTGGCTCTCACCGGGAACAAGAGGGCCGCCGCTAGCACGAGCCGAGGGGCTCCGAAGAAGAAAAAGAGTGATTCCAAGGCTTCCACCTCGAGTTCACCCCTAGGAAGGTTTGCACGTCGATCCGTCATCTACGAGCGACCGGTAGTGGAAGAGGTCTTCGAAAGGTATGAAGGCTTGCGAACTTTGAGGAATAAAGGGTGGGGCCCGGTCCTTGAGATCAACGATCCAGCCAATACGGGCTTGGTACGCCTCTTCTACTCAAAAATCCGAGAGACCCGAACAAACCCATTAGGCTTCGACTTGGATTGCGGTAACCAAGTGTATCACATTGACGCTGAAATCATAGCAGAAACTCTTGGAATCCCAATGGGGACGGTGTACATCAACGAGGATGACTGTAGGCCGTATCAAATGCGATGCGAACGCACCCGCATGCTGTGCGGACAGATGGCCGAGTGGAGGACCAATGGGAGTCTGTTAGCCAGCAAAATGAAAACTGAACTCCGAGTTATCCACCAAATATTCGCCGCTGATGTCTATCCCCGAAAGGGCAACCGCACCGAGCTGTCCTATTACATGGTCGAAATGCTTTTCCAGGTCTGGGGTGGCAAGGATGTATGCCTTCCGACCGTCATATTGCACCACATCATCAAGGCCGCTACAAATCGTCGTAATCCTCCCCCCGCTCTGCCATACGGGCGGCTCATTTGCAGGTTGGCCAAGAGGTACCGGCTTTCGGGGCCTAGGGAAGACCCTGCACCGGTACAATCTTTCAACCTACGCTCTCTCCAAAGGATGACTTTGAATGTAGAAGCGTCCGACGAACCGGACGTCGCAGAAGAAGAAGAAGAAGAAGAAAATGAAGAGGAAGAAGGGCAAGACGAAGAGTATCGTCCGCCTCCCAACTATGAGGCCGACCATGCCGCCCTCAAGCGGAGGGTGGAAAAGATAGACAATCGAACAAAGAAGATGTATAGTCTTCTGAAGAGGATTGTTTGTTGTATGGAAAAAGAAGAGAAGAATGAAGATGCACCACCTCCCCCCCCCCCTCCTCCTCAAGAGTAGGATGAGGATGTTATCTAAGTAATTAAGTCAAGTCAGTAGTTAGTGTTTGGGGCCTTGGGTGAGGCGTGTCTCCCCAAGTAGGACAAGTAATAGAAAAATTTTGTGCCATTTGTGGCAAGTGTTGAACTAATATAGTTAGTTGTAGGGTGTCGTTTAAAGTAAAATTAACATGCAATCTATGTGGCATTCCTGCCTGAAGGATGAAAATATCAATGAAATGCCTTTTTATTACAGCTAAGATGAAATCTATATTTCTGATTGGTTATGTGCTTAATAGTTACTGTTTAATTTTCTCTAAGTGCATGGATGATTGACGAGTATTTACAAATGTTGAATGTATGCCTAGACAAGAGCCTAGTAGAGTACTAACTCTAGTTCCCTTGCCTGTTCAGTGACAGGCCGCAACGGGTAGACATAGTCTACACTCGAGGGCACCGGAATGTGGAGCGTGACAATCCGCTCCAACCGGCAAGAGGCCCTAACGACCCTAGCTCTAGTACCGAGCCTCCCGTCACTTTAGGAGACTTTCAAGCCCCAGCCCAAGAACACGGACCCGTGGCGAATGATGGGGCGGATTACCACCAAGGACCAGCGTTGCCGCCTCCACCACCACTACCCCAAGCCCCGCTAAATCAAGATGTCATGCAGCAGCTACTATTTGCGTTGCAACAGCAACAACAAACGCTGACAATGATCATGGGGTCAATTGCGCAAAATTCGGGTAGCGCCACCATTTCACCCCCTCCAAACCCTGTTAACACTCAGGCAACACCTCCACCGCCACTTGCACCCGCGAGGGCCGCCCCAGTGTATAGAGAGGGCATTTTTGAACGTTTCCAGAAGATGCGCCCCCCAACCTTCGCCGGAACTCACAATCCGGCCGATGCCGAACATTGGCTAGATCGAATGGTTAAAATGGTGGAGCCTTTCCACTGTTCTGAGGCTGAACAAGTCGAACTTATCGCGTTTTCCTTAGAAAAGGACGCGGATTTATAGTGGAAGAGTGTTCGTCGCATGGTTCCGAAAGACCATGTGTGGACTTGGCAGGAATTTAAGGACCACTTTTACGAGAAGTATTTTCCAATTACTTACCGTCATGCACAGGAGGCCCAATTCCATAAATTACAACAGGGGAACATGAGTGTTGGAGAATACGAAACACGGTTTTCAGAATTATTACGATATGCACCGGCCACAGCCAGGGATGAAGGGGCGAAGCTGCGACGCTTCTTAGAAGGGTTACGACCTGGGATTCGCACAAAAATGTGCTGTTCCGACATCTCAACATATGCGGCTGCCTTTGCCAAGGCTCTTGAATCTGAGCAAGATGCCATCCGTCTCTTCCGAGCTCGCCTTCAGACCAATCCGAGAGAGAGGGCAGAGTTCTCCACATATGCTCCTTCAAGTAAAAAGACTCGGGTTGAACCAACACCATTACGAGCACTACCGCCTCCACCGAGCTCCAACCCAATTCGGAGCTGCACATATTGCAAGAAAAATGGCCATACTGAACCCTATTGTTACACTAAGATAAAAGATCTTAACCTCAAGCCTTCGACGCCATCAGCCCGGCCGCAAAACCGCCCAAACGCCACACCTTCAGGATCAGCTAAGCAGCCCACACAGACAGGCCATCCTACATCTCAAGCAATCCGCCCCTACTCAGCACCGATAACAACGGGGGCTAATAGGGCCCAACAGGCACGCGTGAATGCACTGATTTCAGAAGAGATCGAGACGCCTGATTATTTCCCTTGTGCTTTCGAAGGTACAGCTCGCATCCTTGACTCTCCAGTTTACTGTTTGATCGACACGGGTGCATCTGTCTCCTGCATCTCGTACTCTTTAATCAAACGACTAGGATTAAAGACTACCGAAACACCCAAACGGGCCGTCGCGACGGCATCGGGAGTATTCTCTGACACCACCAAAGCATGTCTTCAGTGCCCCATCGTCCTAGGGGACAAGGAGGTCCACATTGATTTGGTTGCCATCAGCCTGTACCACTACGACATCATTATCGGCATGGACTGGCTAACCTCCGTGTCGGCAGAATTAGATTGTGAAACCAGAATGATGACTATTCACTTACCCGAGGAAGATCCCATCTCCATCCCCGTCAGGGTCAGCTACAGGTATCGTGCTGAACTGTATGCCATGAAGGACGTAGACAGCAGTGATAAAACAGAAGCCGATGATACCCCGGTAGTTAAAGAATTTTATATGGTGTTTTCACCAATACCCGGCCTTCCACCAGCACGAGCAATAGAGTTTGCCATAGATTTGGTGCCTGGCACCGCACCGATCGCGTTGCCTGCATACCGAATGCCTCCATGTGAAATGGAGGAGTTGAGAATTCAGATCGATGATCTTCTAGGTTTAGGGTTCATTCGACCTAGTGTGTCTCCATGGGGAGCCCCTGTACTGTTTGTGCCAAAAAAGGATGGAGGTCGGCGACTATGCATAGACTATCGGAGACTAAACAAAGTAACTATTAAAAACAAATACCCCCTTCCTAGAATCGACGACTTGTTTGATCAACTGCGAGGTGCCCAATACTTCTCGAAGATAGATCTGCAGTCAGGTTACCATCAACTACGGGTTAGAGAAGAAGACATACCCAAAACCGCGTTCAAAACCAGCTTTGGGCACTACGAATTCTTGGTAATGCCCTTCGGCCTTACGAACGCCCCAGCGGTGTTCATGGACTTGATGAACCGAGTCTTCAGGCCATTTCTATATCGGTGCGTCATCGTATTTATTGATGATATCCTTGTCTATTCTAAGAGCCATGAAGAACACGAAGAACACTTGCGGGCCATCCTAGAAACGTTAAAACAGCACCAGCTGTATGCTAGCTTTAAGAAATGCGCCTTTTGGAAAGAGGAAGTAAAGTTCCTTGGGCACGTGGTCACTAAGGAAGGTATTGCAGTGGACCGAACTAAAGTTGCAGCAGTACAAGACTGGGAACAACCGAAGTCGGCAACAGAAGTGAGAAGTTTCTTGGGATTAGCTGGGTATTATCGCCGTTTCATTAAGGACTTCTCCAAAATTGCTAGGCCACTAACTCAATTGACCTGCAAAGATATCAAGTTTGAGTGGAATAGTAAGGCAGAAGTTGCATTCCAAGAACTCAAAGATAAGCTCACATCCGCTCCTGTCTTAATCTTGCCGGAGCAAGGTGTCAAGTACACCGTGTACACGGATGCATCTCGAGTGGGTTTGGGATGTGTATTGATGCAGAATGACAGAGTGATTGCTTACGCGTCCCGTCAATTGCGGAAGCACGAAGAAAATTACCCCACTCATGACTTAGAGTTAGCCGCCATCATTTTCGCCCTGAAATTGTGGAGACACTATCTATATGGGGAAGAATTTGAGTTATTCTGTGACCATAAGAGCCTAAAATATATCTTCACTCAGCGCGATTTAAACTTGAGGCAGCGACGATGGATGGAAACGCTTAAAGACTTCAATTTCGAAGTATCATACCATCCAGGCAAGGCAAACCTAGTGGCCGATGCGTTAAGTCGCAAAAGAGCAATAGAATTTGCGGCCCCTCTCATGGTAAGAGAATGGAATATGGTTGAGTTTGTGCGAGACTTTGAGCAAAAACTCACCGTAAAGGAGCCTTACGCCATGATCGCCCACCTTCAGGTAGAACCCGAGATAGATCACAAAATTCTGGTAGCCCAAGACCAGGATGAAGCGTTGTGCAAGAAGAAAGAACAGGTGAAAAGCGGAAAATTGCCAGGATGGCATATTGGGAGCGATGGCGGCCTGCGTTTTCAGGGCCGTCTATGCGTCCCGAACGTTCAAAAGCTAAAAACTGAAGTTATGGATCTGGCCCATAAATCTAAGCTTGCAATGCATCCGGGGGGCACCAAGATGTATCAGGACATGAAGAGAAGTTATTGGTGGGACAACATGAAGCGCGAGATCGCAAAATATGTATCTCAGTGTTTCACCTGCCAACAAGTCAAGGCCGAACATCGGCAGCCTCCCGGCCTATTACAACCTATGCCGATAGCAGAGTGGAAATGGGATTTTATCTCGATGGACTTCATCGCGGGCCTACCTCGAACTAAGAAAGGCCACGACTCCATCTGGGTCATAGTTGATCGCCTAACTAAATCCGCCCACTTCCTGCCCGTGCGCTCCTCTCAGACCTCTGAAGATCTGGCGAAACTATACATTAAGGAAATCGTGAGGTTGCATGGAGTGCCTCGTGAGATAGTGTCAGATAGAGACACTCGTTTTACCTCGATTTTCTGGTCTAGAATCCAACAAGCTATGGGAGCAAAATTGACCTATAGCACAGCATTCCATCCGCAGACAGATGGGCAAACAGAACGCGTAAACCAGGTATTAGAAGATATGCTGCGGGCCTGCACCCTAGATTTTAAGGATAGCTGGGATGACTGTCTCCCCTATGCCGAGTTTGCATATAATAATAGCTATCAGGCAAGTATCGGCATGGCCCTGTATGAGGCTTTATAGGGTCGCCCTTGTCGAGCTCCTCATTGTTGGACCGAAGTGGGAGAAAGGAAATTGCTTGGGCCGGAGCTCGTGCAACAAACATCCCAGAAAATCGACATTATCCGAAGGCGTTTGCAAACGGCCCAAAGCCGTCAGAAAAGTTATGCCGACAAGCGTCGACGACCCTTAGAATTCGAAGAAGGGGCTCATGTCTTCTTAAAGATATCACCGATAAAGGGAATTTTACGTTTTGGCAAGAAGGGCAAATTAGCCCCACGCTATATTGGCCCATTCCAGATCTTGAAGCGTGTAGGCGCAGTAGCCTACCGCCTTGCCTTGCCGACACCTCTTGCGGGAGTTCACAACGTGTTCCATGTTTCTATGCTGAAGAAATATGTACCGGACCCGTCCCATGTCATAAAGTGGGAGCACGTCGAACTCCGAGAGAACGCCACTTGTGTGTTTCAACCTACCCGCATCATAGACAGAAGAGAACACGTCCTTCGTAACAAGAAGATTCCATTAGTAAAGGTGCTTTGGACTCACAATTCTGAGGAACAGACCACCTGGGAAACTGAAGCAGATATACGAAAGGACTACCCTCACCTTCTGGAGGATCATGATCAGGTACAATTTCGAGGACGAAATTATTTTTCTTAGGGGGGGAGATTGTAACGCCCCGTAAAACAACTGGCCCCCGAACCTGAACATGTCCTCGGGCCATGTCACGCTTACGTCACTCCAGGGCGTTTAATTGGCCAATAGTAGCTTCTTGAAACCGAGGCTTCCCTAATCCAGGCTCCACGCGCACACCCATCGGGTCTTTGCGCTATCCAATCCGAGTCAGGTGGGTCTGAGACTTAAGTAAGTCGACCCCCATGTCGGGCCTGGTATTTTGTTGGATCCGCACATTAAAATTGATATCTGAAACCGTAAAACTGCACAACACTACGATTACACCCTAGGCGTGAGTGTACTCTCACCAAACTTAAGTAAACCAATCATTACAATACATACTTTTCTTGTGTGGCCCTTCTGCACCCTTGCATGGCGTTGAGATTTAGGGACTTAGAACTTAAATATAACATCCACCACAATCCCAAACTTGAAGCCCCGATCGATGGTCGGTGACCGTCGAACTGATCCATCGCCATAGTACACAATTGCCGCACTATATTCTCGTAGGATCGCGCATGTAGCCATATCCTAGGCCAGGAGGACTATCCCTCGGTCCAGATCGGGTTAGATGGGCTCGCTGGGCCCCACACAATCAAAAGTAGACCCAAGAGGCTACTTATAGCCACTTAAAAAGTTGAGGGCTATATATCCTGATTTCCCAAGGTTATAAAAGCTCCTTTTCTCTCAGCCACTCTCATTTCTACCTACATCTAGCTGAGAAAGGAGAGAGAGAGTGAAGAAGAGAAGTTGGAGGAGAGGGAGATCAGCCCAAGGAGGGCTTGTGCATGTCCATTTGGGGCGATTCCTTCACCGCCTTCGCTTCATAGGGCTAGGAGAGTGCCGGATTCAGCTTCATCCAGCCTCACAGGTAATTGGAATGAAGTATACACCTGGAGCTGTCAAATTTTCTGCTGAATTCATGCAATTTCCTAACATGCAGCCCCTCTCTTGCAGGAATTGCAAGGGAATTCGGAGATATGAGGTGTGTATCATTCCCTACAGGTTGTCTTGCATCAAATGCAAGCCCACATGAATAATATCTCTAATTCTAGGTAGACTTGCTAGATAGATGTAGAATCCCTTAGGGATTAGTTCTCTAGATGTCTTTAAAGCTAGGAATTTCCTGTTTATATTGTTTAATCATCATGCATGTTTAGTATTACACAAGTATATATTAGTATTCACATATTTATCTTAAATTGGAAAGAATTGCTTAATTGTTTGTGCACTATTATGATTCCCTGAGATGCATGTGTATGTTGTTGTTGCATCTTTGGGGGAAATTGGTAATTTCTTCTGGTTGCTTGAAATTTTGAAATAACATCACCTGTATGTAACATATATGTAGTAGAATAGTTAAAGTTTAGCTCCTAGCATAGTCCCATGGTTCTGTATGTTGCCGGATCGGGAAATTCATAGAGTTTGGGTCGGCCACGTAGGTTGGCCGTATCCCCGGAGTTGGAATCCTCAGGCGTGGGGTAATGCGAGTGCTGTCCGTGGTTCATGAACCACGTGGGGTATAGTACCCAAGGACAGTCTTCCGTCATCCCCTTGACTAAGGACCACCAACTCAACAAACCCGGTTCAGGTATAATGTTTGGATAAACGCCTATATTCGAATCCACATACCAGCACGACCATTGGATAGGCCCACTAATAATTACATGGCGAACGATCCCTAAAGACTCATGAGCCGAGCATGGTGGTATGGGACCTATGCTCGCGCTGTCGGCCTACGCCGGGGTGGTGCCCCTCCGTAGTGTCCTTGAGCACCCATGGAGGCAGTGAGCCATCCATTTGTTTGACTATGGGGTAATGGCATGACTGAGCCACCCCCGTCTGAGTCGGACATGGCTGACGAGTCATGGCCGAATCAGACGCTCGGACTGTTTATCCAAGCTGGGATCCTTGGGGTTACTGGCGATGATATGTACTCGCCCGCAGGGAGCCAGATGATCCCTGATCGGCCGAGTGATGAGGTAATGGTATGTTGGCTTCGCCAACCGGCTGGATGTTAAACTGGTATAATTAAGGATTTGGATAATCATTCATGGTCCGGCATGACATTCATCGGGCGGGTGACTGGGGTGGTGCCCCTGTCATGGTGGCCCAGTCTATGCGAGTGTTGTGGTGGTGCCACACACTGTTAGCTGTGACAAACTGGTGTTTGGGGCATGCACATATGCATTTCATGCACTCATGCACTAAATAACTGTGCTTTGTTGTTGGCGATATCTTAGTTAAGAATGATGTGTAATAGAATCCATTATTTATGTATGCTTCCATTTGTGCATTGATAACTTGTATGTAATGTTACCACTGAGTTGGCCACTCACTCCCCATTCTGGGAACGGTGTTATAAAACACCACCCAGACGCCGCATGTGACCCAGGTTTACAGGAGGAGAGCGAAGCGGCAGAATACGAGGAGTTAGCCGCTGGCGAGGATCCATACATTCAGTATGCAGACGACCTGTATAGAGGGTGATAGGGGATCCTTGTTATGAGGGATAGCGCCGGGTTGGCGCAATGTATAGGTTTTTGCTAGTTTTTGGAGCCTGGTGATCGGGGCCCCTAGCGGGTCCCGTCGAGTGAGTTGTTGATGTTGCTTAATTCTTTTGGCTTATATATATATGCTCACTTCTTCTTTTGGATATAGATATCTCATGTGTTTGCTTCTAGCTGAGCATTATTCTGATTCTAGTAGCTTGCCTATTTCATTGCATGTTTTGCATAAAGTGGGGCCTGGGATATTGGGGGCCGAGGATGCCCTCGACCCTTGACATCCGGGGTGCCACAGCTTCCAACAGTTTAAGGTGGCTCGGTCGATGCCGCATTGATTAATCAGTTAGTTGTGGCCGGAAGTTAGTTGTGGCAGGAAGATAATTTGGAATCTCTGTTTTGTGGCTATCCTCTGGGCTATTTGGAAAGAAAGAAAAAACCGAACTTTAGTCGATTGTCCTCAGCCAATATCTGTCGAGTTAAACGTCTCTTTTGCTCCTGGGCAGAGGCCTTGAGGTCCGTTCCGTCATTTAACACTGGTTATGGTTATCTCTGTTGGTCAGCGATTATTGTGATCTCTTAACTTTGCTTCCTGACAAAAAAAAGAAAAAAAAATGATATTTCATGATATTTGGTGCAACCAAACACGCCCCAAAACATAATGTTTCATACATTCCTTGAAGCATCAGATTTTACTAGATGCACATGCTTGTGTTACATCTTTCTTTTTTTTTTGAAGAAATCTTTTGGTAATTTTGATTGCTCTTTTCAGAAGAGAACATCAAATTGCTAGAAATTAGAAATCAATGCTCGGGGAACAGAGAGGAAAAAACCCAAAAGAAAAATCATCCTCAATAGACCGATGTAAGAAGAAGCATTGAAGTTTGAAAAGACTACAAGCAAAGAAAGATGTGAATTTAATAAGAGGAACCCATCAATCTAATAGTACAATTTAGATAGAAAAGGAGACAAATAGAAAAAATAGCAATTCAATGCTCTGATGCCACTTTCTTATAAAGCATCTAGTTTTTCTGTAATTTGCGAGTTTGTATTTGAAATGCAGTTCAACTGTTCAAGTAATTTCATTCTATTGTTATGCTGTGGTATGGTAGGGTGGGGAACAAATGAGAAGTCAGTAATTGCAATACTAGCACATAGAAATGCAACTCAAAGAAAGCTGATCAGGCTAGCTTATGAAGAACTTTATCAAGAGGATCTCATCAAACGACTTGAATCTGAGCTCTCTGATGACCTTGAGGTCTATCTTCAACGTCTAGACCATATAAACTTTCACTAAATACCAATGAGATGGATTTTATACTTGTGTAGTCCATGGCATTCACTGTTGTAACTATCATAGTCACAGTGAATATATTATGCTATCATGTCAGGAATATTATGTTATAGGATGCAATTTAGCTCCGACCCACATTCCATACAGCCGGTACCATCTTTCAATGATTCAGAACTCCTGTTTGGTGGGGCCCCGTTTGGATGGGTGATGATCCAAAAACGCCCCAGTTGGAGAACCCTATCCACCAAGTTGTTGGCCTACAAATGGATGGTTAAAACAAGACAGCCAACAGTCCATATGGAAGTTTCTGACTAATGGCTGCATTGTTTGATGGGAGGAGATTATATGTCTGTTGCTCATCCATGGGGTGGCCCACAAATGAACGGTCTTTAATGCTGCATCGCTGAAAGGTGCAAGTCACCTGTGCAAACTTCTGGCTGAAGAAGTACACCACTGCCGGGAGCATTAAACCATGCCACATGAACCCACTGTTTTGTTTTAAGATGCAAAAGGTATTGAAAAATCATTTTACATGTATACAGAAAGCAGTGTACAGATGGATATTTGAACCAGCTGAGCGAGATGCCATCTTAGCTAATTTGGCAGAGAAGAAGGGGACTCTCGACAATCGGGTGATCATAGAAATAGCCTGTATTAGATCTCCTGATGAGCTTTTGGCAGTGAAGAAAGCTTACCACGTGCGTTTCAAGCATTCCCTAGAAGAAGATGTCGCCTTGCATACCACAGGCGACCTCCGTAAGGTATGCCCTTGAACAAAATACTCTGTTTTTGTGTGCATGTGCGAGTATTGTTTATTGAGAAATGCTAATACAAAAGATAGAAAAGGGGATTGGTGCCGCTGCGCCACACATTCCAAAATGGCACATGTGTGAGAGCTGGCCATTCATAAGGAGGGCCCACTGGAAATATGTAATCATCCGAAAAAAAACCAGGCTTGTCCACTCATCATATAGGCCACACATGTATGAAACAAATGGATGGGTAGAGAAAATTGACCTGCAATCTAGATTCAACATGCACTGTTGATGATGGAACAACCTGATTTTCAGGCCAGGGTGTGTTCACAGTGGGGCCTACCAATCTCCTCTTCAATATGCATTTGCAAACCACCTTTAGCATGTCTCTTTGTTCATCTGTATTCACTGATGCTATTGTGGGTCTTGGTTTGTGTCACAGCTTTTGCTTCCGCCAATGGGCACTTACAGGTATAACGGTGATGACATTAATGTAAGGCTAGCACAATCAGAAGCCAAGATTCTCCATGATGCCATTGACGCAAATAACTTCAGCCATGAAGAGATCATTAGAATCTTGACTACAAGGAGCAAGGCCCAGCTCAATGCAACATTCAACCGTTACAAAGACGAGTACGGCACTGCCATCACCAAGGTGGGGATATTGACTCCGTGTTTGGATGTTTGATTTTCAATAATTCAATTCAATATAGATTAAATGAATAAAATGGGTCCGTAATAAGTAGCCTCATATTGCAACTAGTTTCATTTCAAGTCTTGAAATGCATGTAATTGCAATTATGGTTTTGGCATTACAAACTAAGTAATGATTCAGCTCAATCGAGTATCTAAACATGCCATTAAGTTCATTTTTTAAACAAGCAATCCATGTTTGTCATCTAAATTCAATCATTCGATGTTATTAAATTGCATTTCGTTACATTTTCTTCACTTATTTCCTGATGAGTAAATGGAAAATTGTGTACATGGGATGCTGTTATTAGGGTCTGGTTTGTGATCCCGCCGATGAATTCCTGTCAGCGCTGCGAGTGATAATCAAATGCATTAGCACTCCTCATAAATACTTCGAAAAGGTGAGAAATCAGAACCCCAAGAAAAAATTTAGTTTCAGTCCCACAAGTGTGGATAATGCAGCCACATGACATGCCACCACATCTGCCTAGTTGGCACATGTTTTGAAATCCAAAGTGTCAGCCACTTGGGCCCCACCATTTAGATGGCATGATCCACTCATAAGGTGGGCCAGAGTGTTTACTTGAAATAAATAGCTAGGAAAACTGGGACACCTTAGAACATCACCAGCTTGATTTTGGACCATGGTTCCTATAAATTGGGATCCACCTGATGGAGAGTTTAGGTCTTCCACATGTGTGTCATGTGGTCTCACCTCTCCATCTAGAGGGGCTTCCTTGTACATGCCTGCCTGATTAGCACCTCTCCATTTTCTTATACTGTTACAAAAATGTTTGATGTTTGGATTGTTTCAGGTGTTGCGAAACTCAATAAATAAACAGGGGACGGACGAAGATGCAGCCACCCGTGTGATCGTCACACGCGCTGAGAAGGACTTGAATGAGATCAAGAAAGCGTATTACAAGAGAAACAACGTCACTCTTAATCATGCAATAGCCAAGGACACTTCTGGGGATTACAAAGCCTTCCTCCTCGCTTTACTTGGAGACTAAAGCTGTGTTTGGAAGTTCAATCGAATTGAATTGCAATAAGTTCAATTCAATAGAGATCACGTGACCAAATTCCGACATGCGCCATATTGCAATTACCATCTTTTCAAGTCCAACGTGGATGCATGGAATTTGCAATTAGGCGTTTGGTTGTCATTATGATTTTAAATGGTCATGTCCTCTATTCCATGACTTGCAGTTCAATTCAATCGATCATCCAAACGCACCGTAAGAGCTGTAGCTCTCATCCTATGAAAAGTTTTCCTACGTAGTTTGTGTTCTTTTGTCTGGCGTTGATTACAGGGACCCATCTTGTGCTATTTCATCTATGATTATGGTTTCTGTCAATTTCCTTGTGCTTTTTTTTTTTTAGAGTTTGGAAATGAATATTTGCGTCGATCATGATTAGATTATGAGTATTGTTCTACACTGAATATCGTGTTGCTTTATATTTTCTTTCACTTGGGTGCATATGGGCACATTTGAATTTGCATGAGCCGATCCTTCCGATCAGCAAATGATCCATTCCCTGTTGCCATATATAGGCTCACATGATCTGATTTGGTACGAGCTAATCATGATGATCTTTGTGAAATCTCATCCTAATCATCTCATAAATCACGGCAGAAGTACATTTCATATATACATGCATTTTAATATGCATCGCTTCCATTGTGCATAATTGCACATGGTTTTTGCCATGCATGAAGCTGACCAAGCCTTTAATTGATGAATATTAGCCGCATCTCATCATGAAGGCCAATCTGAATATTTACGTGCATACATTATCATGAAACAATCACACACACACACACACACACACACACACACACACACACAGATATATATATAACTTCAAACATTAGAAAATTTCAGAGCATACAAGTTCATTTGTGCTGATTGGAATAGGCATTCATCGGTTGATATGGGGCCATAACAACCCATATGTTATCAGTTATTGGGGCTCTGGTACGGGGCCATAACGGCCCATACCAAATACCGGATTAGTTGAGTATCACATGAACTCAGTTCGTTTTTACAGCACACTTGCAAGTTTGGGCCTTTTGATTGCTCAAGATAACACATTTTAAGGGAAAAATATGAACCATGGAATCAATGATCTTTAATATGGATGGTTAATATACTTTACACAAAATTAGGTCCAATCAACAATTTGTTATATCTATTTGTTGGGGCTAATAATTCAGACTTCCACTCAATTGGACATGTGTGATAGATTCAACAGTACGGATAGTCCATGTAGTGGACTCAATTGAAGTTTCAATGGTGTAGATTTCACACGTGTTGGACCATTGAATACAGCCCCTACAACAGCACAATAAACATCAGAAGTCTTGCAGGGGCATTTTCATCCTAAAAATATGCCTGCTGATGTTAGGGGTCTAAAAAAATCTCTAAAACAGGCCTAATTACATAATTAAGGCATATTAGAGGCATTTTATCAAATGCATTTATTTTAAATAAGAGTTTTTTTTCTTTTCAATTTTGAAAAAGTAATTTTATATATATTTAAAAAAAAAACTTACTTAAAACAAGAGCTAGAAGGGAAGGCCAAGTGGAAGATTTTGATCGGTTTGATGGATTTGTATCATTTCCTCGCTAACGGAAGTGGATTGCAACTGACCACTGCCCGGTCATACCAAGGAACGGACAGATCTGTGTGGGGGGCACACCGTGATGTATCTGTTTATGCACATCGTCCATCCCTTTTCTCAGTTCATGTTATGGCATAAGCTTTGGATGCAGATTGCGTCCATGCTGATATGTAGATGGGCCCACCTTGAAGTATCTGTTTATCCACACCATCCATCCATTTTCTCAGATCATTTTAAGGCAAGAGATCAAGAATGAGGCAGATCCAACGCTCAAGTGGACCAAGGAAATAGTGAGCATTAGTTGCATTAAATGCACAAAGCATTAAATTCAAGAGTTATCTCTGGTGAGCCTTGGATATGCCTCATTCTTCATCTCGTGCCTTGAAATGATATTAGAAAATGGATAGATGGTGTGCATAAATAGATACATCAAGGTGAGCCCCTCCACAAATCAACATGGATGCTATGCACTGGCATTCCGTATCCCAACGACACTAGAAATGGCTCTTGCATTTAATCCTTCGTGGGCTTGTTTGGGCAGCAGTATCCCATAGACTAGAGTGGTATTAGATGGGATTATAGCATTTATTATGGTAATACCATGGGATTAACCTAATTCATTTCCATATTTGGGATCAAATCTTCTCTTTGGCAAATACATTGTATCAAGTGAATTTTATATTTGGTGGATCATGTATACCATAGGATGGAATTGTATTAGATGTGATTATAGCATTTATTGCTCATTTATCACATGCCTGGCAATACCATGAGATTAACCTAATTCATTTCCATATTTGGGATCAAATCCTCCCTTTTGTAAATACACTTTATCAAGTGAATTCTACATTTGGTGGATTATGGGATTACAATCAATAGACCACATTTCATAACTGATTTTGGTCGCCTGTGCGCATATGCAGCTTGAATGACTATTGTAAAAAGGCATGTATGGATGGACAACGTTGATAAAATGCACACATCAATGTGGTGCCCACAATTGTGGTGGATTTGAAATTCACAAAAAATTCAATCGAATCCACCATTGGCATTGGAATACGTGATTCTAGGATTAATTAAACCTTCCTTTGGTTATCAAACAAAGGATGAAATTGGCATGGGACCAAATACAGTTCCATACTGTTGCCGAGTTATTCATTGGTCACGCGTGTGATGTATTTGCGGGCGTGTCAGAACCGATTTCGCAGCTTGATTCCAACTGAACAACGATGATCCTGAGTGCTAGGGAAGGCAGATACGTCGTGATCGACTGTATATGAATGAGATCTGTAAAGAACGGTCGCCCAACTAGCCACTCGCTCAGTTGCTTAGTAAAAAATGATGAGGCGATGTTTGGAGGGTGGGATTAGTCCTTCAGAAAGTGGGTTGCAACTTTACCTTCCGAGTGAAAGGATTTCCCTCGGCGTAACTTTAAAGGAGTAAAAAGAAAAGTTTACAATCGATCATGTGGGCGATCTTTGCTTTTTCTTGACCACTAAGAGATTGTAAAATGAAACTTTATTGATCGTAAAACTTACTGCTATGAAAATAATTTTAGAGATTACACTACTGAAATTGAACAGTGCGATTAATGCTAAGAAAGTAAAAGGAACTGAATACGCTAAGAAACGTAAATGACAATAGACAAAGAACCTGAATAAGTTTTGAAACGATAATGTAATCTTGACTTGATAGATACCTGAGCGCTTACTCTACGAAATACAAAATACTTGGAATGTAAAATGGATCGATTACACTATGAAATGTAAGGGATTTGGTAAATTGGAAAGACGGATTGATTTGGTTGGTGCTGGACCTCTTGCTCTGTAGAAATCCTTTTGCTTTTATAACTTTCTCTTTGAAGTGTGGAATTATCTAGATGCTCCACTTCCTGATGGTTACGATAACCGTCTCCCACATTGCCTTCCAAAGGCTTCTCTTTACCCACTACTTACCTTGTAACTGCTTGTAGACTCGGCCACTACCCCAACGTGTGGGGCCCACCTTGATGTATTTGTTTTTGTATCCATGTCGTCCACCTGTTTTTCCATCTCATTTTAGGACGAGATCCCAAACCTTAATAAAATCCAAATCTCAGATGGACCATACAACTAGAAACAGTGATGAATAACCATTAAAAACTTTGGGCCACAAAAGTTTTTAGATATGCTCCAAACGACAATCGGTCGCCGAAATCGGTCACTGGCCATTGAAATCGGTCGCTGCCCCCTTGCCTTAAAACCTCAATCAGCCATATCTTGGAGTGCAAACGGCAATCGGCCGACGCCAACGGCAATCGACTGATATCATCGGACGCTGTCATGTTTCTAAAAAGGCAATCGTCCAAAGAATTGGCTGACATCATAGTTACATACGGCATCAGCCAGCGATATCGGCCAGCAACCGATTTTTTCGAATACCTATGGTAATTGACCGCTCCCTTGAAACATTTCTGACAAGGACTGTAAGAAACAAAATACAACACATACCACCTAATCCCATTTATTACCGCTGCCGATCAATAGCCGATCATATCGGACGTGGAGCCACCATGATGTTTGTGAGAAATCCACTCTGTACATCCATCTTGCTAGATCATTTTAAGACATTTGACCATGATAGAGACCCACAGCTCAAGAGGACACATGAGAGAGAGAATTAGGGAAAGAAATACCTAAGTTGAAATGTTACTTTGATATTTATATGCCATCTAAACCATTTATAAGGTCATCTCACTGATATGAAGTGAAAACACAAAAACCTTAGCCTCTTCAACTTTTGCGGTCATGCTAATGAATGTTTACATTATGATCATTGAATTCTTACCATCTGTCTCTTCTTGTATGGCTCACTTAAGTTCTAAATTATTTATTTTTTGCCACATGTTTTAAAATGAACCCGCAAAATTGATGAACTGAGTGAATTTCTTACAGACATTATGTAGGCCCACCAAGCACCGAGTGCAGGAACTCCCCGCTAAAGGCTTTCCTACAAAATTAGTTGATTTGGGCATGGTATGGTATCTATTTTCCTAGAAATACTATGTGCACACGCTGCCAACAAGAAGCATGTGTTCAAGATCAGTGCCACTCATCATGCTGGCCACACCCAGTCCAATAATCAGATAACCGTCCATCTTTTACGGACACGGATTGCGTCCTGCCCAGTCAGATTACCATTCGGACAGATCTATGGAGTGTATAGATGTATTAGTTATCCACTCCGTCTATCCCTTTTCAAGTGGACCACAGATTGCGTCCTTCCCGGTCAGATTACCGTCCAGACAGATACGTGGAGGGTCCCCATGTATCAGTTTATCCAGCCTGTCTATACCTTTTCAAGTGGAGACTTTTGCATTTAATGCAACCCAAACTTACTATTTGGTGTGGTCCACTTGATCCTTAGATCTGCCTCATTTTTAGGCTCATGCCTTAAAATAATCTTAGAAAAGGGATGAACGAAGCGGATAAAAAAAATACATCACGGTGGGCCCCTCCACAGATCTGCCCGTACGGGGTAGGACGCAATCCCCGTCCCTTCTTATTTGGGTACGGTCTTTTTATTATTATTATTATTATGGTTTAGGGCATTTTAACACCGGGTTCTACCAGATAACTGGTACGAAAGAGATTCACACATATTCCATTTTAGCACGTACGCAGCAAAGGCCCTTACACCTTATTCGATCAGTCCAGAAAATGGAATAATATTCGCGAGGGAGACTTCTATGCTTTCTTTTTTTTAAGTGGTAGTGAGTCACCTTCAAATGTGACACTGAATTACAATCATCCAGACCATCCAAATTGTGGGTCCTATTTTGGATAGAACTGATAAAGAATTCTAATAATCCAATTCAGTGGATATCACATGAAGAGTTAAAACTAAAAAAACTGAATGGTCCAAATTTGAATGAACAAAAATAAAATAAAATATTGGTACTATATTCTAATAAAACTTTTATTTTTGCTCCATACGCATATAGGAGAGTTTTTGGACGGTCTGGATTCCGGTTACAACAAAGCCATATGGACCGCTGAAAAGTCACCACCATTTTCTAAATGATGCAAAACTAACATAAGTATCAGTGAATAACAAGGGCGTTAGTATCAATCAAAACGAGTCGGAATACCGACATGCATTTCAAATTGGATTTTCCTCGACAGTACCGTACCATGTCTGGTTTATACCCTTGAATGTATCTTAAATGATGATCTGAACCGTTCATATTGGAGTCTATACTACTCGGTTGATGGTAAGAAAGATTCGTTGAACAGTGATTGTAAATGAAGATAAATCATATAAAGCATTATTATAGGAAATAGTTTATATTTGGTACTAAAGAGAATATGAACAATTCAGATCAATTTAAGGATGCAATTCTATGGTGGAAAAAACATGACAGCATACAGTATTTCGGTAGGGAGCATTGTACTGTAACAAAACTCCAGTTTTAATTTTTAAACGGACGCGGATTAGGTAGTAACCCCACCAGGACCAAGCTAGAGACGGACGGCATCATTTTAGAGAATGAACAAAAAAAAAAAAAAAAATGATGCATATTGAAGGCTCAAGTGGACCACACCAGTGGATATTGAAAGGCTACCGTTGAAAGCTTCTTGAGGCCACAAAAGTCTTAGATCAAGCTCATATATATTTATGTTTTCGTCTATGGTGCGGATTGGGTACTACCTCATCAGGACCTAGCTTGAGACGGACGGTCATGTCTTGTGGGGTCCACCATAACGTATATGTTTTATCCACACCATACATCTATTTTGACATATCATTTTATGGCATGAGCCCAAAAAGAAGGCAGATCCAAGGCTCAAGTAGACCACACCACAAAAAGAAGTGGGGCTTGAACTCATACCGTTGAAAACTTTCTAAGGCCTACCATCATAAGTTCACATAGAGCATAGACATGTATAAAAAGAAAACATACATATCAGTTTGATCCAAAACTTCTATGGCTCCAAGAACCCATTAAGTTTTCTAAATGATCTTTCAAAATAGATGGACAGCATGGATAAAACATATACATCACGGTGGCCCACACAGAGTTCCTGACAGGACCGTCCGTCTCTAACTATTACCCAACCCGCGCCCGTTTAAAACCAGCAACGCTCGTCGCTTCTCATCATCATAGCATCTCCTTTGTGAGAGAGAGAGAGAGAGAGAGAGAGAGAGAGAGAGAATGGTCATACTCACAGTCCCTGAGCCTCTTCCATCTCCACATGCAGATGCTGAGAGTCTATGGCCTTCAAAGGTTCCCTACTCAGTTTCCATACTAGGATTGTATTTCACATCCACTTTTAAGGATGGTGGGACACATGTATGGAAAATCTGGACTGTTCAAATTGTGGGTCTCATCATGGATGAGCCACAACCCGAATATCGCCTCGATTGGGCACTCGTAGCCACTTGTTTATGTCCGTTGAATTTGGATCATTCACTCGTTTATCTTTAACTGTCCATCCGACAACCAATATTTGGATGGTTGGGATTGTTTGATCAGCGCGATCATCGGGCTAAGTGCAATTCAAAATGAGGCCCATTGTTTGAACGGTCCCGATCCACGTGGCACCACCGGACAAAAGAATGTGGTGATGGCCATGGACTAGTGTCATCACATTCATGGGTCACCTTCAATTGAATTAAGATCTTGTGTTCATGGTGAATTTGGAGATGCACCTGCCTCAGATCATTTCATGTGTACCTTTGAAGAGATGTGATTTTTGGGATGGATTGACAAAATCACTGGCATGAAAACTGAACTCCAAGATATTGTAATAAGGTTGTAGATGGTGACCATGCTTTTGTGTTGATTGATACATGTTTTAATGGAAGCACGTGACTTTCTTTAAAATTATATATAATACAAGAAAAGTAAGCAAGTCCATAGGACCACTAGAAACACTAGTCTCACATTTTCATTTGCCCATCCCCTCATAGATGGCCCCATGTAAAAAAAAATCCACAGATCAAGAGACCTTTGGACTCCCAACATGGCATGCTTGTGGACACTTGAAATAGAAGGTTGATCATTCACATCCAACCTGAAACTTCACTATTGGAAAGTCGGAAATGCACCATGGGCCATGCAAAGTGATGTTGATGGTACAAATGGTCCTAAAGGAGTGCAATTTCTGGTAATCCTGCATACTATCAAATTTGCCTCTTTAACCCTTCATCTCTCTCGTGTAAAGTGAGCATGCTGACTTTGTCGACATGCTCCTATGTTAGCTTTGCACAATTTTGATAATGTTGGTGACTCATCATGCTCCCACTGATGTGAAGCTATCCAGACCATCCAAATTGTGGGTCCCAATTTAGATGGAGCACATCTCCAAAATCACACTGATCAAGAAATCGTAACCATTTGAATCATGATCGTGAAATGGACGGTCAAAAGTAAAACAGTGTTAACTATATTTGTTTACTACACTTGAAAGCCTAATATAGTAATATTCTTACCAAAATACCATTTAAAGGTACTCTCTATGTCAATAATACAATCATTTTTTTAATAGACAGATAACACTTGATTGTAACCAACATATGCAGCATCCTGCCAGTGACCCTATGGCTCAATGCTAAAGTCACAACTGTCTCAACATGATGTAGGGGTTTGAGCACCTGTTGTGGTGTGAGTGCATGGGCATGTGTGAATGTGTGTGAAAGAAAAAGAAGAAAAAAAAAAAACACATATACAACAGCTTATTACAAAGCAACTCTTTAAATTTTGTGCTCCCATTGCTTGTCCTTGCCTAATAATGATTAATGGATTTGCTTACAGCAATTCTCATTGTTTAATAAATAAACCTATTTTAATAAATTTTCTTGTAAAACAAGGTTGCATGTCTTCATTTTATTTATCACTATTAAAGGATAAGAAGCCATTGAAGGAGGAACCAACAAGGTATCTCTCTCAATCAAGACCAAGGTTTAAATTTTTGTCTACAGATTGGTACGTATTCCCAATACAATTTTTTTTTTCTTTTTTCAATACACACATTTCACATGAGTGCTCGAACTTATAACCTCAGTGTTGAAATGCAATCCTGAAAATCAGCCTGGAAGAGTGGGACCGTAGGATCCGGCGATCTATTATGATATGGAACTTCGCAAAGCCGGAGATGAACGGAGCACGTCTTGTGGTTCACCTAACTACTATGGGAGAGATGGGTCCAGATGGACAAAAACTCACTCTTTTTTGTTTTTGTTTTTTTGTTTTTTTTTTGTTTCCTTCGGAGAGTCTTGGATTCTAGATTCCTTTAACTCATCAAGAAAAACATCTCTGTATTTATAAAACAAGGGATTGAAAAATGAGGGATGAATTTAGATGGGAAAAAGATTATCCATATCTAATCTAACCTCTTCCATGTTTCTCTCATTCAAGACTAATGTTTAAATTTTCATCTATAGATGGGTGTGTATCCCCTAATCCAATTAGCTTTGTCCTTGAACAATGCAGCCAACTCATTTTTTACTTTGATTTTTTTTTTTTTTTTTCTATATTTAAATAGATACATCTACACACACTTCATATAAGTGCTGGAACTTATAACCTCAGTGTTGAAACGCAACTTATCCATAATTGAGCCATGCATTGAAACTCATTTTTCTACTATAACTAATACAATACAATGAAATCGATTTTTAATCCTTGATTAAGACTCTAATTCATTTATCTTCTTTTATTTAATAAAGAAGAAAATGAGAAAAAAGGAGAGTGAAGATGGGCTCAATCACAATTCCTGACCCTCTTCCTTCTCCAATCGAAGATTGTGAGAAACTTAGAAAGGCTTTGCCAGGTATGTCCATCCATCTCTTACTCTTTACAATTTATACAAATGGGTCCATCATCAAATTTATCAAGGCCGTTCATATGGTGGGACAATAATAGAAATGGGATCCTACCCATCCAATGTTTAGCCTTGCCTCTTCGTTTAAGTTGGATGTGGACTATCCCGGCACTTCCTATCTCAACCATTCATCTGTAATCTACTATTTACAAAAAATATCAATTGTCAGGGCAGATCGGTTGGTGCAGATCGTCTCGCCAATCTATTGTAGTTCTAACCATATCAACTGAAATCGTGACCACCCACTTGTAAAAACAAGCATGGGTCCCATGCATATGGTTGGATGGAGTATCATAAGTTATGATAAAGCCATTTCTTTCCCACCAACATGTCACATGTGTAGGATAGGCTACCCTAAAAAGGTGGGCCACACCATGATAATCAACGATTGGGACATAATGAAAAAATCGATGGATGGCCAGTGGTATGACTTAGTGGACTGGTGTGGCCCATCCAACGGTTGGATCGGCCTGATTTTAATATTATGATATCATAATCATACGGCCCATCTTTTGCAAGGATGGGATATAGCCGCTGTATCTGATCATGTCTTGATTGAGCGTGGTCAGATAATCAGAACCGTCCATCCGGTCCAACTTTGGATTGGCCTAAGATCAAATAATTGCATTGAAATGATGATCCCAACCATTGATTTTTAGACCTATACATATCAATGATGGGAATCAATCGATCAAGATAACGTAGACGGCTCCGATCATCGGACCATCTGTAAGTGTGGGCCCCAACGAGCTACGCATGCTGATGAGCTCTTCCCATGTAATGAACGGTGATTTGGTGAGTGGTAGGATTGGGTGCGGATAAGAAAGCAATAATTTCGATCCTGGGGCATAGGACGGGTAGTCAACGCGCGAAGATCAGTCAAACATACGAAGAGCTCTACAAAGAAAGCCCCATCGACCGTCTCAATTACAGGATCTCTGGAGATTTCGGGGTAAGAGTGAGAACATGTCACACGTGTGAGGAATCTGTGCCACTCATCTCAATTGTGGGCCACCTCGAATATGTCCTAGCCAAAAAATAAGGAGGTCCATCCATCAGGTGGGCCACCATAAATTTTAAATATACTATTCAACATGCAGCTCGCCTAATAAGAGGACTACCCTGAGTTGGTGGTCCAATAGTAGGCCCAGGCCCGTCGGAAAAGTTTGGGCCCATCAATTCCATGCATTCTCCTTATGGCCCACCTCAGGCAATTATAAGAAGGTCAGATCCGGTCAAATCAGGGTCCCAATGAGCCAAGGGCTGTAAATGGGCTGGACTCGCCCTATATCCTTTGATCCTGGCCCTTGCTTGAGCTGGTATATGAGGCCTAAGGGCCAGCACAGGCCTAACATTTAAGCCTGCTTAGTAATTGGACCGGACAACCTGTTGGACCAGGCCATTTGGTGATTTCAATGGTATTTTTATAATATATCAGACACACATGAGGAACGCCCACGTGGTCTTAATCTCGCGCTTCTGTGGGGCCCACCTCATCTGCGTATGGCATGCACTATCCGGTGCATAAATCAAGCCAATCTACTGTATATGTGTAGCTCAAATTATAATAAGATAGGCCTGATTTTGGGGAGAAGGTAGATAGATGGTAGGCCCATGAGATGAACCTGGATGTCACATGGAAGTTGGAGAATGGACTGTGCTCGGCCTATGTTTTGGTCTCCGGGCCCATAGGCTTGGCCTGGAAACAGCTTGTCCCGGCTCTGGCCTAGTTTTTCGAGAGCGCAACCCAATGAGATGACATATCAGGCATCATACTCAGGCTCAGACCTAGCTCAGAAGTGTATTGGGCCATCTGATTAGTGGGCCCAACTCAATCCAACTAGCTCACATCTGTGTTTTAGTCATGCTAATGAGAATCTTTCCAATCAAAGCAGAAAGCAATGACACTTTGGATGGTGGATCCTCCTCAAAGGGATGCCAAACTTGCCAGGGAGGCATTAAGAAAGAAGGGTGTTAAACATCTGGCCGTGATCATCGAGATTGCATGCGCGTCGTCCTCAGCCCATCTGATCGCTGTGAGAAAGGCCTACTGCTCTCTCTACAGATGCTCTCTAGAAGAAGACATTGCACTCTATGTATCCCAACCGTTGAGGAAGGTAGACCTGATAATCCTCTAGGGTTAGTCATGGGCCGTTAGTTTTGGGGCCTGACACAAAACTCATTCATCACCATTGGAATGGTTACTTGGCTAGTGGGCCAGGCATTGGCTTGGACCCAGATCTTACCTAGCAAGCCAGATCGGGACCATCTATTTAGCTCAACAGACTTGGATAATACTGGCCCAGTCCATCTTAGCCCACCATACTTATAAAGTTGTACATGGTTTGAGATGCTTTCAGCTGAGTGCAGGGCCTAAAGTTAGGCCTGGGCCCATATTGTATTTAAGGGCCACTTCAGCCCATGACGGAAAATGGAGCCCTTCTAAGTGTTTGGATCTCACATAGAAGCCCAACAGACCATCTGATAATCCTAGATGTGGTACTTGACCACTGCCTGGAAGGGCTACGCAAGACGCCTATGGTCAGGCTCGGCCTGAAACGAGGCTATGTAAATGGGTCGGGCTTGGCTTGAACTCTAACGGATCCGACCCACCCATATAAGATGTCAATGGACCAGGCCAGATCATCCAATCCAATCTATGATCCAAATTCAGGTAGGGTTGTGTTGAGTCCAACCCAACTGCCTGAGTTTAACCTTGACTCACCTGAGTCAGAAGGTTATGAGCCAGACCTATTTCCACTACTGACTTGTGGTGTTGAACCAGATGGAAGTTGACTGAACCCGAGTTGAGTCAAACGAGTCGACTCAGACAAGTCTTCAATCCAAGAGATTACAATCCGATGGGTCGAGTCAGGTGCTCAGGATTAGTGATTTTTATGTGGGTGGAGGGCTCATGGGTCAAGTTCATGACAAAATTCTTGGCCCATTTCATAAAATGGGTGAGCTGAGTCTGACCCAAACCTGACCCATTGCCACACCTACACTAGTGCATTTTTAGTGACATGTTATTTAATGAGATGTATGTTGTGCAGCTGTTGGTGAGCCTGGTGAGCTCATATAGGTATGAAGGGGAAGAGGTGGATGAGAAGGTGGCTAAAGCAGAGTCAGATAAGCTACATGTTTCCATTGAAAACAAGCACTTGGACCAGGAACATATTATTTGGATACTCAGCACCAGGAACAAGCTCCAACTCCAAGCAACTTTCTCCAGTTACAAAGACGATAACAGCATGCCCATCGACGAGGTATGCACTTATTTCAAAATGTGAATATACCGTGTTAAACCATTTCCATTGTCTAATCGATTGGAGCCGCCAACTCAACATCACTCGTGGAGATGTCGTGCCGAGTCAATTTGGAATTAACCTTGTCTTGGCCAACTCGATTCAGTGAGATTTGGAGCTGACTAACTAGAAACTCACTTGTGGTAATGACTAGGTACCAACTCTACAAAACTTGTTGAGTCAGTTCACTGGCTGGGCCGACTTGACATAACTCCTGGTGACTCAAGTCACTCAGCCAGTTTCACTGGCTTGCTTGAGTCACTCACCTGGTCAATATGCCTTTTTTTCTTCTCTTTAGTAAAAAGAGGAGGCAATGAGATTCAAACTCACAACAAGGTTCAAAGGTTTGCCCAACTTACCTTAAAAACTTGCAAATAGATGGTATTCAAATAAATATATTATTTCCTTTGTGTCTAAAACCTTGTTGCAGATCTAAGGGGTCGTTTGGATGCCTGTAAATGGGCCTGATTGTAAATGATTTACAGGTAAATGGTTTCACAATCTGTGTTTGAATACGAAAAATACTTGTAAATAATTTACAAGTTATAAATGACTTACACTTTAAGCCCCATTTGATTTACAGGCAGAAAGCTATAATTTCATTTACAAGCTCCCCATTTATAGCCTAACGGCTATATTTTCGAAAATTGGCATCTATTTACAGAACTTAAATAATTTATAGGCCATCGAACACAGATAATCATTTACCTATAAATCATTTATAGCTCACAGCCAAACAGGATAGGCTGTAAATCATTTACCAGTTAAACCATTTACAGGCATCAAAACAATGCCTAAGCTACAATCCCATCGTATAGATCCAATGAGAAATAAAGGAAGAAAGAAAAGAGAATTTTTTATTTTTCAACACATTGGAACCAAGAAGGAAAAAGAACAATTGGGCCAAGGGAATCTTGGATTCGATCCACGGAACCAACAAAAAGATCTTGAAAAAGATTAACAGAGTCTAAGGAATGGAAACTAAAAACAAAAGAACAAATGGTACATAAGGTGGCCCATACAAGGGTATCTATTATTCTCTACAACGAGTTGATTGAAAGTGTTAACCTCTCCACCAACAGGATATTAAAAATAGCATCAACAGCGACTTTGCATCTCTCTTACGGATGGTGGCTTTGTGCATAGATTCTCCCGAAAAACACTTTGCAGAGGTGAGTCACTACATTTCCTTGAAAAACAGATTTCCTCCCCAGTACCAAGTGAGATTTTGGTTGTCTTTATTACATTTCTCTTCTTAATATCATCTACTGATTGTGAAATCAGGTTGTGAGATCGTCTATCGTGGGTCTTGGAACAGATGAAGATTCACTCACAAGAGCTATAGTGACTCGGGCAGAAATAGACACGACGAAGATTAAAGAGTATTATTATGAGGTAAACACAGTTAGCATCGTCGACGATGTTGTTGATGACACATCAGGAGACTACAAGGACTTCTTGGTTAGCTTGCTTGGCCATGGGACGCTATGAATGATGGCTCTTATCGACCCACCGATGGTTGTGATGTGATTAAACAAGATTTGTAATTGCTGAATGTAATAATAACAGGGAATGATCCTACACAGCTAGTTTGCACTGTATTAACATGCAAATTAGTTGTATTGGAAATGTGAGTGGAACAACTGATTGGTTGAACCTATAATTGAATGGCCATCAAGCGAACAATCACACTTGCCGTACTATCTACGGCCATTAAAATGGACAAGGGTATGATAGAAAAGGTCCAATTATCAAGCTCGACTGGTGATGATGAAAGTAACCACACTTCCATTGTTTAGGATCAATGATCAGTGTGATTCTGGAGCTGTGGCTGGCAGAAAGTGAGGCACACCATGGACCATCCAGATCAATGTTTTAGGCTCTTGATGATGCTTCCAAAGAAACTCAGTTGCACGCTGATGTGGTGCAAACTAGTTGTGTAAGATCATTCCCCCTCAATAATCTTGTAATGGGTAATCTGTTTTATGTGATTTGGTTTGTTGTTTTAGGAATATCTTTCCCATGCTTGATCAGTCCATGAATATCACCTTCCTAGTTCCAAAATCAGGCCCGTAAGCCTGGGCATTTAAAGGGCATGTTGAGCTCAGCTCATCATCAGCATGCGTCGTTTGTGCGCTTTACAAAATGAAAATGAAACTGAAACAAGTACATGCTTTACAAAATGAAACTCAAACAAGCTCGGCATTTATGCCAGAATCCACAAGAGTTAGTTTACCGGATGCAATTGTTAAGTCATGTATATTTAGGCAATTATGTTTCTATTTTTCCCTGTTTTGCCCCTGGCCCATGTTGGGCTGTTATGTGGATAAAAGGGGCTTTCTTGTAATTTGGTAAACAATATAAAAGGGGCTGTTATGCTATGGCAGAGGAGCTTCGTGCTTTAGATGAGAACCGTACGTGGGAACTTATCCCGTGTTCTCCAGACTAACAACTCATTGGCAGTAAATGGGTGTATTCCATAAAGCTCAAGTCTGATGGGCGACATACCAAAGAAGTATCCGGATCGGCAACAAGAGTGGCGGTGGGCATGGGTAGAGGAGGAGGAGGTCTTGGCCGACGAGTATAAACCTGCAATGGCTGAGGCAGCACAGTGGATGCAGATGGTATGTCAAGAAAAAAAGTGAAAGCAAGTGATGGAGACGTAGAGGTAGAAGCAACAGTCGGCATATGGAAGGGAACATGTTTAAGAAAGATAACATTACGAGAGACCCGCATCCGACGAGCAATGGGATCATAGCATCGGAATCCTTTCTGTGTCTCCCTAAAGCCCAAATACATGCATCTAACAAATCTGTTTTTAGATCTTACTTGTTCTTCTTGTTGCTTATCTAAAAGTAAATGTGCTCCATTCTCTCTAAGCACAACTCGCTCTACTTCTATATTTGAACTTGTCCATACTGATGTCTGGGGGCCGTCCCCTATTTTATCCATGTCTGGGTTATGCTATTATGTTATTTTCATTGATGATTTCACTCGCTACATATGGATCTTCTTTATGCACTCGAAATCCCAAGTTTTTGGTATCTTCAAACAATTTGTTTCTATGGTCGATACTCAATTCGGGGCCAAGATTCAGATCCTATGTTTCGACTCAGGAGGGGAGTATGTCTCCCTGAATTTTAGTGCTTACCTTCAAGATCGTGGGATTATTCATCAGAGGACTTGTCCTGATACTCCTCAACAGAATGGGGTAGCTGAACGGAAAAATCGGCATATAGTTGAGACTGCAAACACATTAATGACTGATATGGTGGTTCCCCGTTCCTATTAGGCTGAAGCCATGTTGCACTCAATCTACTTAATTAATCGCATGCCCACTAAACTTCTAGATAACTCTTCTCCCTATTTTGTTTTGTATGGTTCTCTTCCTGATTATTCCAAATTTAGGGTCTTTGAATGTCTTTGTTATGTTCACCTTGCCTCCCGTGAACGTCATAAACTTTCACCCAGATCAGTTAGATGCATGTATTTGGGCTTTGGGGAGACACAGAAAGGATTCCGGTGCTATGATGCCGTTGCTCGTCGGATACGGGTCTCTCGTAATGTTATCTTTCTTGAACATGTTCCCTTCCATACGCCGACTGTTACTTCTACCTCTACGTCTCCATCACTTGGTTTCACTTTTTTCTTGACTTTATACTTTCAAAAAACCGACATTTTGCAAAATAACTCAATTTTTTTTCTTTTTTACAAAACTATCATTTTTCGAAAAAACTTATTTTTTTTAAAAGAACTTTCTTTTTTTTTAGAAACCTATCGTTTTCTCATAAAAATTATAAGTTTTAACAAACCGCACATTTTTTTTTCTTAAGAAAGGCTTTGTATTTAAAGAAAAACCTCGGTTTTCACAGAAACTATAACTTTTATACAACACTCCCATTTTTCGTAGAATTTTTATTTTTTAGAAAACTTTCATTTTTTTCAGGGATATTTTAAAATTTCACAAATCTCATGTTTGTCTTTAGAGAAGCTCTATATTTTAAAAAATTCATCATTGTTCTCATAAAACTCTTTTTTATTCTCCAAAAATTTCTATTTTTTTTGCACTAACAATATTTTTTCGGAAAACTCACATTTTTTTTTTCGAGAAAAGGCATTATTCTTCCAAAAAATCGCCGTTTTTAACGATTACTTAAACATAATAAAATACTTGTTTTTTTCCCAGAAACTATATTTGTTTTAGAAAACTCACATTTTCCTTAACAAAACCTTTATACTTTAAAAAAACCTACATTTTGCAAAACAACCCAATTTTTTTTCTTTTTTACAAAACTATCATTTTTCGAAAAAACTTATTTTTTTTAAAAGAACTTTTTTTTTTTTTTAGAAAACTATCGTTTTCTCATAAAATTATAAGTTTTAACAAACCGCACATTTTTTTTTCTTAAGAAAGGCTTTGTATTTAAAGAAAAACCCCGGTTTTCACAGAAACTATAACTTTTTTACAATACTCCCATTTTTCGTAGAATTTTTATTCTTTTGAAAACTTTCATTTTTTTCAGAGAAATTTTAAAATTTCACAAATCTCATGTTTGTCTTTAGAAAAGCTCTATATTTTAAAAAATTCATCATTGTTCTCATAAAACTCTTTTTTATTCTCCAAAACTTTCTATTTTTTTTGCTCTAACAAAATGTTTTTGGAAAACTCACATTTTTTTCCGAGTAAAGGCATTGTTCTTCCAAAAAATCACCGTTTTTAACGGAAACTTAACTTTTTAAAAATACTTGTTTTCTTCCTAGAAACTATATTTCTTTTAGAAAACTCACATTTTCCTTAACAAAACCTTCACACTTTCAAAAAACCGACAATTTGCAAAATAACCCAATTTTTTTCCTTTTTTACAAAACTATCATTTTTCGAAAAACTTATTTTTTTAAAAGAACTTTCTATTTTTTTTTAAAGAAAACTATCGTTTTCTCATAAAAATTATAAGTTTTAACAAACCGGACATTTTTTTCTTAAGAAAGGCTTTGTATTTAAAGAAAACCTCGGTTTTCACAGAAACTATAACTTTTTTACAGTACTCCCATTTTTTGTAGAATTTTTATTTTTTAGAAAACTTATAATTTTTTCAGAGTAATTTTAAAATTTCACAAATCTCATGTTTGTCTTTAGAGAAGCTCTATATTTTCAAAAATTTATCATTTTTCTCATAAAACTCTTTTTTATTCTCCAAAACTTTATATTTTTTTTGCTCTAACAATATTTTTTTGGAAAACTCACATTTTTTTCCGAGCAAAGGCATTATTCTTCCAAAAAATCGCTGTTTTTAACGGAAACTTAAACATAATAAAATACTTGTTTTTTTCCCAGAAACTATATTTGTTTTAGAAAACTCACATTTTCCTTAACAAAACCTTTATACTTTCAAAAAACCTACATTTTGCAAAATAACCCAATTTTTTTTCTTTTTACAAAACTATCATTTTTCGAAAAACTTATTTCTTTTTAAAAGAACTTTCTTTTTTTTTTTTAGAAAACTTTCGTTTTCTCATAAAATTATAAGTTTTAACAAACCGCGCATTTTTTTTTCTTAAGAAAGGCTTTGTATTTAAAGAAAAACCTCGGTTTTCAAAGAAACTATAACTTTTTTACAATACTCCCATTTTTCTTAGAATTTTTAGTTTTTAGAAAACTTTCATTTTTTTCAGATAAATTTTAAAATTTCACAAATCTCACGTTTGTCTTTAGAGAAGCTCTATATTTTCAAAAATTCATCATTGTTCTCATAAAACTCTTTTTTACTCTCCAAAACTTTCTATTTTTTTTTCCTCTAACAAAATTTTTCGGAAAACTCACATTTTTTCCCGAGCAAAGGCATTATTCTTCCAAAAAATCGTTGTTTTTAACGTTAACTGAAACTTAATAAAATACTTTTTTTTTTCCAAAAACTATATTTCTTTTAGAAAACTCTCATTTTCCTTAACAAAACCTTTATACTTTCAAACAACCAACACTTTGCAAAATAACCCAATTTTGTTTCTTTTTTACAAAACTATCATTTTGCGAAAAACTTATTTTTTTAAAAGAACTTTCTTTATTTTTTTAGAAAACTATCGTTTTCTCATAAAAATTATAAGTTTTAACAAACCGCACATTTTTTTTTCTTAAGAAAGGCTTTGTATTTAAAGAAAAACCTCGGTTTTCACAGAAACTATAATTTTTTTACAATACTCACATTTTTCGTTTGAATTTTTATTTTTTAGAAAACTTTCATTTTTTTCAGAGAAATTTTAAAATTTCACAAATTTCACGTTTGTCTTTAGAGATGCTCTATATTTTCAAAAATTCATCATTGTTCTCATAAAACACTTTTTTATTCTCCAAAACTTTCTATTTTTTTTCTCTAACAATACTTTTTCGGAAAACTCTCATTTTTTTCCGAGCAAAGGCATTATTCTTCCAAAAAATCGTTGTTTTTAACGAAAACTGAAATTTAATAAAATACTTGTTTTTTTCCCAGAAACTATATTTCTTTTAGAAAACTCACATTTTCCTTAACAAAACCTTTATACTTTCAAAAAACTGACACTTTGCAAAATAACCCAATTTTTTTTTCTTTTTTACAAAACTATCATTTTTCGAAAAACTTATTTTTTTAAAAAAGAACTTTCTTTATTTTTTTAGAAAACTATCGTTTTCTCATAAAAATTATAAGTTTTAACAAACCGGACATTTTTTATCTTAAGAAAGGCTTTGTATTTAAAGAAAAACCTTGGTTTTCACAGAAACTATAACTTTTTTACAATACTCCCATGTTCCGTTGAATTTTTATTTTTTTGAAAACTTTCATTTTTTTCAGACAAATTTTAAAATTTCACAAATCTAATGTTCGTCTTTAGAGAAGCTCTATATTTTCAAAAATTCATCATTGTTCTCATAAAACTCTTTTTTATTCTCCAAAACTTTATATTTTTTTTGCTCTAACAATATTTTTTTGGAAAACTCACATTTTTTTTCCGAGCAAAGGCATTATTCTTCCAAAAAATCGCTGTTTTTAACGGAAACTTAAACATAATAAAATACTTATTTTTTTCCCAGAAACTATATTTGTTTTAGAAAACTCACATTTTCCTTAACAAAACCTTTATACTTTCAAAAAACTGACACTTTGCAAAATAACCCAATTTTTTTTTCTTTTTTACAAAACTATCATTTTTCGAAAAACTTATTTTTTTGTAAAAGAACTTTCTATTTTTTTTAAGAAAACTATCGTTTTCTCATAAAAATTATAAGTTTTAACGAACCGCACATTTTTTTTTGTCTTAAGAAAGGCTTTGTATTTAAAGAAAAACCTCGGTTTTCAAAGAAACAATAACTTTTTTACAATACTCCCATTTTTCGTAGAATTTTTATTTTTTAGAAAGCTTCCATTTTTTTCAGAAAAATTTTAAAATTTCACAAATCTCACGTTTGTCTTTAGAGAAGCTCTATATTTTCAAAAATTCGCCATTGTTCTCTTAAAACTCTTTTTTATTCTCCAAAACTTTCAATTTTCTTTTGCTCTAACAATATTTTTTCGAAAAACTCACATTTTTTTTTCCGAGGAAAGACATTATTCTTCCAAAAAATCACCGTTTTTAACAGAAACTTAAACCTTTTAAAAATGCTTATTTTTTCCCCAGAAACTATATTTCTTTTAGAAAACTCACATTTTCCTTAACAAAACCTTCATACTTTCAAAAAACCGACAATTTGCAAAATAACCCATTTTTTTTTCCTTTTTTACAAAACTATCATTTTTCGAAAAACTTATTTTTTTTTAAAAGAACTTTCTTTTTTTTATTTTATAAAACTATCATTTTCTCATAAAAATTATAAGTTTAACAAACCGCACAATTGTTTCTTAAGAAAGGCTTTGTATTTAAAGAAAAACCTCGGTTTTCAAAGAAACTATAACTTTTTTACAATACTCCCATTTTTCGTAGAATTTTTATTTTTTAGAAAACTTTCATTTTTTCAGAGAAATTTTAAAATTTCACAAATCTCACGTTTGTCTTTAGAGAAGCTCTATATTTTCAAAAATTCATCATTGTTCTCATAAAACTCTTTTTATTCTCCAAAACTTTCTATTTTTTTTTCTCTAACAATATTTTTCGGAAAAACTCACATTTTTTTCCGAGGCAAAGGCATTATTCTTCCAAAAAATCCGTTTTTTAACGGAAACTTAAACCTTAATAAAATACTTTTTTTTTCCCAGAAACTATATTTCTTTTAGAAAACTCACATTTTCCTTAACAAAACCTTTATACTTTCAAAAAACCACACTTTGCAAAATAACCCAATTTTGTTTCTTTTTTACAAAACTATCATTTTGCGAAAAACTTATTTTTTTTAAAAGAACTTTCTTTATTTTTTTTAGAAAACTATCGTTTTCTCATAAAAATTATAAGTTTTAACAAACCGCACATTTTTTTTCTTAAGAAAGGCTTTGTATTTAAAGAAAAACCTCGGTTTTCACAGAAACTATAACTTTTTTACAATACTCCCATTTTTCGTTAGAATTTTTATTTTTTAGAAAACTTTCATTTTTTTCAGAGAAATTTTAAAATTTCACAAATCTCACGTTTGTCTTTAGAGAAGCTCTATATTTTCAAAAATTCATCATTGTTCTCATAAAACTCTTTTTATTCTCCAAAACTTTCTATTTTTTTGCTCTAACAATATTTTTTCGGAAAACTCACATTTTTTTCCGAGCAAAGGCATTATTCTTCCAAAAAATCGCTTGTTTTTAACGGAAACTGAAACTTTAATAAAATACTTGTTTTTTTCCCAGAAACTATATTTCTTTTAGAAAACTCCCATTTTCCTTAACAAAACCTTTATACTTTCAAAAAACCGACACTTTGCAAAATAACCCAATTTTTTTTCTTTTTTACAAAACTATCATTTTTCGAAAAAACTTATTTCTTTTTAAAAGAACTTTCTTTTTTTTTTTTTTTTAGAAAACTTTCGTTTTCTCATAAAATTATAAGTTTTAACAAACCGCGCATTTTTTTTTCTTAAGAAAGGCTTTGTATTTAAAGAAAAACCTCGGTTTTCAAAGAAACTATAACTTTTTTACAATACTCCCATTTTTCGTAGAATTTTTATTTTTTAGAAAGCTTCCATTTTTTTCAGAAAAATTTTAAAATTTCACAAATCTCACGTTTGTCTTTAGAGAAGCTCTATATTTTCAAAAATTCGCCATTGTTCTCTTAAAACTCTTTTTTATTCTCCAAAACTTTCAATTTTCTTTTGCTCTAACAATATTTTTTCGAAAAACTCACATTTTTTTTTCCGAGGAAAGGCATTATTCTTCCAAAAAATCACCGTTTTTAACGGAAACTTAAACCTTTTAAAAATGCTTATTTTTTCCCCAGAAACTATATTTCTTTTAGAAAACTCACATTTTCCTTAACAAAACCTTCATACTTTCAAAAAACCGACAATTTGCAAAATAACCCATTTTTTTTCCTTTTTTACAAAACTATCATTTTTCGAAAAACTTATTTTTTTTAAAAGAACTTTCTTTTTTTTTATTTTTATAAAACTATCATTTTCTCATAAAAATTATAAGTTTTAACAAACCGCACAATTGTTTCTTAAGAAAGGCTTTGTATTTAAAGAAAAACCTCGGTTTTCACAGAAACTAAACTTTTTTACAATACTCCCATTTTTCGTAGAATTTTTATTTTTTAGAAAACTTCCATTTTTTTCAGAGAAATTTTAAAATTTCACAAATCTGACGTTTGTCTTTAGAGAAGCTCTATATTTTCAAAAATTCGTCATTGTTCTCATAAAACTCCATTTTATTCTCCAAAACTATCTATTTTTTTTTGCTCTAACAATATTTTTTCGAAAAACTCACATTTTTTTTCCGAGGAAAGGCATTATTCTTCCAAAAAATCACCGTTTTTAACGGAAACTTAAACCTTTTAAAAATGCTTATTTTTTCCCCAGAAACTATATTTCTTTTAGAAAACTCACATTTTCCTTAACAAAACCTTTATACTTCCGAAAAACCAACATTTTGCAAAATAACCCAATTTTTTTTCTTTTTTCAAAGCTATCATTTTTCGAAAAAACTTATTTTTTTTAAAAGAACTTTTCTTTTCTTTTTTTTTTTATAGAAAACTATCTTTTTCTCATAAAATTATAAGTTCTAACAAACCGCACATTTTTTATCTTAAGAAAGGCTTTGTATTTAATGAAAAAGCTCGGTTTTCACAGAAACTATAACTTTTTTACAATACTCCCATTTTTCGTAGAATTTTTATTTTCTTGTAAACTTTCATTTTTTTCAGAGAAATTTTAAAATTTCACAAATCTCATGTTTGTCTTTAGAGAAGCTCTATATTTTCAAAAATTCATCATTGTTCTCATAAAACTCTTTTTTATTCTCCAAAACTTTCTATTTTTTTGCTCTAACAATATTTTTTCGAAAACTCACATTTTTTTCCGAGCAAGGGCATTATTCTTCCTAGAAATCGCTGTTTTTAACGGAAACTGAAACTTAATAAAATACTTGTTTTTTCCCAGAAACTATATTTCTTGTAGAAAACTCTCTTTTTCCTTAACAAAACCATTATACTTTCAAAAAACCTACATTTTGCAAAATAACCCAATTTTTTTTCTTTTTTACAAAACTATCATTTGTCGAAAAAACTTATTTCTTTTAAAAGAACTTTCTTTTTTTTTTAGAAAACTTTCGTTTTCTCATAAAACTATAAGTTTTAACAAACCGCGCATTTTTTTTTTCTTAAGAAAGGCTTTGTATTTAAAGAAAAACCTCGGTTTTCAAAAAAACTATAACTTTTTTACAATACTCCCATTTTTCTTAGAATTGTTTGTTTTTAGAAAACTTTCATTTTTTTCAAATAAATTTTAAAATTCACAAATCTCACATTTGTCTTTAGAGAAGCTCTATATTTTAAAAAATTCATCATTGTTCTCATAAAACTCTTTTTTATTCTCCAAAACTTTCAATTTTTTTTTTCCTCTAACAATATTTTTAGGAAAATTCACATTTTTTTTCCGAGCAAAGGCATTATTCTTCCAAAAAATCGCTGTTTTTAACGTTAACTGAAACTTAATAAAATACTTGTTTTTTTCCCAAAAACTATATTTCTTTTAGAAAACTCTCATTTTCCTTAAAAAAACCTTTACACTTTCAAACAACCGACACTTTGCAAAATAACCCAATTTTGTTTCTTTTTTACAAAACTATCATTTTTCGAAAAACTTATTTTTTTTTAAAAGAACTTTTTTTTTTTATTTTAGAAAACTATCATTTTCTCATGAAAATTATATGTTTCAACAAACCGCACATTTTTTTTTCTTAAGATAGGCTTTGTATTTAAAGAAAAACCTCGGTTTTCAAAGAAACTATAACTTTTTTACAATACTCCCATTTTTCTTAGAATTTTTATTTTTTAGAAAACTTTCATTTTTTTCTAATAAATTTTAAAATTTCACAAATCTCACGTTTGTCTTTAGAGAAGCTCTATATTTTCAAAAATTCAACATTGTTCTCATAAAACTCTCTTTTTTTCTCCAAAACTTTCTATTTTTTTTCCTACAACAATATTTTCTCGGAAAACTCACATTTTTTTCCGAGCAAAGGCATTATTCTTCCAAAAAATTGCTGTTTTTAACGTTAACTGAAACTTAATAAAATACTTGTTTTTTCCCCAAAAATTATATTTCTTCTAGAAAACTCTCATTTTCCTTAACAAAACCTTTATACTTTCAAACAACCAACACTTTGCAAAATAACCCAATTTTGTTTCCTTTATACGAAACTATCATTTTTCGAAAAACTTATTTTTTTTAAAAGAACTTTCTTTATTTGATTAGAAAACTATCGTTTTCTCATAAAAATTATAAGTTTTAACAAACCGCACATTTTTTTTTCTTAAGAAAGGCTTTGTATTTAAAGAAAAACCTCGGTTTTCACAGAAACTATAACTTTTTTACAATACTCCCATTTTTCGTTAGAATTTTTATTTTTTAGAAAACTTTCATTTTTTTCAGAGAAATTTTAAAATTTCACAAATTTCACGTTTGTCTTTAGAGATGCTCTATATTTTCAAAAATTCATCATTGTTCTCGTAAAGCACTTTTTTATTCTCCAAAACTTTTTATTTGTTTTGCTCTAACAATATTTTTTCGGAAAACTCTCATTTTTTTTCGAGCAAAGGCATTATTCTTCCAAAAAATCGCTGTTTTTAACGGAAACTGAAACTTAATAAAATACTTGTTTTTTTCCCAGAAACTATATTTCTTTTAGAAAACTCCCATTTTCCTTAACAAAACCTTTATACTTTCAAAAAACCGACACTTTGCAAAATAACCCAATTTTTTTTTCTTTTTTACAAAACTATCATTTTTCGAAAAACTTATTTTTTTTAAAAAGAACTTTCGATTTTTTTAAAGAAAACTATCGTTTTCTCATAAAAATTATAAGTTTTAACGAACCGCACATTTTTTTTTCTTAAGAAAGGCTTTGTATTTAAAGAAAAACCTCGGTTTTCAAAGAAACTATAACTTTTTTACAATACTCCAATTTTCCGTAGAATTTTTATTTTTTAGAAAGCTTCCATTTTTTTCAGAAAAATTTTAAAATTTCACAAATCTCACGTTTGTCTTTAGAGAAGCTCCATATTTTCAAACATTCACCATTGTTATCTTAAAACTCTTTTTTATTCTCCAAAACTTTATATTTTCTTTGCTCTAACAATATTTTTTCGGAAAACTCACATTTTTTTCCGAGCAAAGGCATTATTCGTCCAAAAAATCGCCGTTTTTAACGGAAACTTGAACTTTGTAAAAATACTTAGTTTTTTCCCAAAAACTATATTTCTTTTAGAAAACTCACATTTTCCTTAACAAAACCTTCATACTTCCGAAAAAACCGACAATTAGCAAAATAACCCAATTTTTTTCCTTTTTTTACAAAACTATCATTTTTCGAAAAACTTATTTTTTTTTAAAAGAACTTTTTTTTTATTTTTTTATTTTTATAAAACTATAATTTTCTCATAAAAATTATAAGTTTTAACAAACCGCACAATTTTTTCTTAAGAAAGGCTTTGTATTTAAAGAAAAACCTTGGTTTTCATAGAAACTAAAACTTTTTTACAATACTCCCACTTTTCGTAGAATTTTTATTTTTTAGAAAACTTCCATTTTTTTCAGAGAAATTTTAAAATTTCACAAATCTGACGTTTGTCTTTAGAGAAGCTCTATATTTTCAAAAATTCGTCATTGTTCTCATAAAACTACATTTTATTCTCCAAAACTATCTATTCTTTTTGCTCTAACAATATTTTTTCGAAAAACTCACATTTTTTTTTCCGAGGAAAGGCATTATTCTTCCAAAAAATCACCGTTTTTAACGGAAACTTAAACCTTTTAAAAATGCTTATTTTTTTTCCCAGAAACTATATTTCTTTTAGAAAACTCACATTTTCCTTAACAAAACCTTTATACTTCCGAAAAACCAACATTTTGCAAAATAACCCAATTTTTTTTCTTTTTTTCAAAGCTATCATTTTTCGAAAAAACTTATTTTTTTTAAAAGAATTTTCTTTTTTTTTTTTTTTTTTATAGAAAACTATCGTTTTCTCATAAAATTATAAGTTCTAACGAACCGCACATTTTTTATCTTAAGAAAGGCTTTGTATTTAATGAAAAAGCTCGGTTTTCACAGAAACTATAACTTTTTTACAATACTCTCATTTTTCGTAGAATTTTTATTTTCTTGAAAACTTTCATTTTTTTCAGAGAAATTTTAAAATTTCACAATCTCATGTTTGTCTTTAGAGAAGCTCTATATTTTCAAAAATTCATCATTGTTCTCATAAAACTCTTTTTTATTCTCCAAAACTTTCTATTTTTTTGCTCTAACAATATTTTTTCGGAAAACTCACATTTTTTTCCGAGCAAGGGCATTATTCTTCCTAGAAATCGCTGTTTTTAACGGAAACTGAAACTTAATAAAATACTTGTTTTTTTCCCAGAAACTATATTTCTTGTAGAAAACTCTCTTTTTCCTTAACAAAACCATTATACTTTCAAAAAACCTACATTTTGCAAAATAACCCAATTTTTTTTCTTTTTCACGAAACTATCATTTGTCGAAAAAACTTATTTTTTTTAAAGAACTTCTTTTTTTTTTTAGAAACTTTCGTTTTCTCATAAAAATTATAAGTTTAAATAACCGCACATTTTTTTTCTTAGAAAGGCTTTGTATTAAAGAAAAACCTCGGTTTTCAACAGAAACTATAACTTTTTTACAATGCTCCCATTTTCGTGGAATTTTTATTTTTTGAAAACTTTCATTTTTTTCAGAGAAATTTTAAAATTTCAAATCTCACGTTTTGCTTTAGAGAAGCTCTATATTTTCAAAAATTTGTCATTGTTCTCATAAAACTCTTTTTTATTCTCCAAAACTTTTTATTTCTTTCGCTCGAACAATATTTTTCGGAAAACTCAGTTTTTTTCCGAGCAAGGCATTATTCTTCAAAAAAATCGCGTTTTTCATTCGGAAACTTAAACTTTTAAAAATACTTGTTTTTTTTCCCAGAAACTATATTTCTTTTAGAAACTCACATTTTCCTTAACAAAACCTTTATACTTTGAAACAACCGACACTTTGCAAAATAACCCAATTTTGTTTCTTTTTTACAAAACTATCATTTTTCGAAAAATCTTATTTTTTTAAAAGAACTTTTTTTTTTTTTAGAAAACTATAGTTTTCTCATAAAATTATAGTTTTAACAAACCGCACATTTTTTTTCTTAAGAAAGGCTTTGTATTTAAAGAATAACCTCGGTTTCAAAGAAACTATAACTTTTTACAATACTCCCATTTTTCGTAGAATTTTTATTTTTAGAAAACTTTCATTTTTTTCAGAGAAATTTTAAAATTTCACAAATCTCACGTTTGTCTTTAGAGAAGCTCTATATTTTCAAAAATTCGTCATTGTCCTCATAAAACTCTTTTTTATTCTCCAAAACTTTCTATTTTTTTGCTCTAACAATATTTTTTCGGAAAACTCACATTTTTTTCCGAGCAAAGGCATTATTCTTCCAAAAAATCGCCGTTTTTAACGGAAACTTGAACTTTTTAAAAATACTACTTTTTTTTCCCAAAAACTATATTTCTTTTAGAAAACTCACATTTTCCTTAACAAAACCTTCATACTTTCAAAAAACCGACAATTTGCAAAATAACCCAATTTTTTTCCTTTTTTACAAAACTATCATTTTTCGAAAAACTTATTTTTTTTTAAAAGAACTTTCTTTTTTTCTTTTTTTTTTTTTATAAAACTATCGTTTTCTCATAAAAATTATAAATTTTAACAAACCGCACAATTTTTTCTTAAGAAAGGCTTTGTATTTAAAGCAAAACCTCGGTTTTCACAGAAACTAAAAGTTTTTTACAATACTCCCTGTTGATGCCAAAAATTGGCTAACAGCTGTTGGTCAGGGACCAGCTTTGATTCTTCGTCGTCTGATCTCCACTCAGAGATAAAGGGTGTAGATTGAGGGACCTGCAACCACTGACAAAGGTTAGGACCGCCGCCGGTTGGCCCGGCTTACGGCCCTCCGATGGCAAAGTTAGTATGGATACTGAAAGAGAAAGCTATTCGAGGTTTAATGGCGGTGGATTCCTTACCTCGAGAGAGAGTGGGGGTCCTCTTTATAGATAATTTTTGGAGAGATTTAAGTTGGGATAATCCTTATCCTTATCTGGATCAATGGTTATCCTTATCTTATCAAGAGGGAAAAGCTTTATTCAAACCAAGGCAGATGAGGCCAGGTCTCTTGCCAAGCTGAGGGCCAGATGTTGAGCTGAGGTGGGCCAAGGTTGAGAAGGCTGAATGCCGAGCCCGAGTGGGCCGAGGCCTGACTTAGCTTCCTCTCTTAAATAATCGGTCCATGACCATTGTAGATGAGCCCCAGTGGGAAGCTTTCCATATTCGAGCTCAGCCCGAATTTACCCATAACAGAAGCCCCCCTACTCTCGAGCCTGACTTGCTCGGCTTGAGAGTAAAGAGAAATGGATGAGCTGACATTTGAATTTGGCCAACTGCATGGGGTCGGCATAGTAGGGTGGCCCGTACAACCGTTGTATCTGATCATTCTCATAAATAGACTAGACTTTCGTGTTAGTTCCACACCATTTAAAAAATGGTGGTGGCTCTTCAAGCATAGTCGTATTGCATACTCTTACCCCATTGTAGATTGATCATCATCATTCAAGCCTGATCCTAATTGATTAGGATTGCATGGTTAGATACGTGCTTCATCGTCAATGACATCTGTTGATTGTAGCCCAGGGTGTTGAGAGTGCTGGAAGGATCTGCTCCATTGATGAGATGCTCTGCATATGAGATGGCCGGTTGCCTTGATGTAGGGTTTGCTGGCCATTGGACACCAGGATGACGTGTATATTTGGGCAGTTACTGGAGAAGATGGGTCTGCACTTTGGAGATTGGACGGCTGGAGTTGCTGATCTGGGTCTTGGACGTACAGCCGTGACCATCATTTGCTGGGCATTGATGGATGTGATTTATTTTTGATCAATTGCCTGGATATGCAATTTGGTGGAGATCCAACTGGTGAGATTCTCCATGCAGAGCTACTTCATTTGTGAGGTGAAGAGCGATTGAATGACGAAGAAATACTCAAGTGAACGATCTAGTTGTTCCCACAGACGGCGCCAATCTGTTTATGCCAAAAATTGGCCAACAACTGTTGGTCAGGGACTAGCTTTGATTCTTCGTCGTCTGATCTCCACTCATAGATAAAGGGTGTAGATTGAGGGACCTGCAACCACTGACAAGGGTTAGGACCACCGCCGGTTGGCCCGGCTTACGGCCCTCGATGGCAAAGTCAGTATGGATACTGAAAAAGAAGGCTATTAGAGGTTTAATGGCGATGGATTCCTTACCTCGAGAGAGAGTGGGAGTCCTCTTTATAGATAATTTTTGGAGAGATTTAAGTTGGGATAATCCTTATCTTTATCTGGATCAGTGGTTATCCTTATCCTTATCTGGATCAATGGTTATCCTTATCTTATCAAGAGGGATAAGCTTTATTCAAACCAAGGCAGATGAGGCTAGGTCTCTTGCCAAGATGAGGGCCAGATGTTGAGCTGAGGTGGGCCAAGGTTGAGAAGGCTGAATGCCGAGCCCGAGTGGGCCGAGTCCTGACTTAGCTTCCTCTCTTAAATAATCGGTCCATGACCATTGTAGATGAGCCCCAGTGGGAAGCTTTCCATATTCGAGCTTAGCCCGAATTTATCCATAACAGAAGCCCCCCTACTCTTGAGCCTGACTTGCTCGGCTTGAGAGTAAAGAGAAATAGATGAGCTGACATTTAACTTTGGCCAACTGCATGAGGTTGGCATAGTAGGGTGGCCTGTAGGCTCTGCCAATTATACGAGTCGACATATAGAGGTGACTTCTAGACACTTCGCGTTTTGGTCCGACTCTTTTGTCCATTCCAACTGCCCAGGTCGGTCTTTCGACTCTTGGTCTAGGGCTCTTCCGACTGCCCAGGTCGGTCTTTCGACTCTTGGTCTAGGGCTCTTCCGACTGCCCAGGTCGGTCTTTCGACTCTCGGTCTAGGGCTCTTCCGACTGCCCAGGTCAGTCTTTCGACTCTTAGTCTAGGGCACTTAGGCGATTGATCCCGTCGTGGTCAGTCCTGCTGACCTGGAGATTTGCCATGTTTTTTGGAGGAGAGATTTCGCCGCGCTATATAGTTGCGGGGATAGCCCTTATGGGCCAGTGTCTTGATTTTATATTTTTCCTTAAGGATGAGGCCTCATGAATGAATGCCCGAATCATGGCCTGAGGCATGGATGAGGCAAAGCGATGAGACCGAAGCGAATAAATACATTTCAATACTCGGATCACGACCGTACTCTCATCTAGATTATGCGGAGGTCGTCTGTCGAAGCCTTCAGGACGATGCCAAGGATGTTTACCAAATACCTGAGGTGAATGTCGATCCGAGGGCGACGGGAGCCAAATGATGAGCCGAGTAGGCCGAGCCGAGTGATAAGACTAACAAAGCCGAAGCCTGTTGCCGAGCTTGGGCGGGTGAGCCGAGGCGATGGAATCGAGCCCTTGTGCGTAGCTTTCTAAATAGCGAACAAATATATTTTAATACTCGGACCATGACTGTACTCGTAACCAGTTGCACCTTCGACCTAATATGCTGACTTCTTTTTCACCAGACATTAATCTGGAAAGGTGTTCCTATGCCAACGACGACATGTTTACCCCAGGAACATGATGCAACTATACTGGATAGTGAATCCGTGTGGCACCTTTCAGCTGCTCTCTCAAAACATTTAATTGGCCTAAATAACGTCGCTGCTGTAAATGGTACTTGAACTTCCAAAGAGTGAAACAGGGCCTTGTATCCAGCAGCATTGAAACCAATAAGATTTCCGTTGGAGCGGGAGTTGCTCGTCCTCAAGTTGTTGATGATGGATGGTTTGGAGAGAACGTCCCTCATTGCTGGTCGTTAATGGAGAGTAGATGGGCTAGAGGTGGTGTTGCAGCACGTGTGGAATTAATCTTGAATCTCTCTGCACGGTGGAGATATGAATGACCTTTGCCGAAGGCATCTGCTTTGCTGATCCAAGCCGTTGATTGAAGATGGCCCGTCTATGCTGGTGGAAAATGAGGTGGTGGCTGGAATTGCAGTTGCCACTCTGGACGGCTGATGATTTGAGTGTGGTCCATCTAATGGAGTTGATGATGAGCAATCAGAAAGCTGCGCATGTGGAGATCTTTGCAAGTGCTCCGTGAATAGCACGTGTGATGTGATATCCCTCTCTTTGCTGGCCTGTTGCGAGTGGGAACATATGGTGAGCTGATCAGTTGAGATGGCTGCATCATCTAGATCGTTGATCTGCACGCTGGACTAAAGGTCACCCAAACCATTCTGTCCTGAATGTCTTAGCTAAGCTAAATGGACGGTTGATGCATATGTCATGATTTGTGCTAGCCGTAGACCAGCTTGCCATGAACCATCTTAAATGTCCACTGGATGGATGGTTGATTATCTATTGTTTTGGACAGCTGGGATGAAGTGTCTCCTCATGCTAAATTTAAATTGCTGGTGCGTGAGGAAAAGCAGCATGCAGCTGGTCGCGCGAACTGATCGATACGATCCATGAGGTGGACAACTGCATCGACAAGTTCATCGTTGAGATGAACGGCCAGGATGGGTCCGACCAATCTCCCCTGGTTGTCCAGTTCAGAAGCACATTGGAAAATATCACGGCCCGCCTCGTCGAAATCATTAAATCCTGTTTGATGTATTGCTGTATCTTCCCTGCGGATGGCTGATTGCCAAAGGGAAACTGGTTCCGATGCTGGTAGCTGAAGGTGTGGACGGTTATAGATGATGATTCCAACATGGATGGCTGGAATTGTTGGATGCATGACCGGATGAACGTCCTCTGCTAGATGTTGGAAATGAGGCCCAGTTAATCAGGTGGTGATGATTGAAGATGGCCCACCTGTTGGGTGGCGCTGATGGGGTCCACCTTGATGGCCCACATGTTGAACGATAGAAAAAGATGGTTGTTGATAAAGAGTGGCCAGCTTTCCAAGATGTTGTACATGTGGTCCAGATGGCGTGATGGTTGATCGCCAGCACATGAGGAAGGTAGAACACCCACCATTATTGTTCATGTGATGGATGGTGGTTGGATCGGCCGGTTCTTGACATCGGGGCTGGAGGAGTTGGAGTTGGTGTTGGACTGGGGTCAGGCCTCTTCACACTCTCAGGTGTCGTTGCAGGGATCTGGGTCCACGAATCTTTGCTGAATGCGATGGGGCAGAATCCGAACCTGCAAATGGGCAACCCCATGATCAACAAGGCCTCTCCACTGCAGCTTCAGATGTTACAGCAGCAGCAGCCACAGATGCAGAGGAAGATGATGATGAGGCTTGGTGCAGCAACCATGGGCATGGGCAACAACATGGTCGGTCTCGGGCAACTCCATTTGTGTGAGCAGTGCTCTTGTTACCATGTACGCAAAAGGAGGGAGCATTGAAAGTGCGCATGCTGTTTTCGTTCGACAAGTGGAGAGGGACTTGGTTTCATGGAATTCGATGATCTCAGGCTATGCACAGCACGGTTACGAGAAGATGGCTCTTGAGATATTTGGAGAGTTGAAATGGGAAGGCTTGGAAATGGATGGAATCACATTCATCGGTGTGATTTCTGCATGTACTCATGCGGGGCTTGTGGATGAAGGGAAGAAATATTTTGAATCAATGACCTGTGATCATGGCATCAATCCAACAATGGAGCATTACGCCTGCATGGTTGATCTTTATGGCCGAGCTGGTAAGCTTGAAGAAGCCATGGATCTCATAAAAGGGATGCCCTTTCCAGCCGGTGCAACCGTGTGGCGGACGCTCTTGGGTGCTTGCCGGGTCCACCTCAATGTAGAGTTAGGAAAGCTTGCGGCTGACCACCTCTTATCCCTTGAACCACATGACTCAGCTGATGATGGTAGAGCTGCTCCATTTGTGAGTTGAAGAATGATTGGATGACGAAGAAAAAATCAAGTGAACGATCTAGTCGATTCCCACAGACGGCGCCAATCTGTTGATGCCAAAAATTGGCTAACAGCTGTTGGTCAGGGACCAGCTTTGATTCTTCGTCGTCTGATCTCCACTCAGAGATAAAAGGGTGTAGATTGAGGGACCTGCAACCACTGACAAAGGTTAGGACCGCCGCCGGTTGGCTCGGCTTACGGCCCTCCGATGGAAAAGTTAGTATGGATACTGAAAGAGAAAGCTATTCGAGGTTTAATGTCGGTGGATTCCTTACCGAGAGAGAGAGTGGGGGTCCTCTTTATAGATAATTTTTCGAGAGATTTAAGTTGGGATAATCCTTATCCTTATCTGGATCAATGGTTATCCTTATCTTATCAAGAGGGATAAGCTTTATTCAAACCAAGGCAGATGAGGCCAGGTCTCTTGCCAAGCTGAGAGACAGATGTTGAGCTGAGGTGGGCCAAGGTCGAGAAGGCTGAATGCCGAGCCCGAGTGGGCCGAGGCCTGACTTAGCTTCCTCTCTTAAATAATCAGTCCATGACCATTGTAGATGAGCCCCAGTGGGAAGCTTTCCATATTCGAGCTCAGCCCGAATTTACCCATAACACTCCCATTTTTCGTAGAATTTTTATTTTTTAGAAAACTTCCATTTTTTTCAGAGAAATTTTAAAATTTCACAAATCTGATGTTTGTCTTTAGAGAAGCTCTATATTTTCAAAAATTCGTCATTGTTCTCATAAAACTCCATTTTATTCTCCAAAACTTTCGATTTTTTTTGCTCTAACAATATTTTTTCGAAAAACTCACATTTTTTTTTTCCGAGGAAAGGCATTATTCTTCCAAAAAATCACCGTTTTTAACGGAAACTTAAACCTTTTAAAAATGCTTATTTTTTCCCCAGAAACTATATTTCTTTTAGAAAACTCACATTTTCCTTAACAAAACCTTTATACTTCCGAAAAACCAACATTTTGCAAAATAAACCAATTTTTTTTCTTTTTTCAAAACTATCATTTTTCGAAAAAACTTATTTTTTTTAAAAGAACTTTTTTTTTTTTTTTTTAAGAAAACTATCGTTTTCTCATAAAATTCTAAGTTCTAACAAACCGCACATTTTTTTTTATCTTAAGAAAGGCTTTGTATTAATGAAAAAGCTCGGTTTTCACAGAAACTATAACTTTTTTACAATACTCCCATTTTTCGTAGAATTTTTATTTTCTTGAAAACTTTCATTTTTTTCAGAGAAATTTTAAAATTTCACAAATCTCACGTTTGTCTTTAGAGAAGCTCTATATTTTCAAAAATTCATCATTGTTCTCATAAAACTCTTTTTTATTCTCCAAAACTTTCTATTTTTTTGCTCTAACAATATTTTTTCGGAAAACTCACATTTTTTTCCGAGCAGGGGCATTATTCTTCCTAGAAATCGCTGTTTTTAACGGAAACTGAAACTTAATAAAATACTTGTTTTTTTCCCAGAAACTATATTTCTTGTAGAAAACTCTCATTTTCCTTAACAAAACCATTATACTTTCAAAAAACCTACATTTTGCAAAATAACCCAATTTTTTTTCTTTTTTACAAAACTATCATTTGTCGAAAAAACTTATTTCTTTTTAAAAGAACTTTCTTTTTTTTTTTTATAGAAAACTTTCGTTTTCTCATAAAACTATAAGTTTTAACAAATCGGGCATTTTTTTTTCTTAAGAAAGGCTTTGTATTTAAAGAAAAACCTCGGTTTTCAAAGAAACTATAACTTTTTTACAATACTCCCATTTTTCTTAGAATTTTTTGTTTTTAGAAAACTTTCATTTTTTTCAAATAAATTTTAAAATTCACAAATCTGACATTTGTCTTTAGAGAAGCTCTATATTTTAAAAAATTCATCATTGTTCTCATAAAACTCTTTTTTATTCTCCAAAACTTTCTATTTTTTTTTCCTCTAACAATATTTTTCGGAAAATTCACATTTTTTTTTCCGAGCAAAGGCATTATTCTTCCAAAAAATCGCTGTTTTTAACGTTAACTGAAACTTAATAAAATACTTGTTTTTTTCCCAAAAACTATATTTCTTTTAGAAAACTCTCATTTTCCTTAACAAAACCTTTATACTTTCAAACAACCGACACTTTGCAAAATAACCCAATTTTGTTTCTTTTTTACAAAACTATCATTTTTCGAAAAACTTATTTTTTTTCAGAAGAACTTTTTTTTTTTTTTTTTTAGAAAACTATCGTTTTCTCATGAAAATTATATGTTTCAACAAACCACACATTTTTTTTTTGTTAAGAAAGGCTTTGTATTTAAAGAAAAACCTCGATTTTCAAAGAAACTATAACTTTTTTTTACAATACTACCATTTTTCTTAGAATTTTTATTTTTTAGAAAACTTTCATTTTTTTCTGATAAATTTTAAAATTTCACAAATCTCACGTTTGTCTTTAGAGAAGCTCTATATTTTCAAAAATTCAACATTGTTCTCATAAAACTCTCTTTTTTTTCTCCAAAAGTTTCTATTTTTTTTCCTACAATAATATTTTTTCGGAAAACTCACATTTTTTTTTCCGAGCAAAGGCATTATTCTTCCAAAAAATTGCTGTTTTTAACGTTAACTGAAACTTAATAAAATACTTGATTTTTTCCCCAAAAATTATATTTGTTTTAGAAAACTCTCATTTTCCTCAACAAAACCTTTATACTTTCAAACAACCAACACTTTGCAAAATAACCCAATTTTGTTTCCTTTATACAATACTATCATTTTTCGAAAAACTTATTTTTTTTTACAAGAACTTTCTTTATTTTTTTTAGAAAATTATCGTTTTCTCATAAAAATTATAAGTTTTAACAAACCGCACATTTTTTTTTCTTAAGAAAGGCATTGTATTTAAAGAAAAACCTCGGTTTTCACAGAAACTACAACTTTTTTACAATACTCCCATTTTTCGTTAGAATTTTTATTTTTTAGAAAACTTTCATTTTTTTCAGAGAAATTTTAAAATTTCACAAATTTCACATTTGTCTTTAGAGATGCTCTATATTTTCAAAAATTCATCATTGTTCTCATAAAACACTTTTTTATTCTCCAAAACTTTCAATTTTTTATGCTCTAACAATAATTTTTTCGGAAAACTCTCATTTTTTTCCTACCAAAGGCATTATTCTTCCAAAAAATCGCTGTTTTTAACGGAAACTGAAACTTAAAAAAAATACTTGTTTTTTTCCCAGAAAATATATTTCTTTTAGAAAACTCCCATTTTCCTTAACAAAACCTTTATACTTTAAAAAAACCGACACTTTGCAAAATAACCCAATTTTTTTTTCTTTTTTACAAAACTATAATTTTTCGAAAAACTTATTTTTTTTTAAAAGAACTTTCATTATTTGATTAGAAAACTATCGTTTTCTCATAAAAATTATAAGTTTTAACAAACCGCACATTTTTTTTTCTTAAGAAAGGCTTTGTATTTAAAGAAAAACCTCGGTTTTCACAGAAACTATAACCTTTTTATAATACTCCCATTTTTCGTAGAATTTTTATTTTTTAGAAAACTTCCATTTTTTTCAGAGAAATTTAAAAATTCACAAATCTCACGTTTGTCTTTAGAGAAGCTCTATATTTTCAAAAATTCGCCATTGTTCTCTTAAAACTCTTTTTTATTCGCCAAAACTTTCCATTTTTTTCGCTCGAACAATATTTTTTTGGAAAACTCACATTTTTTTCGAGCAAAGGCATTATTCTTCCAAAAAATGGCCGTTTTTAACGGAAACTTAAACTTTTTAAAAATGCTTATTTTTTCCCGAGAAACTATATTGCTTTTAGAAAAGTCACATTTTCCTTAACAAAACCTTCATACTTTCAAAAAACTGACAATTTGCAAAATAACCCAAATTTTTTTCTTTTTTACAAAACTATCATTTTTCGAAAAACTTATTTTTTTTTAAAAGAACTTTCTTTTTTTTTTTTTTTTTTTTTTATAGAAAACTATCGTTTTCTCATGAAAATTATATGTTTTAACAAACCGCACATTTTTTTTTCTTAAGAAAGGCTTTGTATTTAAAGAAAAACCTCGGTTTTCAAAGAAACTATAACTTTTTTATAATACTCCCATTTTTCTTAGAATTTTTATTTTTTAGAAAACTTTCATTTTTTTCTGATAAATTTTAAAATTTCACAAATCTCACGTTTGTCTTTAGAGAAGCTCTATATTTTCAAAAATTCATCATTGTTCTCATAAAACTCTCTTTTTTTCTCGAAAACTTTCTATTTTTTTTCCTCTAACAATATTTTTTCGGAAAACACACATTTTTTTCCGAGCAAAGGCATTATTCTTCCAAAAAATCGCTGTTTTTAACGTTAACTGAAACTTAATAAAATACTTGTTTTTTTCCCAGAAACTATATTTCTTTTAGAAAGCTGTCATTTTCCTTAACAAAACCTTTATACTTTCAAAAAATCGACACTTTGTAAAATAACCCAATTTTTTTTTCTTTTTTTATAAAACTATCATTTTTCGAAAAACTTATTTTTTTTAAATGAACTTTTTTTTTTTTTTTTTAGAAAACTATCGGTTTCTCATAAAAATTACAAGTTTTAACAAACCGCAAATTTTTTTCTTAAGAAAGGCTTTGTATTTAAAGAAAAACCTCGGTTTTCACAGAAAATATAACTTTTTTACAATCCACCCATTTTTCTTAGAATTTTTATTTTTCAGAAAACTTTCATTTTTTTCAGAGAAATTTTAAAATTTCACAACTCTCACGTTTATCTTTAGGGAAGCTCTGTATTTTCAAAAATTCTTCATTGTTCTCTTAAAACCCTTTTTTATTCTCCAAAACCTTCTATTTTTTTTGCTCTAACAATATTTTTTCGGAAAACTCACATTGTTTACCGAGCAAAGGCATTATTCTTCCAAAAATCGCCGTTTTTAACGGAAACTTAAACTTTTTAAAAATACATGTTTTTTTCGCAGAAACTATATTTCTTTCAGAAAACTCACATTTTCCTTAACAAAACCATTATACTTTCAAAAAACAGACGTTTTGCAAAATAACCCAAATTTTTTTCTTTTTTACAAAACTATCATTTTTCGAAAAAACTTATTTCTTTTTAAAAGAACTTTCTTTTTTTTTTTGGAAAACTTTCGTTTTCTCATTAAATTATAAGTTTTAACAAACCCCGCATATTCTTTTTCTTAAGAAAGGCTTTGTATTTAAAGAAAAACCTCGGTTTTCAAAGAAACTATAACTTATGTACAATACTCCCATTTTTCTTAGAATTTTTATTTTTTAGAAAACTTTCGTTTTTTTCAGAGAAATTTTAAAATTTCACAAATTTCACGTTTGTCTTTAGAGAAGCTCTATATTTTCAAAAATTCATCATTGTTCTCGTAAAACACTTTTTTATTCTCCAAAACTTTCTATTTTTTTTGCTCTAACAATATTGTTTAGGAAAACTCTCATTTTTTTCCGAGCAAAGGCATTATTCTTCCAAAAAATCGTCGTTTTCAACGGAAACTGAAACTTAATAAAATACTTGTTTTTTTGCCAGAAACTATATTTCTTTTAGAAAACTCCCATTTTCCTTAACAAAACCTTTATACTTTCAAAAAACCGACACTTTGCAAAATAACCCAAATTTTTTTCTTTTGTACAAAACTATCATTTTTCGAAAAACTTATTTTTTTTAAAAAGAACTTTCTATTTTTTTTAAGAAAACTATCGTTTTCTCATAAAAATTATAAGTTTTAACGAACCGCACATTTTTTTTTTTCTTAAGAAAGGCTTTGTATTTAAAGAAAAACCTCGGTTTTCAAAGAAACTATAATTTTTTTACAATACTCCCATTTTTGTAGAATTTTTTTTTTTAGAAAGCTTTCCATTTTTTTCAGAAAATTTTAAAATTTCACAAATCTCACGTTTGTCTTTAGAGAAGCTCTATATTTTCAAAAATTCGCCATTGTTCTCTTAAAACTCTTTTTTATTCTCCAAAACTTTCTATATTTTTTTTCTCTAACAATATTTTTTCGGAAAACACACATTTTTTTCCGAGCAAAGGCATTATTCTTCCCAAAAATCGCTGTTTTTAACGGAAACTTGAACTTTTTAAAAATACTTATTTTTTTCCCAAAAACTATATTTCTTTTAGAAAACTCACATTTTCCTTAACAAAACCTTCATACTTTCAAAAAACCGACAATTTGCAAAATAACCCAATTTTTTTCCTTTTTTACAAAACTATCATTTTTCGAAAAACTTATTTTTTTTTTAAAGAACTTTCTTTGTTTTTTTTATTATAAAACTATCGTTTTCTCATAAAAATTATAAGTTTTAACAAACCGCACAATTTTTTCTTAAGAAAGGCTTTGTATTTAAAGAAAAACCTCGGTTTTCACAGAAACTAAAACTTTTTTACAATACTCCCATTTTTCGTAGAATTTTTATTTTTTAGAAAACTTCCATTTTTTTCAGAGAAATTTTAAAATTTCACAAATCTCACGTTTGTCTTTAGAGAAGCTCTATATTTTCAAAAATTCGTCATTGTTCTCATAAAACTCCATTTTATTCTCTAAAACTTTCTATTTTTTTTGCTCTAACAATATTTTTTCGAAAAACTCACGTTTTTTTTTCCGAGGAAAGGCATTATTCTTCCAAAAAATCACCGTTTTTAACGGAAACTTAAACCTTTTAAAAATGCTTATTTTTCCCCAGAAACTATATTTCTTTTAGAAAACTCACATTTTCCTTAACAAAACCTTTATACTTCCGAAAAACCAACATTTTGCAAAATAACCCAATTTTTTTTCTTTTCTTCAAAACTATCATTTTTCGAAAAAACTTATTTTTTTAAAAGAACTTTCTTTTTTTTTTTTTTTTAGAAAACTATCGTTTTCTCATAAAATTATAAGTTCTAACAAACCGCACATTTTTTTATCTTAAGAAAGGCTTTGTATTTAATGAAAAAGCTCGGTTTTCACAGAAACTATTACTTTTTTACAATACTCCCATTTTTCGTAGAATTTTTATTTTTTAGAAAACTTCCATTTTTTTCAGAGAAATTTTAAAATTTCACAAATCTGACGTTTGTCTTTAGAGAAGCTCTATATTTTCAAAAATTCGTCATTGTTCTCATAAAACTCCATTTTATTCTCCAAAACTTTCTATTTTTTTTTGCTCTAACAATATTTTTTCGAAAAACTCACATTTTTTTTTCCGAGGAAAGGCATTATTCTTTCAAAAAATCACCGTTTTTAACGGAAACGTAAACCTTTCAAAAATGCTTATTTTTTTCCCCAGTAACTATATTTCTTTTAGAAAACTCACATTTTCCTTAACAAAACCTTTATACTTCCGAAAAACCAACATTTATCAAAATAACCCAATTTTTTTTTCTTTTTTTCAAAGCTATCATTTTTCGAAAAAACTTATTTTTTTTAAAAGTACTTTTTTTTTTTTAAATTTAGAAAACTATCGTTTTCTCATAAAATTATAAGTTCTAACAAACCGCACATTTTTTATCTTAAGAAAGGCTTTGTATTTAATGAAAAAGCTCGGTTTTCACAGAAACTATAACTTTTTTACAATACTCCCATTTTTCGTAGAATTTTTATTTTCTTGAAAACTTTCATTTTTTTCAGAGAAATTTTAAAATTTCACAAATCTCATGTTTGTCTTTAGAGAAGCTCTATATTTTCAAAAATTCATCATTGTTCTCATAAAACTCTTTTTTACTCTCCAAAACTTTCTATTTTTTTGCTCTAACAATATTTTTTTGGAAAAATCACATTTTTATCCAAGCAAGGGCATTATTCTTCCTAGAAATCGCTGTTTTTAACGGAAACTGAAACTTAATAAAATACTTGTTTTTTTCGCAGAAACTATATTTCTTGTAGAAAACTCTCATTTTCCTTAACAAAACCATTATACTTTAAAAAAACCTACATTTTGCAAAATAACCCAATTTTTTTTTCGTTTTTACAAAACTATCTTTTTGTTTTTAGAAAACTATCGTTTTCTCATGAAAATTATATGTTTCAACAGACCGCACATTTTTTTTTCCTTAAGAAAGGCTTTGTATTTAAAGAAAACCCTCGGTTTTCAAAGAAACTATAACTTTTTTACAATACTCCCATATTTCTTAGAATTTTTATCTTTTAGAAAGCTTTCATTTTTTTCAGATAAATTTTAAAATTTCACAAACCTCACGTTTGTCTTTAGAGAAGCTCTATATTTTCAAAAATTCAACATTGTTCCCATAAAACTCTCTTTTTTTCTCCAAAACTTTCTATTTTTTTTCCTACAACAATAGTTTTTCGGAAAACTCACATTTTTTTTTCCAAGCAAAGGCATTATTCTTCCAAAAAATTGCTGTTTTTAACGTTAACTGAAACTTAATAAAATACTTGTTTTTTCCCCAAAAATTATATTTCTTTTAGAAAAGTCTCATTTTCCTTAATAAAACCTTTATACTTTCAAACAACCAACACTTTGCAAAATAACCCAATTTTGTTTCCTCTATACAAAACTATCATTTTTCGAAGAACTTATTTTTTTTTAAAAGAACTTTCTTTATTTTTTTAGAAAACCATCGTTTTCTCATAAAATTATAAGTTTTAACAAACCGCACATTTTTTTTTCTTAAGAAAGGCTTTGTATTTAAAGAAAAACCTCGGTTTTCACAGAAACTACAACTTTTTTACAATACTCCCATTTTTCGTTAGAATTTTATTTTTTAGAAAACTTTCATTTTTTTCAGAGAAATTTTAAAATTTCACAAATTTCACATTTGTCTTTAGAGATGCTCTATATTTTCAAAAATTCATCATTGTTCTCATAAAACACTTTTTTATTCTCCAAAACTTTCAATTTTTTTTGCCTCTAACAATATTTTTTCGGAAAACTCTCATTTTTTTCCTACCAAAGGCATTATTCTTCCAAAAAATCACCGTTTTTAACGGAAACTGAAATTTAAAAAAATACTTGTTTTTTTCCCAGAAAATATACTTCTTTTAGAAAACTCCCATTTTCCTTAACAAAACCTTTATATTTCAAAAAACCGACACTTTGCAAAATAACTCAATTTTTTTTTCTTTTTTACAAAACTATCATTTTTCGAAAAACTTATTTTTTTTAAAAGAACTTTATTTTTTTTTTTAGAAAACTATCGTTTTCTCATAAAAATTATAAGTTTTAACAAACCGCACATTTTTTTTTCTTAAGAAAGGCTTTGTATTTAAAGAAAAACCTCGGTTTTCACAGAAACTATAACCTTTTTACTAATACTCCCATTTTTCGTAGAATTTTTATTTTTAGAAAACTTCCATTTTTTTCAGAGAAATTTAAAATTTCACAAATCTCACGTTTGTCTTTAGAGAAGCTCTATATTTTCAAAAATTCGCCATTGTTCTCTTAAAACTCTTTTTTATTCGCCAAACTTTCATTTTTTTCGCTCGAACAATATTTTTTCGGAAAACTCACATTTTTTTCGAGCAAAGGCATTATTCTTCCAAAAAATCGGCCGTTTTTAACGGAAACTTAAACTTTTTAAAAATGCTTATTTTTTTCCCGAGAAACTATATTGCTTTTAGAAAAGTCACATTTTCCTTAACAAAACCTTCATACTTTCAAAAAACTGACAATTTGCAAAATAACCCAATTTTTTTCTTTTTTACAAAACTATCATTTTTCGAAAAACTTATTTTTTTTAAAAGAACTTTCTTTTTTTTTTATAGAAAACTATCGTTTTCTCATAAAAATTATAAGTTTTAACAACCGCACATTTTTTTTCTTAAGAAAGGCTTTGTATTTAAAGAAAAACCTCGGTTTTCACAGAAACTATAACTTTTTTACATACTCCCATTTTTCGTAGAATTTTTATTTTTTAGAAAACTTTCATTTTTTTCAGAGAAATTTTAAAATTTCACAAATCTCACGTTTGTCTTTAGAGAAGCTCTATATTTTCAAAAATTCGTCATTGTTCTCATAAAACTCTTTTTTATTCTCGAAAACTTTCTATTTTTTTTCCTCTAACAATATTTTTTTCGGAAAACTCAGTTTTTTTCCGAGCAAAGGCATTATTCTTCCAAAAAATCGCGTTTTTAACGTAACTGAAACTTTATAAAATACTTGTTTTTTTCCCAGAAACTATATTTCTTTTAGAAAAGCTGTCATTTTCCTTAACAAAACCTTTATACTTTCAAAAAATCGACACTTTGCAAAATAACCCAATTTTTTTTCTTTTTTACAAAACTATCATTTTTCGAAAAACTTATTTTTTTTTAAAAGAACTTTCTTTTTTTTTTTTTTAGAAAACTATCGGTTTCTCATAAAAATTACAAGTTTTAACAAACCGCAAATTTTTTTCTTAAGAAAGGCTTTGTATTTAAAGAAAAACCTCGGTTTTCACAGAAACTATAACTTTTTTACAATACTCCCATTTTTCGTAGAATTTTTATTTTTAGAAAACTTTCATTTTTTTCAGAGAAATTTTAAAATTTCACAAATCTCACGTTTGTCTTTAGAGAAGCTCTATATTTTCAAAAATTCGTCATTGTTCTCATAAAACTCCTTTTTATTCTCCAAAACTTCTATTTTTTTTGCTCTAACAATATTTTTTCGGAAAACTCACATTTTTTTCCGAGCAAAGGCATTATTCTTCCAAAAATCGCCGTTTTTAACGGAAACTTAAACCTTTTAAAAATACTTATGTTTTTTCCCCAGAAACTATATTTCTTTTAGAAAACTCACATTTTCCTTAACAAAACCTTTATACTTCAAAAACCAGACATTTTGCAAAATAACCCAATTTTTTTCTTTTCTTACAAAACTATCATTTTTCGAAAAACTTATTTTTTTTAAAAGAACTTTCTTTTTTTTTTTTTTAGAAAACTATCGTTTTCTCATAAATTATAAGTTTTAACAAACCGCACATTTTTTTCTTAAGAAAGGCTTTGTATTTAAGAAAAACCTCGGTTTTCACAGAAACTATAACTTATTTACAATACTCCCATTTTTCGTAGAATTTTTATTTTTAGAAAACTTTCATTTTTTTCAGAGAAATTTTAAAATTTCACAAATCTCACGTTTGTCTTTAGAGAAGCTCTATATTTTCAAAAATTCATCATTGTTCTCAGTAAAACTCTTTTTATTCTCCAAAACTTTCTATTTTTTTGCTCTAACAATATTGTTTCGGAAAACTCTCATTTTTTTCCGAGCAAAGGCATTATTCTTCCAAAAAATCGTCGTTTTTCAACGGAAACTGAAACTTAATAAAATACTTGTTTTTTTGCCAGAAACTATATTTCTTTTAGAAAACTCCATTTTCCTTAACAAAACCTTTATACTTTCAAAAAACCGACACTTTGCAAAATAACCCAAATTTTTTTCTTTTGTACAAAACTATCATTTTTCGAAAAACTTATTTTTTTTAAAAGAACTTTCTATTTTTTTTAAGAAAACTATCGTTTTCTCATAAAAATTATAAGTTTTAACGAACCGCACATTTTTTTTTTCTTAAGAAAGGCTTTGTATTTAAAGAAAAACCTCGGTTTTCAAAGAAACTATAACTTTTTTACAATACTCCCATTTTTCGTAGAATTTTTATTTTTTAGAAAGCTTTCATTTTTTTCAGAAAATTTTAAAATTTCACAAATCTCACGTTTGTCTTTAGAGAAGCTCTATATTTTCAAAAATTCGCCATTGTTCTCATAAAACTCTTTTTTATTCTCCAAAACTTTCTATATTTTTTTTCTCTAACAATATTTTTTCGGAAAACACATTTTTTTCCGAGCAAAGGCATTATTCTTCCCAAAAATCGCTGTTTTTAACGGAAACTTGAACTTTTAAAAATACTTATTTTTTTCCCAAAAACTATATTTCTTTTAGAAAACTCACATTTTCCTTAACAAAACCTTCATACTTTCAAAAAACCGACAATTTGCAAAATAACCCAATTTTTTTCCTTTTTTACAAAACTATCATTTTTCGAAAAACTTATTTTTTTTTAAAGAACTTTCTTTGTTTTTTTATTATAAAACTATCGTTTTCTCATAAAAATTATAAGTTTTAACAAACCGCACAATTTTTTCTTAAGAAAGGCTTTGTATTTAAAGAAAAACCTCGGTTTTCACAGAAACTATAACTTTTTTACAATACTCCCATTTTTCGTAGAATTTTTATTTTTTAGAAAACTTCCATTTTTTTCAGAGAAATTTTAAAATTTCACAAATCTCACGTTTGTCTTTAGAGAAGCTCTATATTTTCAAAAATTCGTCATTGTTCTCATAAAACTCCATTTTTATTCTCCTAAAACTTTCTATTTTTTTGCTCTAACAATATTTTTTCGAAAACTCACGTTTTTTTTTCCGAGGAAAGGCATTATTCTTCCAAAAAATCACCGTTTTTAACGGAAACTTAAACCTTTTAAAAATGCTTATTTTTTCCCCAGAAACTATATTTCTTTTAGAAAACTCACATTTTCCTTAACAAAACCTTTATACTTCCGAAAAACCAACATTTTGCAAAATAACCCAATTTTTTTTCTTTTCTTCAAAACTATCATTTTTCGAAAAAACTTATTTTTTTAAAAGAACTTTCTTTTTTTTTTTTTTTAGAAAACTATCGTTTTCTCATAAAATTATAAGTTCTAACAAACCGCACATTTTTTATCTTAAGAAAGGCTTTGTATTTAATGAAAAAGCTCGGTTTTCACAGAAACTATTACTTTTTTACAATACTCCCATTTTTCGTAGAATTTTTATTTTTTAGAAAACTTCCATTTTTTTCAGAGAAATTTTAAAATTTCACAAATCTGACGTTTGTCTTTAGAGAAGCTCTATATTTTCAAAATTCGTCATTGTTCTCATAAAACTCCATTTTATTCTCCAAAACTTTCTATTTTTTTTGCTCTAACAATATTTTTTCGAAAAACTCACATTTTTTTTTCCGAGGAAGGCATTATTCTTCCAAAAATCACCGTTTTTAACGGAAACGTAAACCTTTCAAAAATGCTTATTTTTTTCCCCAGTAACTATATTTCTTTTAGAAAACTCACATTTTCCTTAACAAAACCTTTATACTTCCGAAAAACCAACATTTATCAAAATAACCCAATTTTTTTTCTTTTTTTCAAAGCTATCATTTTTCGAAAAAACTTATTTTTTTTAAAAGTACTTTTTTTTTTTTTTAAATTTAGAAAACTATCGTTTTCTCATAAAATTATAAGTTCTAACAAACCGCACATTTTTTATCTTAAGAAAGGCTTTGTATTTAATGAAAAAGCTCGGTTTTCACAGAAACTATAACTTTTTTACAATACTCCCATTTTTCGTAGAATTTTATTTTCTTGAAAACTTTCATTTTTTTCAGAGAAATTTTAAAATTTCACAAATCTCATGTTTGTCTTTAGAGAAGCTCTATATTTTCAAAAATTCATCATTGTTCTCATAAAACTCTTTTTACTCTCCAAAACTTTCTATTTTTTTTGCTCTAACAATATTTTTTGGAAAACTCACATTTTTTATCCACGCAAGGGCATTATTCTTCCTAGAAATCGCTGTTTTTAACGGAAACTGAAACTTAATAAAATACTTGTTTTTTTCGCAGAAACTATATTTCTGTAGAAAACTCTCATTTTCCTTAACAAAACCATTATACTTTAAAAAAACCTACATTTTGCAAAATAACCCAATTTTTTTCTTATTACCAAACTATCATTGTAGAAAAAATTATTTCTTTTATAAAAGAACTTTGATTTTTTTTTTCGAAAACTTCGTTCTCATTAAAATATAAGTTAAACAAAACAGGAATTTTTTTTCTAATAAAGGCTTTGTATTTAAAGAAAAAACCTCGGATTTCAAAGAAATATAACTTTGTTACCAATCCTCCATTTTTTTCTTACAAAATTTGTTTTAGAAAGCTTTCATTTTTTTCAGATAAATTTTAAATTCACAAACTCACGTTTGTCTTTAGAGAAGCTCTCTATTTTCAAAAATCAACATTGTTCCCATAAAACTCTCTTTTTTTCTCCAAAAACTTTCTATTTTTTTTTCCTACAACAATTATGTTTTTCGGAAACTCACATTTTTTTTCCAAGCAAAGGCATTATTCTTCCAAAAAATTGCGTTGTTTTAACGTTACTGAAACTTAATAAAATACTTGTTTTTTCCCAAAAATTATATTTCTTTTAGAAAAGTCTCATTTTCCTTAATAAAACCTTTATACTTTCAAACAACCAACACTTTGCAAAATAACCCAATTTTGTTTCCTCTATACAAAACTATCATTTTTCGAAGAACTTATTTTTTTTTAAAAGAACTTTCTTTATTTTTTTAGAAAACCATCGTTTTCTCATAAAAATTATAAGTTTTAACAAACCGCACATTTTTTTTCTTAAGAAAGGCTTTGTATTTAAAGAAAAACCTCGGTTTTCACAGAAACTACAACTTTTTTACAATACTCCCATTTTTCGTTAGAATTTTTATTTTTTAGAAAACTTTCATTTTTTTCAGAGAAATTTTAAAATTTCACAAATTTCACATTTGTCTTTAGAGATGCTCTATATTTTCAAAAATTCATCATTGTTCTCATAAAACACTTTTTTATTCTCCAAAACTTTCAATTTTTTTTGCTCTAACAATATTTTTTCGGAAAACTCTCATTTTTTCCTACCAAAGGCATTATTCTTCCAAAAAATCACCGTTTTTAACGGAAACTGAAACTTTTAAAAATACTTGTTTTTTCCCAGAAACTATATTTCTTTTAGAAAACTCACATTTTCCTTCACAAAACCTTTATACTTTCAAAAAACCGACGTTTGCAAACTAACCCAATTTCTTTTCTTTTTACAAAACTATCATTTTTCGAAAAACTTATTTTTTTTAAAAGAACTTTCTTTTTTTTTTTAGAAAACTATCGTTTTCTCATAAAAATTATAAGTTTTAACAAACCGCACATTTTTTTTCTTAAGAAAGGCTTTGTATTTAAGGAAAAACCTCGGTTTTCACAGAAACTATAACTTTTTTACAATCGCTCCCATTTTTCGTAGAATTTTTATTTTTTAGAAAACTTTCATTTTTTTCAGAGAAATTTTAAAATTTCACAAATCTCACGTTTGTCTTTAGAGAAGCTCTATATTTTCAAAAATTCGTCATTGTTCTCATAAAACTCTTTTTTATTCTCCTAAACTTTTATTTTTTTCCTCGAACAATATTTTTTCGGAAAACTCAGTTTTTTTCCGAGCAAAGGCATTATTCTTCCAAAAAATCGCCGTTTTTCACGGAAACTTAAACTTTTTAAAAATACTTATTTTTTTCCCAGAAACTATATTCTTTTAGAAAACTCACATTTTCCTTCACAAAACCTTTATACTTTCAAAAAACCGACATTTTGCAAACTAACCCTATTTCTTTTCTTTTTTACAAAACTATCATTTTTCGAAAAACTTATTTTTTTTAAAAGAACTTTCTTTTTTTTATAGAAAACTATCGTTTTCTCATGAAAATTATAGTTTTAACAAACCGCACATTTTTTTTTCTTAAGAAAGGCTTTGTATTTAAAGGAAAAACCTCGGTTTTCACAGAAACTATAACTTTTTTACAATAGCTCCCATTTTTCTTAGAATTTTTATTTTTTAGAAAACTTTCATTTTTTTCAGATAAATTTTAAAATTTCACAAATCTCACGTTTGTCTTTAGAGAAGCTCTATATTTTCAAAAATTCGTCATTGTTCTCATAAAACTCTTTTTTATTCTCCTAAACTTTTTATTTTTTTCCTCTAACAATATTTTTTTCGGAAAACTCAGTTTTTTTCCCGAGCAAAGGCATTATTCTTCGAAAAAATCGCCGTTTTTCACGGAAACTTAAACTTTTTAAAAATACTTGTTTTTTCCCAGAAACTATATTTCTTTTAGAAAACTCACATTTTCCATCACAAAACCTTTATACTTTCAAAAAACCGACGTTTTGCAAACTACCCAATTTCTTTTCTTTTTTACAAAACTATCATTTTTCGAAAAACTTATTTTTTTTTAAAGAACTTTCTTTTTTTTTTTTTAGAAAACTATCGTTTTCTCATAAAAATTATAAGTTTTAACAAACCGCACATTTTTTTTCTTAAGAAAGGCTTTGTATTTAAGGAAAAACCTCGGTTTTCACAGAAACTATAACTTTTTTACAATGCTCCCATTTTTCGTAGAATTTTTATTTTTTAGAAAACTTTCATTTTTTTCAGAGAAATTTTAAAATTTCAAAATCTCACGTTTGTCTTTAAAGAAGCTCTATATTTTCAAAAATTCGTCGTTGTTCTCATAAAACTCTTTTTTATTCTCCTAAACTTTTTATTTTTTTCGCTCTAACAATATTTTTTCGGAAAACTCAGTTTTTTTCCCGAGCAAAGGCATTATTCTTCGAAAAAAATCGCCGTTTTCACGGAAACTTAAACTTTTTAAAAATACTTGTTTTTCCCAGAAACTATATTTCTTTTAGAAAACTCACATTTTCCATCACAAAACCTTTATACTTTCAAAAAACCGAGGTTTTGCAAACTAACCCAATTTCTTTTCTTTTTTACAAAACTATCATTTTTCGAAAAACTTATTTTTTTTAAAAGTACTTTCTTTTTTTTTTTTTAGAAAACTATCGTTTTCTCATAAAATTATAAGTTTTAACAAACCGCACATTTTTTTTCTTAAGAAAGGCTTTGTATTTAAGGAAAAACCTCGGTTTTCACAGAAACTATAACTTTTTTACAATACTCCCATTTTTCGTAGAATTTTTATTTTTTAGAAAACTTACATTTTTTTCAGAGAAATTTTAAAATTTCACAAATCTGACGTTTGTCTTTGAGAAGCTCTATATTTTCAAAAATTCATCATTGTTCTCATAAAACTCCATTTTATTCTCCAAAACTTTCTATTTTTTTTGCTCTAACAATATTTTTTCGAAAAACTCACATTTTTTTTCCAGGAAAGGCATTATTCTTTCAAAAAATCACCGTTTTTAACGGAAACGTAAACCTTTCAAAAATGCTTATTTTTTCCCCAGAAACTATATTTCTTTTAGAAAACGTAAACCATCTGTATGTTTATGAGTTTTTTGCTACAAAATGGATCATATCAAAATAGAACAACAATTAGAAAATCCTCAATTAATAAAAGAAATAGAAGCATTTAAAAATAAATTAGAACATGAAGTATGTTCAGACCTTCCCCATGCATTTTGGAATAGGAAAAAGCATATAATACAACTACCGTATGAAAAAGACTTTAATGAAAGAAATATTCCAACCAAAGCTAGACCTATACAAATGAATCAAGAAATGTTAGAATACTGTAAAATAGAAATATAGGGATTATTAGATAAAAAATTAATCCGACCGAGTAAATCCCCATGGAGTTGTTCAGCCTTTTATGTCAATAAACAAGCAGAAATAGAGAGAGGTACCCCTAGATTAGTTATTAATTACAAACCATTAAATAAGGTATTACAATGGATTAGATATCCTATCCCTAACAAGAAAGACTTATTATCTAGGCTATACAATGCTACTTTATTCTCTAAATTCGATATGAAGTCAGGATTTTGGCAAATACAGATAGATGAAAAAGATAGATATAAGACAACATTTAATGTCCCCTTTGGACAATATGAATGGAATGTTATGCCTTTTGGAGTAAAAAATGCACCTTCTGAATTTCAAAATGTAATGAACGATATATTTAATCCATATTCACATTTCTCTATAGTATATATAGATGATGTTTTAATATTTTCTACAAGTATAGACCAACATTGGAAACATCTTAGAAAATTCTTACAAGTAATAATAGAGAATGGATTAGTAGTTTCAGCACCTAAAATAAAGTTATTTCAGAAAAAGATAAGATTTTTAGGACATTATATTTATAAAGGAACTATTGAACCTATAGAAAGATGTTTAGAGTTTGCTAGTAAATTTCCAGATGAAATAAAGGATAAAACCCAATTACAAAGGTTTTTAGGAAGCTTAAATTACATAGGAGAATTTTACAAAGATTTACATAGAATATGTAAACCTCTTTATGATAGATTAAAAAAGAATCCAGGCCCTTGGACACAAGAACATACAGATGTAGTTAAGAGGATAAAACTCAGGACTAAAGTATTACCATTAATACATATACCAGATCCTTTAGCCTATAAAATAGTAGAAACTGATGCCTCTGATATAGGATATGGTGGAATTCTTAAACAAAGAATAGGTTCAGAAGAAAAATTAGTTAGATATACTTAAGGAATTTGGAATAATTCACAAAAGAATTACAGTACTATTAAAAAGGAGATTTTATCAATAGTTTTATGTATTTCAAAATTTTAAAGTGATCTTTTAAACTAAGAGTTTTTACTTCGTATAGATTGCAAAAGCGCAAAATATGTTTTAGAAAAAGATGTCAAGAATTTAGCAAGTAAACAAATATTTGCAAGATGGCAAGCTATTTTATCCAGTTTTGATTTTCAAATAGAATTTATAAAAGGAGACACTAATAGTCTTCCTGATTTTCTTTCCAGAGAATTTTTACAACAAAATTATGGCTGCAAAACCAACAAGTAAAGATGATTATGGACCTCCTGTTTCATCAAGACCTTCCAGTAGTTCCTCTCCAAAACCCAGAGTCCAACAAACTTTATTTAGATCACCAATAGGTTCAACAGTTGCTTCAAGCCTTAGACCAGCAATTCCATTTTCTCCAAACCCATTTAGCTCTCTTGCTAGTGATTATCCTACACCCACCAATAGTCCATCCTCTTCCAAAAATCCAACTCCAAAAAGTTATGCAAGCATTCTCACAAAAGATGAAGAGCAACAAGAGCAATCAGACAAAGAGTTTCTACAAATTAATTTCCAACCACAATATTGTTACAAAAAAGAAATATTTCCTCTTTTCCCTATTGAAGCAGAACTTCAGCACAAAAATGTCCCACAAGTTTTACAAACAATGTTTTTACCAGGATGGCAGTGGCCAGCTAGAATAGGTTCTAAGTTACAAAGTTATTATGAGTTTATTTTAGTAGATACTGAGTCATGTATTTTTACACACCATTATGATAATCTTGATCATAGTAAAGTTACTCATTCAAAATGTCAAATAGTCAAGGTTTTACATCTTTCTGATTGGAAACAAGAACCTCATACTCCTATACAATTTTCAAGACAATTTTCTCCCCCTACTTATACATACTTTGATTACCAAGATGCATGGATTTACACATTTTTCAAACAAAACAAAACTTTGAGCCACTCATGGTTTTTCCATTTTGTAACAAAAAATAATTTAGAATTTCCTCATTGGTTTGTCAAATTTTGGAAGTATTTTGGACCGGATATTTCGATTGTTCCCAAAAGGATACAAGAAGGTTATTCCTATTTTCTCAACAATTACAAATTTACCACTCATCAAACTCATAATCCTCCTCTTCTTACATTTTTTACTTTTTTCTCACTCCCATGGATTCTTATGTGGGAATACCATATTACTCCAATAGAACCACTTCCCCAACCAGAGTATTTAGTTCGCAAATTCAAAATTAAATGGTGGCATGCGACAAAAGAAGACAAGGTTACATTAGCGACAATTCAGAAGCTTTTTCAACAACATCCGCATATTACAAAAAATCCAGTACAAGATCAACACTTTTTAAGTTCAAAAAGCAGCATACAAGCAAGATTGGCCGTAGCAAAGACAAGGCACGAGTATAAACAAATTCTTAGTGAAGCCAGTTCAGAATTAGGAGATGATGATGAAGATGATTTATTAGAAGTATCAAGCCAACCACAAGAGCCACAAATTTCCAGCCATTTACAACAGCAACAAGATGTACCAAATTATGATCCGTTTTCCTTCATGCAATGACAACTCAGTCAACAAATAGTGTACCAGATCCGATTTACTAGAAGATACCCGACAAAGAAGCACCAGACTCGACTACCGACATGAAGATCCGATTGCCGACACAACTTGTACCACTTTTACTGTAGCAAGAAAAAGACAACAAATCACTGTAGCACCAATTATCCAAATCACTGTAGCAAGTCACTTTCAAAGCACTGTAGCAAAGGCCAGCTCACAATTTCTCGATTCTTCCGGATAAGAACAACCTCGCCAGCGCAGCTAGTCTCGACCCACCTACTCCATCCAGCGCAGCACATCTACGCATCAAGATAACTTTCTCAACCAGTATAAAAGGACCACTCCGGTCTCACAAAGACGGCAGAATTCCTACAAGCTAATTCCGAAGTTCTTTTCTTTCCTTTCCTGCTACTAACCCCAAACCTCTGCTAACCGTAGAATCCTTGTTTAGGAATACCATTAGAAGATCTTAACCTTGTAGTTTTGAAGCTAAGCCTTTTCTTGTAAGTATATGTCCTTACTGTTGTAATCATCTTTAGAGTTGAATAAACTTTAGCAGTTTCTTATTTCAATGGTTTATTTTATCAGTGGAATTATTCTTCTGTTATTTTTGTTTACAATTTATGCAATTTATTTTTGTTTTGAATATTTCTCAAAATAGTTTTTAAAATCCAAATTCTAATTTTAAAAATTTTTAAAAATTAAAATTTTTATTTACAAAATGCCTCGTTTTAAACATAGAAAATTAAAAAAGAAAACCCGTAATGAAATGGTAGAATTTATTTTTGAAATCGTAATCCAAACCATAGCAATAATCTTATTAAGTTTTTTATTAGTATTTTTAAAAGCACAATTATTCTTTTGGAATTTACAAGGAATATTAAGAGGTATACATAATTATAGAAATAAAAATAGAAAGAATAGGAGAAGAGATTAGTTTAATTTTCTCTGAGATGAGTAAGAGTCGTTATCATACAATAGTATTAGGAAGTCATTTTCATTCAACAGTAGCATTAAATGTCACCATCCATCAATAGTACTAAGAAGATGCTTTTAAAATCGTAAGCTAAGAAACCATGTCATTTTCAATGCATAGTGCAAAATTTACTAATAGTCGTTCTCAATAATAGATGATATATAAGTCTCTGTTCAGTTAAGCACTTTTAGAGAATGATTAATATACTAATTAATTTCCTTTTAGCAATAATATATGTTGGATTAATATTAATAATATTAATAATATTATGTTGTAATAATTTGAGAATAGAAATTAGAAGTGAACGAAGAGAATATAGAGATTAATAATTTACTAAAGATTACTGAAAATGTCCAATTTTAGTAATAATCAACACATTAGTAAATCCTCATATGATCTTAGGAGATTTTTACGACGCTTGGAAAGTAACTTTACCTCCACTTGGGTATTCAGTACGAAATTGGTATCAGAGCCAAGTAGCTCAACCCCTATGGGTTCAACCTAGAGATTTTCTTAGAGACGGTGAACCAGACTATAGTAGTCCTTTAGTCATTATCGACCCTATCACACAAAGAAGACGTCCTTTATTCTCTGCATAAACTATTTGTGATCAATACTTTAATCATGACAAGCTCACATATATGGTTTCTTTTAGGCAATTTCATTACAACTTGTGACGACGATTTATTAGAATTTGTAATGTTTTTATTAGATTATCCAGACTATATAATTTTAGTAATTATAATCATTACATGTTTTTATTTTACATGCTTATCAATAGTAGAAGGTATCTCAGCAGTTTTACTGAATTACTTTATCTTCTGTAGAAGAAATTGATTTACTAAAGGTGAAGAATATGATATCTGTGATCAACACTATTCAGAATCAATGTTCAGAGAGACTTACTGTTCTAAGGTGTGGACCCGTGATGGCTTTAGGCGAGAGAATGCCGGTGTGCCGTAAGGGACCCGAAAGTGAACAGTTTGGACTTTGAACAGTATTCCAGATAGTGGTATGATGGATAGATTATTCTGAACTAATAGTACTTCATCTCTTCTATCAGAAGGACAAGGTAGTTCAGCATCAATATCTGAGAACACTAATACTATTAATAGTTTATCAGTAAATTATGAAAAATATAACAATGATTTATTAAATTGGAAAATACCTCAAATACCTACAAAGGAAATATATAAGTTAGGAACATTTGAATTCTTATCAGATTATACAATAAAGCTTGTAGAGAAAATGGTACCAGTACAAGACTCAACGTTAAAACTTCAATTAATATCACAAGAGGCAATTAATAAACATCTAAAGAAAAATTATAACTATTTACACTTAGGATTAGTACAAATAGGAATCAAACCTTTAACTAGAGATGGATTAAACTTAAGTACAATATTAGCCTTAAGAGATGCTAGATGGAATAGTTTTAAAGACTCATTATTAGGAGTAGTAGAAACTAGTCTGCATAATGGCCCTATCTATTTTAACTGTTATCCAGGTTTTATGGTATCATTAAGAGATGAAAATATTTTAGATGTATTAACATTAAATATGAAAACCCATGGATATAATTTAAAGAAAGGATCAGTACCATTAGCTATAGTCTATAGAATACACTACAAGGTAACAACTACTTGCTTATCTCCAAAGGCCAAGGTAACTAGCCCAAAAGGTCACACAATGTTATTACAAACTGATTTATCTAGATCTCATATAACCGTACCGAAAACTATAACATGGAACGATGTTAAACTCCCAAATGAGTGGGATTTAGAAAATATTCAACAGTCTAGTCCAATCCAGAACAGTAATCTTGATCAAATAATAGAAGACCCAGATGGTAAAATAACTCTTAGGTTTACACCAACCAGACAGGCAACCTTAAGAATAGAAGACTTTGAGGATAAAGACAAAGAATTACCTTCAGTGTTTAAGATAGATCAACCAAGGACTTCAACTTCTAGAACTTCAAATTTTAAGCAAACAGATGCCATCCAAGATCCAGTAGAGATTTCTAGGATTAGAATTCAAAATAATATAAGTCAACCTCTATATACAGCACAAGAAAATTTATCACCAACATACTCACAAATGCAAGATCGACCTTCTGTTTGTATGATAACTAGAAACAGAGAATTTAAGATAAGTGACTTAGAATTAGCAATAGAATTCATGCAACCTTATAATGATATTAGTAGGAAAGAATTTTACAACAATCATCCAGAAAAACGAGAACAGGAATTCATTAAAAAATTACATTACAAATACTGTGATAACAATAACATAATCATTCCCTTCTTTAAATGGTATAATATGTGGAGATCAGATGATGAACCACAAATTAATGTAACAAGTAAAATTAATCATACATGGAAGACTGTCAATAATAATATCATACAGTCTACGCATCCCCCTAATGAACAAATAAGTATTAATATAAAAGGAACAACAGTTCAAGCTACGCCCTTTAGAATGATTCATATTCCAGATTCAGGATCAGGATTTTTTACAGCCAGAGAAGCTATACCAATTGTTGATCAAAACAACTATATAAATCAATATTTACAAACAATAGGTGAACAATTAGATAGAGTAGAAAATACCTCCAATAGGATCGAAAGTATTGTTCAAGAATCATATACAAACAAAGTTAGCTCTAGCAACACCTATACTCCTCCTTCCAATTCCCAAATTAAAGAAGACGTTCCCATATTTCAGCCTCATGTATTTACCACCCCAATTAAATTATTCAAAGATTCTACTGAGGAAATGCTCGAAGAAATTACTAAGAAATTAGCATCTATACAATTACCAACACCTCTACAGGACAAAGGAAAGACTATAACTGTTCTAGATAATAGATCTGAACCTTCCAATTCCTCCACAATTGAGACTGACTCTTCTTCTTCTGATCAGGAAATAGATCAACTTAATTCACAACTACATAGTATCACAACCAGGTCTATTCCTTTACTTCAAACTCGAAATTATTACCCTCGACCTACCCTTGTAGATTTACAATTTGAAGAACGTGGACAAAATATCCAAGCTACCTACAACGCAGGATCCTTATACGAATGGAATATTGATGGTCAATCTGAATATCAAATCCTTAGTACAACCAATGAAATTACCATGGCTGCTAATGCTTATAAGAGCAAAGGCACTGATGATTTCACAACCGCCCAAATGATTGTCTCTGGTTTTACCAGACAACTTAAAGGCTGGTGGGATAATTATATGACACAATAGGATAAACAAATGATTTTACTCTCTTACAAAAAGGATGAAAATGGACAACCAGTTTTAGAACAAGGCCATCCAGTCCAAGATGCAGTTAATACCCTTATCTTTACCATACTTAGACATTTTCTAGGTGATCCTACAGATATAAGACAACGAGCTAGTGATATACTTAACAACTTACGATGTCCAACCCTATCAGATTTTAGATGGTATAAAGATGATATATTAACATTAAATATGAAAACATAAGAATCCATGGGAGTGAGAAAAAAGTAAAAAATGTAAGAAGAGGAGGATTATTGAATGAAAAAAGTTTTTATTAGTATTTTTAAAAGTTTTTTATTAGTATTTTATTATCGTGTTCTGACTCTCATACAGATGGTTTACTATATTTTTATTATCGTGTTCTGGGTATCCTGATTTGTGTATAATATACTTTTTAAATTATAATTAAGTTTTTAAAAAACCCTACGAAAAATGGGAGCGTTGTAAAAAAGTTATAGTTTCTGTGAAAACTGAGGTTTTTGATTAAATACAAAGCCTTTCTTATGAAAAAAAAAAATATTATACACAAATCCATCTATATACTTTTTAAAAATACTTGTTTTTTCCCAGAAACTATATTTCTTTTAGAAAACTCACATTTTCCATCACAAAACCTTTATACTTTCAAAAAACTGACGTTTTGCAAACTATCCCAATTTCTTTTCTTTTTTACAAAACTATCAATTTTCGAAAAACTTATTTTTTTTTAAAAGAACTTTCTTTTTTTTTTTTTTAGAAAACTATCGTTTTCTCATAAAAATTATAAGTTTTAACAAACCGCACATTTTTTTTTCTTAAGAAAGGCTTTGTATTTAAGGAAAAACCTCGGTTTTCACAGAAACTATAACTCTTTTACAACGCTCCCATTTTTCGTAGAATTTTTATTTTTTAGAAAACTTTCATTTTTTTCAGAGAAATTTTAAATTTTCAAAATTCTCACGTTTGTCTTTAAAGAAGCTCTATATTTTCAAAAATTCGTCGTTGTTCTCATAAAACTCTTTTTTATCCTCCTAAACTTTTTATTTTTTTCCTCTAACAATATTTTTTTCGGAAAACTCAGTTTTTCTCCTGAGCAAAGGGATTATTCTTCGAAAAAATCGCCTTTATCACGGAAACTTAAACTTTTTAAAAATACTTGTTTTTTCCCAAAAACTATATTTCTTTTAGAAAACTCACACTTTCCATCACAAAACCTTTATACTTTCAAAAAACCGACGTTTTGCAAACTATCCCAATTTCTTTTCTTTTTTACAAAACTATCATTTTTCGAAAAACTTATTTTTTTTTAAAGAACTTTCTTTTTTTTTTTTTTAGAAAACTATCGTTTTCTCATAAAAATAATAAGTTTTAACAAACCGCACATTTTTTTTCATAAGAAAGGCTTTGTATTTAAGGAAAAACCTCGGTTTTCACAGAAACTATAACTTTTTTACAACGCTCCCATTTTTCGTAGAATTTTTATTTTTTAGAAAACTTTCATTTTTTTCAGAGAAATTTTAAATTTTCAAAAATCTCACGTTTGACTTTAAAGAAGCTCTATATTTTCAAAAATTCGTCGTTGTTCTCATAAAACTCTTTTTTATCCTCCTAAACTTTTTATTTTTTTCCTCTAACAATATTTTTTCGGAAAACTCAGTTTTTCTCCTGAGCAAAGGGATTATTCTTCGAAAAAATCGCCTTTATCACGGAAACTTAAACTTTTTAAAAATACTTGTTTTTTCCCAAAAACTATATTTCTTTTAGAAAACTCACACTTTCCATCACAAAACCTTTATACTTTCAAAAAACCGACGTTTTGCAAACTAACCCAATTTCTTTTCTTTTTTACAAAACTATCATTTTTCGAAAAACTTATATTTTTTTTTAAAAGAACTTCCTTTTTTTTTTTTTAGAAAACTATCGTTTTCTCATAAAAATTATAAGTTTTAACAAACCGCACATTTTGTTTTCTTAAGAAAGGCTTTGTATTTAAGGAAAAACCTCGGTTTTCACAGAAACTATAACTTTTTTACAGCGCTCCCATTTTTCGTAGAATTTTTATTTTTTAGAAAACTTTCATTTTTTTCAGAGAAATTTTAAATTTTCAAAAATCTCACGTTTGTCTTTAAAGAAGCTCTATATTTTCAAAAATTCGTCGTTGTTCTCATAAAACTCTTTTTTATCCTCATAAACTTTTTATTTTTTTCCTCTAACAATATTTTTTTCGAAAAACTAAGTTTTTTTCCTGAGCAAAGGGATTATTCTTTGAAAAAATCGCCTTTTTCACGGAAACTTAAACTTTTTAAAAATACTTGTTTTTTCCCAGAAACTATATTTCTTTTAGAAAACTCACATTTTCCATCACAAAACCTTTATACTTTCAAAAAACCGAGGTTTTGCAAACTATCCCAATTTCTTTTCTTTTTTACAAAACTATCATTTTTCGAAAAACTTATTTTTTTTTAAAGAACTTTCTTTTTTTCTTAGAAAACTATCATTTTCTCAAAGAAATTATAAGTTTTAACAAACCGCACATATTTTTTTCTTAAGAAAGGCTTTGTATTTAAGGAAAAACCTCGGTTTTCACAGAAACTATAACTTTTTTACAACGCTCCCATTTTTCGTAGAATTTTTATTTTTTAGAAAACTTTCATTTTTTTCAGAGAAATTTTAAAATTTCAAAAATCTCACGTTTGTCTTTAAAGAAGCTCTATATTTTCAAAAATTCGTCGTTGTTCTCATAAAACTCTTTTTTATTCTCCTAAACTTTTATTTTTTTCCTCTAACAATATTTTTTTCGGAAAACCCAGCTTTTTTTCCCGAGCAAAGGCATTATTCTTCGAAAAAATCGCCTTTTTCATGGAAACTTAAACTTTTTAAAAATACTTGTTTTTTCCCAGAAACTATATTTCTTTTAGAAAACTCACATTTTCCATCACAAAACCTTTATACTTTCAAAAAACCGAGGTTTTGCAAACTAACCCAATTTCTTTTCTTTTTTACAAAACTATCATTTTTCGAAAAACTTATTTTTTTTTTAAAGAACTTTCTTTTTTTCTTAGAAAACTATCATTTTCTCAAAGAAATTATAAGTTTTAACAAACCTGCACATATTTTTTTCTTAAGAAAGGCTTTGTATTTAAGGAAAAACCTCAGTTTTCACAGAAACTATAACTTTTTTACAACGCTCCCATTTTTCGTAGAATTTTTATTTCTTAGAAAACTTTAATTAATTTTCAGAGAAATTTAAAATTTTCAAAAATCTCACGTTTGTCTTTAAAGAAGCTCTATATTTTAAAAAATTCGTCGTTGTTCTCATAAAACTCTTTTTTATTCTCCTAAACTTTTTATTTTTTTCCTCTAACAATATTTTTTTCGGAAAACTCAGCTTTTTTTCCCGAGCAAAGGCATTATTCTTCGAAAAAATCGCCTTTTCACGGAAACTTAAACTTTTTAAAAATACTTGTTTTTTCCCAGAAACTATATTTCTTTTAGAAAACTCACATTTTCCATCACAAAACCTTTATAGTTTCAAAAAACCGACGTTTTGCAAACTAACCCAATTTCTTTTCTTTTTTACAAAACTATCATTTTTCGAAAAACTTATTTTTTTTTAAAAGAACTTTCTTTTTTTTTTTTAGAAAACTATCGTTTTCTCATAAAAATTATAAGTTTTAACAAACCGCACATTTTTTTTTCTTAAGAAAGGCTTTGTATTTAAGGAAAAACCTCGGTTTTCACAGAAACTATAACTTTTTTACAACGCTCCCATTTTTCGTAGAATTTTTATTTTTTAGAAAACTTTCATTTTTTCAGAGAAATTTTAAATTTTCAAAAATCTCACGTTTGACTTTAAAGAAGCTCTATATTTTCAAAAATTCGTCGTTGTTCTCATAAAACTCTTTTTTATCCTCGTAAACTTTTTATTTTTTTCCTCTAACAATATTTTTTTCGGAAAACTCAGTTTTTTTCCCGAGCAAAGGGATTATTCTTCGAAAAAATCGCCTTTTTCACAGAAACTTGAACTTTTTAAAAATACTTGTTTTTTCCCAGAAACTATATTTCTTTTAGAAAACTCACATTTTCCATCACAAAACCTTTATACTTTCAAAAAACCGACGTTTTGCAAACTAACCCAATTTCTTTTCTTTTTTACAAAACTATCATTTTTCGAAAACTTATTTTTTTTTAAAGAACTTTCTTTTTTTTTTTTAGAAAACTATCGTTTTCTCATAAAAATTATAAGTTTTAACAAACCGCACATTTTTTTTCTTAAGAAAGGCTTTGTATTTAAGGAAAAACCTCGGTTTTCACAGAAACTATAACTTTTTTACAACGCTCCCATTTTTCGTAGAATTTTTATTTTTTAGAAAACTTTCATTTTTTTCAGAGAAATTTTAAATTTTCAAAAATCTCACGTTTGTCTTTAAAGAAGCTCTATATTTTCAAAAATTCGTCGTTGTTCTCATAAAACTCTTTTTTATCCTCGTAAACTTTTTATTTTTTTCCTCTAACAATATTTTTTTCGGAAAACTCAGTTTTTTTCCCGAGCAAAGGGATTATTCTTCGAAAAAATCGCCTTTTTCACAGAAACTTGAACTTTTTAAAAATACTTGTTTTTTCCCAGAAACTATATTTCTTTTAGAAAACTCACATTTTCCATCACAAAACCTTTATACTTTCAAAAAACCGACGTTTTGCAAACTATCCCAATTTCTTTTCTTTTTTACAAAACTATCATTTTTCGAAAAACTTATTTTTTTTTAAAAGAACTTTCTTTTTTTTTTTTTTAGAAAACTATCGTTTTCTCATAAAAATTATAAGTTTTAACAAACCGCACATTTTTTTTTCTTAAGAAAGGCTTTGTATTTAAGGAAAAACCTCGGTTTTCACAGAAACTATAACTTTTTTACAACGCTCCCATTTTTCGTAGAATTTTTATTTTTTAGAAAACTTTCATTTTTTTCAGAGAAATTTTAAAATTTTCAAAAATCTCACGTTTGTCTTTAAAGAAGCTCTATATTTTCAAAAATTCGTCGTTGTTCTCATAAAACTCTTTTTTATTCTCCTAAACTTTTTATTTTTTTCCTCTAACAATATTTTTTTCGGAAAACTCAGTTTTTTTCCCGAGCAAAGGGATTATTCTTCGAAAAAATCGCCTTTTTCACAGAAACTTAAACTTTTTAAAAATACTTGTTTTTACTCAGAAACTATATTTCTTTTAGAAAACTCACATTTTCCATCACAAAACCTTTATACTTTCAAAAAACCGAGGTTTTGCAAACTATCCCAATTTCTTTTCTTTTTTACAAAACTATCATTTTTCGAAAAACTTATTTTTTTTTAAAAGAACTTTCTTTTTTTTTTTTAGAAAACTATTGTTTTCTCATAAAAATTATAAGTTTTAACAAACCGAACATTTTTTTTTCCTTAAGAAAGGCTTTGTATTTAAGGAAAAACCTCGGTTTTCACAGAAACTATAACTTTTTTACAACGCTCCCATTTTTCGTAGAATTTTTATTTTTTAGAAAACTTTCATTTTTTTTCAGAGAAATTTAAAATTTCAAAAATCTCACGTTTGTCTTTAAAGAAGCTCTATATTTTCAAAAATTCGTCGTTGTTCTCATAAAACTCTTTTTTATCCTCCTAAACTTTTTATTTTTTTCCTCTAACAATATTTTTTTCGGAAAACTCAGTTTTTTTCCCGAGCAAAGGGCATTATTCTTCGAAAAAATCGCCTTTTTCACGGAAACTTAAACTTTTTAAAAATACTTGTTTTTTCCCAGAAACTATATTTCTTTTAGAAAACTCACATTTTCCATCACAAAACCTTTATACTTTCAAAAACCGACGTTTTGCAAACTAACCCAATTTCTTTTCTTTTTTACAAAACTATCATTTTTCGAAAAACTTATTTTTTTTTAAAAGACTTTCTTTTTTTTTTTAGAAAACTATCGTTTTCTCATAAAAATTATAAGTTTTAACAAACCGCACATTTTTTTTTCTTAAGAAAGGCTTTGTATTTAAGGAAAAACCTCGGTTTTCACAGAAACTATAACTTTTTTACAACGCTCCCATTTTTCGTAGAATTTTTATTTTTTAGAAAACTTTCATTTTTTTCAGAGAAATTTTAAAATTTCAAAATCTCACGTTTGTCTTTAAAGAAGCTCTATATTTTCAAAAATTCGTCGTTGTTCTCATAAAACTCTTTTTTATCCTCGTAAACTTTTTATTTTTTTCCTCTAACAATATTTTTTTCGGAAAACTCAGTTTTTTTCCCGAGCAAAGGGATTATTCTTCGAAAAAATCGCCTTTTTCACGGAAACTTAAACTTTTTAAAAATACTTGTTTTTTCCCAGAAACTATATTTCTTTTAGAAAACTCACATTTTCCATCACAAAACCTTTATACTTTCAAAAAACCGACGTTTTGCAAACTAACCCAATTTCTTTTCTTTTTTACAAAACTATCATTTTTCGAAAAACTTATTTTTTTTTAAAGAACTTTCTTTTTTTTTTTAGAAAACTATCGTTTTCTCATAAAAATTATAAGTTTTAACAAACCGCACATATTTTTTTTCTTAAGAAAGGCTTTGTATTTAAGGAAAAACCTCGGTTTTCACAGAAACTATACCTTTTTTACAACGCTCCCATTTTTCGTAGAATTTTTATTTTTTAGAAAACTTTCATTTTTTTCAGAGAAATTTTAAAATTTCAAAATCTCACGTTTGTCTTTAAAGAAGCTCTATATTTTCAAAAATTCGTCGTTGTTCTCATAAAACTCTTTTTTATCCTCCTAAACTTTTTATTTTTTTCCTCTAACAATATTTTTTTCGGAAAACTCAGTTTTTTTCCCGAGCAAAGGGATTATTCTTCGAAAAAATCGCCTTTTTCACGGAAACTTAAACTTTTTAAAAATACTTGTTTTTACTCAGAAACTATATTTCTTTTAGAAAATTCACATTTTCCATCACAAAACCTTTATACTTTCAAAAAACCGAGGTTTTGCAAACTAATCCCAATTTCTTTTCTTTTTTACAAAACTATCATTTTTCGAAAAACTTATTTTTTTTTAAAAGAACTTTCTTTTTTTTTTTTTAGAAAACTATCGTTTTCTCATAAAAATTATAAGTTTTAACAAACCGCACATTTTTTTTTCATAAGAAAGGCTTTGTATTTAAGGAAAAACCTCGGTTTTCACAGAAACTATAACTTTTTTACAACGCTCCCATTTTTCGTAGAATTTTTATTTTTTAGAAAACTTTCATTTTTTTCAGAGAAATTTTAAATTTTCAAAAATCTCACGTTTGTCTTTAAAGAAGCTCTATATTTTCAAAAATTCGTCGTTGTTCTCATAAAACTCTTTTTTATCCTCCTAAACTTTTTATTTTTTTCCTCTAACAATATTTTTTTCGGAAAATTCAGTTTTTTTCCCGAGCAAAGGCATTATTCTTCGAAAAAATCGCCTTTTTCACGGAAACTTGAACTTTTTAAAAATACTTGTTTTTTCCCAGAAACTATATTTCTTTTAGAAAACTCACATTTTCCATCACAAAACCTTTATACTTTCAAAAAACCGACGTTTTGCAAACTAACCCAATTTCTTTTCTTTTTTACAAAACTATCATTTTTCGAAAAACTTATTTTTTTTTAAAAGAACTTTCTTTTTTTTTTTTTAGAAAACTATCGTTTTCTCATAAAAATTATAAGTTTTAACAAACCGCACATTTTTTTTTCTTAAGAAAGGCTTTGTATTTAAGGAAAAACCTCGGTTTTCACAGAAACTATAACTTTTTTACAACGCTCCCATTTTTCGTAGAATTTTTATTTTTTAGAAAACTTTCACTTTTTTCAGAGAAATTTTAAAATTTCAAAAATCTCACGTTTTTCTTTAAAGAAGCTCTATATTTTCAAAAATTCGTCGTTGTTCTCATAAAACTCTTTTTTATCCTCCTAAACTTTTTATTTTTTTCCTCTAACAATATTTTTTTCGGAAAACTCAGTTTTTTTCCCGAGCAAAGGGATTATTCTTCGAAAAAATCGCCTTTTTCACGGAAACTTAAACTTTTTAAAAATACTTGTTTTTTCCCAGAAACTATATTTCTTTTAGAAAACTCACATTTTCCATCACAAAACCTTTATACTTTCAAAAAACCGAGGTTTTGCAAACTATCCCAATTTCTTTTCTTTTTTACAAAACTATCATTTTTCGAAAAACTTATTTTTTTTAAAGAACTTTCTTTTTTTTTTTTAGAAAACTATCGTTTTCTCATAAAAATTATAAGTTTTAACAAACCGCACATTTTTTTTTCTTAAGAAAGGCTTTGTATTTAAGGAAAAACCTCGGTTTTCACAGAAACTATAACTTTTTTACAACGCTCCCATTTTTCGTAGAATTTTTATTTTTTAGAAAACTTTCACTTTTTTCAGAGAAATTTTAAAATTTCAAAATCTCACGTTTGTCTTTAAAGAAGCTCTATATTTTCAAAAATTCGTCGTTGTTCTCATAAAACTCTTTTTTATCCTCCTAAACTTTTTATTTTTTTCCTCTAACAATATTTTTTTCGGAAAACTCAGTTTTTTTCCCGAGCAAAGGGATTATTCTTCGAAAAAATCGCCTTTTTCACGGAAACTTAAACTTTTTAAAAATACTTGTTTTTACTCAGAAACTATATTTCTTTTAGAAAACTCACATTTTCCATCACAAAACCTTTATACTTTCAAAAAACCGAGGTTTTGCAAACTATCCCAATTTCTTTTCTTTTTTACAAAACTATCATTTTTCGAAAAACTTATTTTTTTTTAAAAGAACTTTCTTTTTTTTTTTTTTAGAAAACTATCGTTTTCTCATAAAAATTATAAGTTTTAACAAACCGCACATTTTTTTTTCTTAAGAAAGGCTTTGTAGTTAAGGAAAAACCTCGGTTTTCACAGAAACTATAACTTTTTTACAACGCTCCCATTTTTCGTAGAATTTTTATTTTTTAGAAAACTTTCATTTTTTTCAGAGAAATTTTAAATTTTCAAAAATCTCACGTTTGACTTTAAAGAAGCTCTATATTTTCAAAAATTCGTCGTTGTTCTCATAAAACTCTTTTTTATCCTCTTAAACTTTTTATTTTTTTCCTCTAACAATATTTTTTTCGGAAAACTCAGTTTTTTTCCCGAGCAAAGGGATTATTCTTCGAAAAATCGCCTTTTTCACGGAAACTT
>PVNU02002522.1:0-16867 GCA_003013855.2 Liriodendron chinense | reverse complement strand
TTTGCTCGGTTGGATCAGTGGTGCATGGTTGATTTGCCCACTGGCGTGCATGGTTGATTTGCTGCCTCGCTGTACCGGTTAGGTGAGCATGGTTGATTTGCGACAGGTTCCTAATGTTCAGTGGCAGCGAGTTCCTAGACGTTTATTGCTCTCACACGTATCATGACATACATGACATCATGATAATCATGTTTCATTTATAATAAATCATAAAGTGTATCAATTATAACCTTATCCTCGTATATTTCATACAATTCTATCCGTTGATGATTCACATCCTGTCTCTTATTAACTGGAATATTGCATGTGATGGAAATGACCTCACTGGGCTTTTAGCTCACCAAAATCACCACAGTTCTTGCAGGTTTTAAGGAAGGAAAAGATGTAGACGGAGCAGAGTATTCAGATGGTCGCGTGTTACTCAAACGCCAATTGTAGTTGATTTATTTTATCTTGTAAAATTCAATGTAATAAAATATTAGCGGAAAAGAAACTTTATATTTGGGATTTATTTTAGTTATGCGATGTGTGGAATGGAAACTCATGAAATCTACGCTCAAATTTTCAATTCACACCCTTGAACTCGGGCTTTGGGTTGTTGTACTCGAGTCCCGAATTTCGGGGCGTGACACTTACAATATTGGAGGCTTTGATTAATCGATACAACCGTTAAGATCTTGTCTACCGATCGCAGGGAATCCAAAGCATCCAATGTGCCCGGAGTCTACAATGGATCAATGAATTTTACAGATCGATGACTTTACCTGCACTAGCTCGATAACCGTAGGGAATCCAAAGTATTCATCATGCCCGGAGTTGACGATGGATTAAGGGACTTTATCGATCATAAACTAGCTAATTGGTTTGCAAGGGATCCCAACCATCCAACGTGCCCGGAGTCGAAGATGGATTAAGGGGCTTGCACAACAATAGCGTATGCCGAGGTGGATAACCGAACCAATCAACCAAAGAGAACTCTAAAATTCAAGTACAACTGTTGAATCGAAAGAACCAAAGCTCGCAAATTTCTTCAAAGGCTTCACCCCTAGCCTTAGCTAGAGGTTTAACCAACCATGCTATAATGAAAGATTAAATTCTCTACAAAGGAAAAACTACTTTATACTAAAAAACAAAAAAGAAATAAAGAAAGAAAGAAAGGAAGAATGTGATTTGGATTATACGATGATTTGAATGAGAAGGGGAGGAGCTCATTTTATAGCTTTTTGGGAGGCTCCAAGCCTAGGTGGCACTCCAAGCTTAAACCAAAAGTTTCTTTAGGTTTGAAATGGAGTTAGGCTTGGATGATGAGGTGACACTTCTAAGCAAATAGTTTTGCTTTCTAGATTTGGGTTAGGAGTTAGGCTTGGAATGCCCAAAGCAAGCTTTTCTTTTTGGTTTGGAGCTCATGGATGGAAAGAGCATTTGCTTGGCCCAAGGATGGAAGGTAACTAGGTGAGTTAATTGGGTCCACATGAGTTGGAGTTGACTGGGTCCACATGGAGAATCTGGACAATCCGAATCGTCCATTGCTAGTGAACGTTGGAGATGTGGCGGCTGTGATGAAGGTCCATTGGAATTGATGCTGCTGACCTTCCATCTATTGGATGTTGCTTGGATGGTGTAGATGAATGATGAAACTGATGGTGGAGATGGGTTGTTGAGGAGCTAACTGCTCGTGGGCTGTTGGAGTTTGCTGCACACTGAAGGTGGGGACGCTGTGGAGTTGATGACGTCCACCAGTTGGACTTGGACGGTGGAGATCTACTTGACGTTGGATGTGCTGTTGAAGGTTGGGTCCACTTGATCTTGTTAGATGGTGATGATGAGGACGGTTCATGATGGTGATGCACAACACGTGTGCTGCAGTGGACGACTGAGAATGGAGCACTGAATGTTGGATGCTGCACGTGAGAAGATGGGGTCTTCTCTGCTGGACGCTGGATTGCATGCTGATCCATCAGCACGTTTGATGGATGGACGACTGTGCTGATGAATAGCTAGTTGGACGTCCACTGCTGGACGTTTGAAGGACGCCGGAGATCAGATGGACGGACGTCCACTGCTGGATGTTAGATGGGCTGGTTTGGACGGTGAAGATCTTGGGAGTTCCACCTGCTGGCTTTGCTTGATGCAACCAGATTGGGGTATGGATGATTTGATGGAGTGAGTAAGGTGATGGACGGATGGATGTGTATATTTTATGGATGGTCCATTGCTATTGAGTTGATGTTGATATGGTCCACCGTGCTGGCGTTGGATGGAAGAGGTGATCATGGGTCCACCAAAGGTCGCTTGATGCTCAGTTAGCCCTACGCGTGGGTATTCATCTTGACCGTCCCAACTTTTGTGATTGCCCAAACACGATCATCCGAACATTCACAACCTCGATTTTCCAAAGGAGCGGTTGTGATGCAGTCCAACGTAGAACATGATGGTCCTTTGATCTTTACAGTCCGGCTTCCTCCAAGATTGTTCTCATGCTTGATCTTGCTTTCTTTTGGGCCTTTAAATGCCCTGATTGGATCAAATCTTGCGCAACCTTTCCTGATCACCTAAACATTGAAAAATATCTAATGAGGGATAATTAACCGGGAAAATAATGATATTGCTCTTAATAACCAAGGTTAATTGTACAATATTAGGTGCTTATCAGCTGGCATCTCACCAGGGTTACCAAGCCCGATGAGAGGGTTGTCCTTCCCAAGTTTTGAATTTTATGGTCTTTTGTTGGGTAGTTTAAGAGCTATTTAAACTAAATTGGTCATTTCTAGGTATGTTCGAGTTTTTGGGACTCCTCGGATTCGCTAATTAGGGTTGGGGCATGTTTGGTGCAGCGTTTGGCATCCATGCGAATGACAAGAATGCCAATTGGGTAGGTTTTTCTATTTAATTTAAAAGTTTCCTAAGTTAAGAAGGACCAATTAATCTGGCTTGAGTGATCTACTGATAACGTGGCCCAAGTATGTGCTTAGGTTTAAGGGTAGTGATTTTGCAGGGCGTTACGACAATCCAAGTTAATGGGGCCTAAACTGTTGACTTGAACCTCAATTCACCAATGTGAGTATCCAAGGGTCCATACTAGGATCCCATATCCAAGGCACACTTACACTCTTGAGTCGGGTAAGGACAAAAGGCATGACCAACGACAAGTTTGTTCTCAATGGTGGAGACCTTCTATCTTGACCAAGCCAGCCCCTTAATAGGATGACCGTACATCTCTAAGATTGATATGCATAGATGTGTCCAAAGCATTTGTGGCGATCATAGCTCATCTAGGTATTGAGATCTATGGAATACAACTCTCCTCAATCAATGACTACCGTGTCCAATCTCCAGTTCCACAAAGGATGTACAGTGTGCTCCTCAAATATCTTAAGAAATATAAGATCAATGCAAGAATAATATAACACTAAATATATCTGAGGCATATAACACATGTCCAAGAAGGAAGCATGGTCATTGAGATCTATGGCTTGGATCAACCCAATCACATCCACATAGCTAGTGGATTAGGGCACACATCGGATTTCCAGGGAACTAACTCCAATAGGGCTCACCATGTTGTTTATGACATCTCACCGATTTAGCAAAGGTTGTCCCACCATAAAATGGGATGCCCCAAAAATTAGGTCAATTCAATATGCGCCCCATGTGAATATTGTGAAGAGTATGGAGTTTTTTGAGATCGTTATTCGTTGTTTTCTGTGGTGTGCCCTATTTGATAGTTGGATTAACCTGATTTTTTAAGTATCCTATTTTCATGGTGGGACAACCTTGCTGGACTAGCAAGATGAAATGCAAATACCATGGTGGGCCCCACATGCCCATGTGTTTGCCTCCATAGATGTGCAAATCACGAAGATAATTGGGTTGGCTTGTGTAAAAAAGGGCGCAAAATGATGATTGACATATTTAATAATAAATAAAAAGGCATTAAACATAATATAATTTTAGATTAAATGGGAGATGGGCACTTATTGTTATTGTCATCCACATAAATCGAAGATCAATTGAAACCAATCTGATACCATTTTGATAGGCTCATACTGGTGGTCTAGATATGATTGTATCTACATAATTATAAAGACTTTTTTACAAAGCTGAAGATGGATGACCCACGTCCAACGGTCCGCCTAAGTATTACCAAAGAGCAAATAATCTATTCGCCCATCTAATCCTACAATTAAGACGGCTCTTGGACATGTTCAGTGGCTTAGATTGTTTAGAGGCAGCTAAATGGACAACAAATATACACTAATTATTTCTATTCTAATTTCTATTGGTATTCTCTTTAAGAAATGTGGTAAGGGAAGAATAAGAAGGATATGGAAGGAGTTCAAATGCGATAGGACTTAATTCTATCTTATCTAATATTTCTCCTCATCCAAAATTCTCTATCTAGCGTGAACTCAAATTCAAATTTTGAATCTAGAGAGAAAAAATGGAAAGTCTCTTTCTAGCATGAACTCAAATTCAAATTTTGAATCTAGAGAGAAAAAATGGAAAGTCTCTCTCTGGCATGAACTCAAATTCAAATTTTGAATCTAGAGAGAAAAATAGAAAGAAGAGTACTTCCAAAGTTATTACGAGGAAAAACCATAGGGAACCACCCACTAGCGATTGCCTAGAGTAGGCCCTACAGGCCCATGCCTTGCCTAACACTTTCATCATTGATATGAACAATATGACACCCTCTTGGCCGTACATATTCTAGGGTGGCATACCAATTCGGTCTCTCCGTATAGAGCATGGCTTTTGAATGAAAACACACACCTAGCAGATATAGTCCATCCAGTTGGTTCCCATCCAAGTGACATTGGAAAACTGAAATAATTGAGGGCCAAATAACCTTTGGGTCAAATTGAATAAAACTGATGAAGATGATTGTATCTATGCATTGGATGTTGAAACATAAGCCATAAATACCAGGCCCAGTAGATAGTTGCACATGATTGATATACAACTCCTTTTTATCAGCCTGATTCAAAACTTCGCTGGGCCCAGGAAGGTTTCAATGGTAGTCGTCCCATGCCCAGTTTTCCCTGGGCTGTGGCCCACCTGAGAGTTTTGGATCGGTTTTATATCTGCGCCCACTTGTAACATGATGTGGTAGATGTCACACCCATCAAGGTATGCCAACGGAGATTTTGTTGTGCCGGAGAGGATGCGGGCACCCAGCACGTTGCAGCCCTGAACTGGGGCTACCTTGATATATGTACTGTATATCCATGCCGTCCATCCATTTTAGGGCATGAGCTAGAAAATATAGCAGATCCAACCCTTTGGTGGACTACACCATAGGAAACAGTGTGTGATTAAATTCCCTCCATTAAAAAGTGAATTAAAACTTTCTATGGCTCAGTATATTGTTTATTTCTCATCCAACCTGTTGATAAGGTCATACTGACCTGGATGAAGGGAATATATCAGCTTATCCAAAACTTTTGTGGTCCAGAAGAAGTTTTTAATGGTCAATCACCACGGTTTCTTATGGTGTAGTCCACCTGAGATTTGGATCTGCTTCATCTATGGGCTCATGCCTTAAACTGAGCTGAAAAAATGAATGGACGGCATGGATATATACATCAAGGTGGGCCCCACAGTCAGGGCCGCACCGCGTTGTGTGAGGGCCGGCTGCACCTAATCCACTCCTTGCTGCACGGGCTCCCCGCGAGGGGCCCACCGTTCCATCCACATTAACTGGCGAGACCAAATGATGTGGTTACTCAGCACAACACGCTTTATTGTGCTGAGTAAACTCCGTTGGGCTCACTGTGAATGTATGTGGTTTATCCACGCTGCCCATCTGTTTTTTAAGCTCTTTTTGGGGGTTGAACCCAAAATTGAAGCATATCCAAAGCTCAAGTAGACCACACCACAGGAAACAAGTGGGATAATGGTTTCCACTGTTGAAACCTTCCTAGGGCCACAGTGATGTTTATTTGTCATCCAACCTTCTAATAAGATTACACAGACATGGATGAAGGGAAAACACAAATATCAGCTTGATCCAAAACTTCTGTAGGCCCTTCAAGAATTTTTCAACTGTATACGTTCAATTAACAGTGTTTCCTATGGTGTGTTCACTTGAGCTTTGGATATGCTTCAATTTTTTGTGATTAGGCCATACAATTATCTGGTAAAATGGATGGACGGGGTAGATAAAATATATAAATTATGGTGGGCCCTACAGAGTTTATTCCATAAGCTGAGCGTACGTAGTTACTCAGTACGCAATCCTCTCAATGTTATGCTCCACCGCGCGAACAGATTAGGTGTGGCCCATAGCTCAATGGTAACAGACTCAGTGTCAACGTAGAGATTAGGGGTGTCAATGGGCTGGGCTCAGGCGTTAAAAATCAAAATTTTGAATAGGGCTGGCCCAATGGCCCACCCAAACAGTTCAAAATCCAGGCCGAGACCAACGGGCCCGGCCCATTGACAGCCCTAATAGAGATCCTGGGATCCATTGTCCATGTGGTGTGGGTGGGTGTGTGCATGTGTGTGGTGTGGGAATGTGTAAAAAAAAGAAGTACAGCTGGCATCCTCACCAAAACAGTGTATTCCTTACCTTGGGGCTTACCTTGATGAATTTATTCTATATTGATCCATGCTGTCCATCCATTTTTCCAGATCATTTTAAGCTATGAGCGAAAAAAAACCAAGCAGATCCAATTCTCAGATAAACCATACCATAGGAAACAGTTGTGATTGACCATTAATGGGCCGCATAAGTTTTGGATGAAGCTGATATGTCTTTGTCCTTCAGTCAGGTTCATGTGACTTTATCAACATGTTGGATAGAAAATAAACACTACGGAACATTACGGTGTGCCCTAGGAAGTTTTTAATGGCAGGGCGTTTAATCATGTTTTCTTATAGCATGGCCCACCTGAGACATGGGTCTTATTTTTGGGCCACATCCTAAAATGATATAGAGAAACGAATGGACAGTGTAGATATAGAATAAATTCATCAAGGTGGGCCCATGGCAAGGGCAGCACCTCTCGTGGAGGGTTGAATTTTGCCAGTTCTAGGTTGACCAGAGTCCATATTTTACTATAATATTGCCATAGGTAGCGGTCCATGCAAAACTTTTTATCTTTGCGAGATCACAACTATAGTGGAGTTCACTGATCAGTTCATATGAATTCTGACATCTATATTAGATCTAGGCCACTAATGAGCTGAGCCCACTATATGAAAACTTACTTAGAGCCCACCACAACAACTACCCAAACTTGGCAACCATGCCCCGTTGGCATCTGTTGATTCATTAACATTTTGGACAGTCACTACATGATTCGTAGACAGCATCTTTGCGGACATAATAACAGAGTTACAGTTCTGACAACTAGGGCCCATGGTTTGGTAAGGGCCCAACCATTGGTTCGTCGAGTCCCACCTAGGACGGAAACTGGCCGGCTGTAGGATTCCAGCGACCAATATTAGAAACCCAGTGTGTACTCTTGCAGAAATAAGAGTCTGTGACAGACGCACTCAAGATAAAACCGTTCAGCGCATGGCAAATGGCCCACATACCATCATGATTCGACGGTCTTAATCGGTCCATCTCAGGTACATTCAAACACCAACGATTGCAAAGTCTCTGTTCCCATCAAGCAGTCATTACTGTCCGATCGGCTTTATGGCTATGTAGCATCCAATGTGCATCTGCCACGTGTCTCCAGATGAATGATCCCAAACCGTTGAATGATAAAAATTAAAGAGCCAAATAGTCAAATAATCAAAATGATTAATTTATGAGCTTTTATCTATCGGTATCCACGTAAAAAGTGAGATCATATGAGCGGTTTGGATCATTGAAAGATAAATATATGTAAGTTGTGAGCTTTGACTCCAATGACATTGTTTTGATAGGATCCGGTGGGAAGGTAATCGTCTACAACATCTGTTTTACGCGTTATAAATGGGGCCCACCATTTTTTATATGTAAAATCTGCTCCGTCCATCAGGTGAGAACATTCATTCAAACGGTAAGTGTAAATGATTAGGTCAATAGAAAACTCTGATGGACCACACCAATGAGGACAATGTACAACTGGTCCTAAGATTGGCATCCCATCCACATTGTTCCTTGTGTGACGCTTGCCTGAATCTAGCTGAATATTTGCCCCAGGTCTTATAATCGAAGATAGAACATGATTTACAGAGGGGATTTTACATGTATAATGTGGTGGGTCCCACAAGCTTGCGCGTTAACCATCTTGGAGCGCGGATTACATGCGGATTACATACTGACTAAACTCTGTGAGGTCCACCTTGATGTATGGCTCGGGTACAAACGTGGTCAGATTGATCACTGTCTCTCTCATAGATAACCACCTTGAATCCATAAGGTTTTTAGGACTTCTCAACCGAACTTCCTCGAATACACAAGGGGATTTCTTGAACCCATGGAACCTCTCTCGAATCCACAAGGGGATATCTTGAATCCATGGAACCTCTTTCAAATCCACGAGTAAAAAGTGGTAAAAAATCAAGATTTTGATTAATAATAAAGATGAATGAATAACAACAAGTTTAAAACATTATAAATAGAGAAAACCAATCCTAAAAAATCCTAATTTCCATAAAGAGAGAATCCTAAATGGAAAAGGAAACAAATTAACAAAATCCGCACAATTCTACATAAGTCCATCAGGCAAGGTCAGGTGCCTGAAGTGGCAAGGTCGAGCGACCGAAATCCCTTAAAATCGTTCAGAGACAAAATCTGATTTTCTGGACCAGTTTCGGGCGACTAGGATGGTCTATTTGGTGCCCGAATACTGCGTCGGGCGACCGAACTGCCCCAAAAAAGTCCAACAAGCTTTATCGTATTTCTAGGAGCGGGTTCGGGCGATCAAAGTTTTGGTCGGGCAACCAAACAATGCAGGTCTCTTCTTGGGCTTCTTTCTCTGGTTCTTCCTTTGATCCTTCTTTATTTAGCCCTTCCTTTAGTTCTTCTCTATCCTCGATCAGGAGGTCCTAATGCTACATCAGACTCCCCCACTTGAAAGAAACTTATCCTTGAGTTTCACTTTAGCCTTGGATAACAAACTCCATTCAATGTTAGTACTGGATGTGTTGCGGTAGCTTTCCCTTATTACACGTAGGGTGCGCACTCTTCCTTCTTCTGCCTGGGCTTCTTTTTCACGTTGTGCATGGTGAGGAGAGATTGCCCTTTGACCCTAGCCGTATTGTGGACCTGAACCGAAATGATAGGAGTGAGGACAATTTTCCTCCCATCTTTAGTGAATGAGATGGTGCTATCGCGTCCTCGATGAGTGGCGTCTCGATCAAACTGTCATGACCGCCCAAGTATCATGTGACTGGTGTCCATGTCTACGACGTCACATAATACTTGATCCCTGTAGGATTTTTTAATAGAAAAGGATATGAGGCATTTGACCATTACCATTGTCGGGATGTCCTTCTAGATCTAACCAATTGTGTACGGAGATGGATGCGGCGTAGTCTCTAATTTGAGCTTTTCCACCATCGTCTATGACACGATGTTCTTACAACTCCCTCCGTCAATGATTACATCGCAAACCTTTCTGTTTGCCGTGACTCTAGTTTAGAAAAGATTGTGGCATTGAGGATTGATCTGCACCTCTGGCATAGATGATTGTCTTTGTACAACCCAGGACACACTTTGATCTCTAGGGAGCCATTCAACTTCCCCTTCCTCATACCCGGCATGCTCAACTTCATTATCTTCTGGATCACCTTGGCCATCTTTTGTAGCGATGGCTACATTAGCCATTGGCCTCTATGGACATGTGTTCGATGGGTGGCTTGGCTATCCACACCTTAAATAATGATCAGGCCTCGACCGGCTATAGGGGTTCGAGATTTTACTCGGGCCCAGCACAACTGTTACACGTTGGGGCCTCTCATGGACACTTCCTGATGCACGGGCTATGACCATAGTGGGCTGAGAGCGATCATCTATAGGTTCTTTTCCCTTGGACATGGAGGAATCTTGAGCACGAGGATAACGGTCGAAGGGTAGGCACGTGCAGGGGCCCTCACCAATTGTGACTCTACGTGAGTAACGAGTTGGGATGCTTCTGCCATAGTCTAGACCGGACGTAGCTGAACTTGGTCATGGATCGTGGACCTTAAGCCTCTAATGAACGCTGTTTTTTGGGCGTCAATCTCTGTTAACTCGTTGGGTGTTGTGAGATAATCAAATTCGGCCAAATATTCTACAACAGATCGATTGCACTGTTTGCAGTTTTGGTATTTCTGGAATAATACCTGCTCATAGTCACTGGGCAAAAATCAGAATTGCAATAAATGCTTCATTAACAACCATGAACTGATGTGAAGTTTGTTCTAGCAGGAACGCATGATCTGTACTTGTTCCCACCATGCGAAAGCACATGATTTTAACTTGCACGCGATAAGCTTCACCTGATGTCCTCAAGAACATCCATGTAGTTGAAGTATCTCTCGACTTCGGCCAACCAATTGAGGAAATCTTCGATACTAAGAAAATCATTAAAATTGGGTAAATCACCTTTACCTCGGAATTCCCTCTCAGCACGATCGGCACGCGCACCTCTAATTGCGAGCTATTGGAACATCAATTTCTCGATGTAATTATCGCTAGATCCGATATCCTCTGGAATAGCCCGACGGTTGGTCACCGGCAATGCTCTTCAAACAATGTCATTGCGCAACAAGGTTATCATAGGAGGTCGGTCATTGTCATGAACTTTGGGTAGAGCGAGCAATGCGGAGAGATGGTCAAACGAAGCCTCTAACCCTTGCATAGTTTATAGGTTGTCCCGTCGAAACTCTCTGAATTCTGCAGAAGTCAGAGGCTGATCTCCTATATCACCGTCTATGGGGTTGTTGTCACAGCCGTCGCTAGAAGCCATCTTCCGGAGGGTTTTCCTTGCTTTGATACTAACTTGGTGGCAAACGTAAATGTAGTGAGATCGATCACCGTCTCTCTCACGGATAACTACCTTGAATCCACAAGGCTTCTAGGACTCCTCAACCGGACTTGAATCCATGAGGGATATCTCGAATCCACGAGACCTCTTTCGAATCCACGAGAAGAAAAGTGGTAAAAAAAACCAAGCTTTTGATTAATAATAAAGATGAATGAATAAGAACGAGTTTAAAACGATTATAAATAGAGAAAAATAACCCTAGAAAATCTTAATTTGCGTAAAGAAAGAATTCTAAATGAAAAAGGAAACAAATTAGCAAAATCCGCTTAATAATGTGCAAGGCCGTCACACAAGGTCGGGTGCCCAAAGTGGCAAGGTCGGGCGACCGAAATTTCTCAAAATCGTTCAGAGACAAAATCTGATCTTTTGGACCAGTTTCGGGCGACCGACCAAGATGGTCTGTCGTGCACCTGAATAGTATGTCGGGCAACCGAACTGCCCAAAAAAGTTCAGCAAGTTTTATCGTATTTCTAGGAGTGGGTTTATGCGACTGAACAATGCGGGTCTCTTCTTAGGCTTCTTTCTCTGGTCCTTCCTTTGGTCCTTCTTTCTTTAGCCCTTCCTTTGGTTCTTCTCCGTCCTCGATCAGGGTGTCCCTGTGCTACATCAATGTGTCTTATCCACGCCCTCTAACCATTATTCTAGATCATTTTAGGGTATAAGACCAAAATGAAGTATATCCAAAGCTCAAGTGGACTACACCACAAGAAACAGTGAGAATTGACTTCTTCGGGCCCATAAAAGTTTTTGATCACGCTGATATTCGTATTTTCCCCTCATTCATGTTAGCATTACCCTATGAACAGGCTGGATGACAAATAAGCATCATTGTGGGTATGAACAATCTGGCACTAGCCCTAGGAAGGTTTCAACAGTGGACATCATTATCCCTATTGTATCGTGTGGTCCACTTGAGCTTTAGATATGCTTCAATTTTGGGGTCATGCGCTAAAATGAGTTGATAAAATGGATGGATGGTATCGATAAAAGACACATACATCATAATAGGCCTGAGTTCCTCAGTATGCAATCCTCATCCTACATCTTGGATAATGATTTGAGTTGTTCGAGTTCTGAATTATACGGATTGCATGATGACTGATGATATTTCATCGGATTATGCAGCATAATATGATTTTCTCTAATCTGAAATTGAAATCCTATTCCCAATATCTCCTGAATGCGATCATATACAATTTACAGAATAAGAACTAACTTGACAAAGTTAGATCATATCTAAAAGCAGACGATATGTCATGTTGATCTAATGTCGATAATGATTCTCCATCTAGAAGGTCTCTCCTCGATCTATCCCAATATCGGATAGATCTAGATAACTAAAGAAATTTTCTCTGGTAGCTGTCAAGGAATCCTACAACCATCCATAAAGATGGACCATGCAGAGATGGAAAAGATGCAGATGAAAAAAACTAATTCATTTACTCTCTATAGACACTTTTGTCTCATTTCTCTAATTCACACGCCCAAGAGAAAAGGGTGTCTAAAGCTTCTTGTATTTCACATTTGGGATAAGATTAAATAAATAATGAGGAAATTAAGGTTTTTAAGAATATGATACTCTACAACCCTATATACAACTTTATAATCTACTGTAAGGAAGTGCATTGTCCGCCTCATCTATACATATACTCATGATTTAATCCATCTAATGCCATGAAAATACCCTAATAATCATATCACATGACAATCAGAAATGGACCTTCAAGTTATCATCAATTGCAATAAAAGTAATTTTAACGATTAAAATAAAATTTTAATGATTAAAAAAGTTTTAAAAAATGATTAAAACAATCTAAGTGTCGGGCCCCAGTGAAAACCACTTGATGAGTCCCTGATTTATCTAGATCAAATCCATAAATATGTTCCTAAGCAAACCAATAGATCTCTTCTTAAACCATGTAAGAATCAACAGTTCCTGATGGAAGTACCGAGCTACATCCACTTTATTAGACCTACATGGACATCATAGTAAGAGTCAAAGATGACCAATTAAGATTGTGACCCTTACACGCCCTCGGGTCTAAGGATTAATCATCTTTTATACGTTATCAAGTCCTGATCTCAGGATCACAGTCTAGGCTAACGGGCCTCCAAAGTATTAATTTGGTCTCTACCCACCAATGTAAGCAACCAAAGATCCAAACTTCGATCCTTTATTCATGGCACATTCACACTCCTCTGTAAAGTAAGAGTAAGGTATAAACCAACACTAAGTTGATTCCCGATGGTGGACTATCCATCCTGACCCAAGTTAATCCCCTCACACAAGATGACTGTACATTTTATGAATTGATGTCCACATTTGTGTCCCATATACCTGTGATGGTCATGGTTTAATAAGGTACTGAGATCCACAAACCACGATTCTCTCAGATTACTAATTTCCATGTCCAATCTCAAGTTCCTAAAGATTACTAAGGAATCACTCTTCAATAAACCCATAATGAAAATTCAAGACAACACTATACACTGACGATCAATAGAAAATTCACAAAGAACTCATGGTCATTATGATCTACGACTAAGATCTCCCTAATCACATCCACATGGTTAATAAATTAGAGCTCACATTAATTTTCTAGGGAACTAGCTCCAACAAAGGTTGCCACCACCCACCTCCATGGTAACAGGATTTTATGGGGACATATGTATGTATTTTATCCAACATTCCACTTGTTTTGCTATCTCATTTTAGACCATATATGAGCCACAATTAAAGCACTTAGGAAGTTCAAGTAGACCACACCACAAGAAATAGTGGTGATTAAACCCCATTGAAAACTTCCTCTAACTATAGAAGTTTTAGATCGAGCTGACGCTATGACCGTCTAACCTTATGGATAAGTTGCATGAGAGATAAACATCACTATATGTTGGATACAAGACCATAGGGCCCACTTGTGGGCAATCGTTAGTGGTCCAGATCCATACATTTTACTTCCTCTTTTTATTTTTTTTTTATTTTTAACACTACAACAAATCAGGCTTTTTGCCGCAAGCAAACTCGTCGTTAAAAACCCTAAATTCGTCGCGAATGTGTTTTAGCGACGAACTCACTCATCGCTAATTTTGTCGCAGATACGGCGTCACAAATTATATTTCGTGATGAAAAGATGAACTCGTCGCCGGTTGATTAATTATTTGTGACGAATAACTAACTCGTCGCAAATATAGCTAATTAGCGACGAGTTCACACATTGCCATTACATATCATAAATCATCGCTAAACACAACTCGTCGCTAATAACGATTTTTTTACGACGAGTAACTCGCCATTAAAAAAACCCCAACTCGTCACAAAAACCTGTTTGCAACTAGTGTTGCGCGTCACCAATTTTTTCGCAGATACGACATCACAAATTATATTTTACAACGAGTAACTAATTCGTCGCAAAATATAGCTAATTAGCGACAAGTTCACACATTGCCATTAGATATCATAAATCATCGCTAAACACGAACTCGTCGTTAATAACGATTTTTTTACGACGGGTAACTCGCCATTAAAAAACCCCCAACTTGTCGCAAAAACCTTTTTGCAACAAGTATTGCTCATTACCAATTTTGTCGCAGATACGACGTCACAAATTATATTTTACAACGAACAACTAACTCGTTGTAAAATATAGCTAATTAGCGACGAGTTGACATGTCGCCATTACATATTGTAAATCGTCGTTAAACATGCAACTCGTCGCTAACAACAACCTTTTACAACGGGTTAACTCATCAATAAAAACGTCCAGCTCGTCGCAAAAACTTTTTAAAAAAAGTTTGCTTGTCACCAATTTTGTCGCAGAAATGGCATCACAAATTATATTTAGTGACGAAACAGTAAACCGTCGCCAATGAATTAATTATTTACGACGACAAACTAACTCGTCACAAAATATAGATAATTAGCGATGAGTTGATACGTCGCCATTACGTATAATAAGGATTTTTACGATAGCTTAACTCGTTGCTAAAAACCCCCCAACTCATCGCAAAAGCCTTTTTACAATGAGTGTTCATCGTCGTCAATTTTCTTGTAGATATGTCGTCGCAAATTATATTTAGCAATGAAACCAACAACTCATCGCCAATAAGTTAATTATTTGTGACGACCTAATAACTTATCGCAAAATACAGTTAATTAGTGACGAGTTGACATGTCGCCATTACATATCGTAAAATGTCGCTAAACATGCCACGAATTGCCACTGAGAACTTTTTGCGACTAGTCAACTCATCATAAAAATCTTTTTGCGACGAGTGGTGCTCATCACCAAATTTTGTCGCAGATCATCAATGAGTTAATTATTTGCGATGACCAATATAGCTAATTAATTAGTAACGAGTTGACATCATCATGAATAATATTTATTTATTTTTAGCGACAAGTGAAAGTCATCATTAATAGAAATACTTTTTTCAATTTTTTTATGTTTTTCCCTATTTGAACCAATTAATCCAAAAAATAACCCGTATCAATATTCATCATCATCCATTGAAATATAAAAATAATTTAATTAAATTAAAATCAAATTTATAATTATCTCGAACACATAAAAATATGTGCACATATGTCCAAATTGTTCAACAAAAATCAATAAATAAATAAATAACGCGCGTCATCGATAATGCGGTGGGGCCTAGGAAGATAACACCATTCTCTAGAAAAATCTGCAAAATAACTGAAATAAATTATGATTAGTATTATTTTACACTACTTACATAATTTAAATATGACATTCAACTTACCATTGAGGATGTGATTGCGGTAGCTGTGATATGAGGGTATGCACCATCTCCTCCAATTGAGTCTGTTGTGTTTGCATGAGCTGCACCTCAGTCTTAAGCTCAGCCATCGTTGCCTCTGCCTGCTTGGCCCTCCTCGTAGCCTCATCCGCATCTGCATGGTTACGACGGGTGAATACAGGCACTCCCCATGTCCGAGACGACAAACGTAGCTAAATTCAGATCCAAGGGCCCTAAAACATGCCTCGTTGCTGTTAATAATGGTGTAGTGTCCCCGATTCAGATTGAGTATGGAGTTGTACCATATCGTTGTGCAATATTAACAAAGCATTATGAGTACAAAATGAATAAATAATAAAATAACATAAAAATAGTTTAATGATTCTTACATATAACTCCTCACAATGTGGAGTCACCCACGTGCCCGTCGTCTTCCTCATGTGTGTTTTCCGATAGAAAGTAATGAGATCAGGCTCATGTTGGGTCTCCTGGTCAGACTATTCCATTTAAAAGAGAAATATCATATTTACAATATTCTGATAAGTAATGCGATTAATAAAACAATTAATAAATGTAAGACAATCAAAGTAAATTATACCATCTCATTATGAAGCCGAACAAATGGCTTCGAACCAGCCGTATGGTTCACCATAAGCTTAGAGCGATTCTCTATGTTTATCTTGCTTCTTGCCTACATTAAAAGTACAAACAAGTTATTGCAATACTTATAATAAAGTCATTGAAAACTAAACATTAATAAAAATTATATCTTACCAAGAATACATCGGACTCGAAAATATGGCAAATTTTATCCCAATCTTCGGGGGAGATACCATCGAACGGGTGTTGTCATGCTCCCTGATGACCTCCATTATTCTTATAGTGGGAATGTCATTAGTTCTTATATTGTCTGAATCGGTTGCCTAAATACATATTAAGACCCTTTTTTATATTACAGAGTTCCATATCGATGTCGAAATTATCTTGAAAAATAGTACATTACACGAATCGATAATTAATTTATAAATAAATTTAAAGACATATTATTTTGACAGAAAAAAATGATAAAATAAAATTAGCTTTCAGTTACCAATATCCGATTGCGTATGACTGCCTTATCTATATCACGCACGACT
>PVNU02002521.1:0-307796 GCA_003013855.2 Liriodendron chinense | reverse complement strand
TTGTGGCCCCCAAAAAATTTCAACGGTAAGTGGTCAATCCCCATTGTTTTCCTGTGGTGTGGTCCACCTGAGATTTGGATCTGTCTAATTTTTGGGATCATGCCTTAAAATAAGGTGGAAAAATGGGATGGACGGAGTGGATAAAACAAATACATCATGGTAGGCCCACAAGGATTTGAAACCCCCCTTATCTAGTTCCCCCGGACCTAGCTGATCCGCGCCCGCTGATTGGACAGATAGATGAATGATTGCTCCACATGTTAAAAAAGCGCAACTAATTTTATCATAAGCCTGTGATACGACAAATTGTCTTAGATCCTTCCCCAATGAAATTATGGGAATGCTTGCAAATGATCAAAAATTTTGGAAAAGAAATATTTCCATTGATATCTATTTTTCGCTTTGTATGAGAAAAGGAAAAAAGGAGGCATATTATTTCCATTTCCAAAGGTTTACATAAAAAAGTTGATTTCTTCAAAAAAAAAAAATGATAAATGTAGATTTCCAAGGTTAACGGGAGAGGACTCGCACCCTTTTACCGTTAACCTTTTAACACTTTACATGGAAAGTTGACGTCCAAACCAATCAATGTTATACTAGATATAGCAGTTCTCTATTTCCTGATGATCCCATAATGGCAACTGAACCCTAGTGGGTATAGCATGTACAATGCAAGTGTGGAGAGAGCGAGAGAGGGTGATGTCCTATAGGTTTTGGGGGTGGGTGGACTACACACACAAGGACGGGAGAGGTTGCAGGCTACAAGCAGGAGAGTGTGGATGCAGGCTACTCACGTTTTAGAAAATAATAAATAAAAATAAAGAAAGAAAGAAAGAAGAAAATGAGAATAAAACAAAAAAAATCAGGACAGACTGTAAAATCCTCACCCTTTCACAGGGAGCAGGTAAAATCTAAGCGGTCCATTGATAAGCACCGCTGTTAAGAACCTAACCAATGCGCCAAAAGCCCCAGGACTGATGGAACGTGTAAAGTTAGGCTCTAAACCTTGGGATCGTAACATTCCACCACGACGCCCGCAGCCGACGTCCCGTGCCCACTCTGTGGTGGCACTCACTCTGGCCTCTATTCCAGGTAGCCCTTTCCAGGGCATGGCGCTGCACTCTGGTTATCCAGGTAGCCCTTTCCACTTGGCGGCTTCACTCTGGTTGCTCAGGTAGCCCTTTCCACACCGTGACGGCTTTCACTCTGGTCCAGGTGCCCTTCCACAGGTCGCCCCTTCCGTGACTCGAACACGAGACGTGGTGTTGGCCTGATACCAATTGTTAAGAACCTAACCAATGCGCCAAAAGCCCCAGGACTGGAACGTGTAAAGTTAGGCTCTTAAAACCCTTGGGATCGTAACACACGCCAACTCAAAAATTTCCTAGATATCCCTGACCTATGTTGGAAATCCCTTCTGCCCCATTAAATCTCAAAGTTACAACTCTCCTAAAACTAATTCCATGGGAAAAATTGTCTTTTTGCTACTCAGTTTTATGTAGTAGAGATGGATCAAATGGGACTAGCCCTACGTGGTTCATTTCCATCTATTGAATTAAATTATTGCAATTCACTTCAATTGAGAATCCAGTGCATGTTTTGAACAGAGAAACATGAAAATATTCAAACTAAGAAACAGGAAAATACATACCCCGATGCAAGAGGAAGCTTAAGGGAGCCTCTATAGTCCCCAGGGTGATCTTCCCAATTACTCTGCCAAAAACCATGTCGCACTCTGTCAAGGACAGGACACAGAAGGGCCTCCCATACCAAGGTGGACGCACATGAGGCTGCGAATGGTCCCCCTGCAGATATCCGATCATTAGATTAACACAGCATGTCATGTATTTTTTTTTTTCAAAACCCTTGCTTGTAATGCTCGAACAGTTGCTTACCTCATTAAAGAAGTCAATAATGCAAGAATCTGGCTTTGTAGTAATGACTTGCATGCGAACAAAGTCATCAATAACATCTTGCAGCAAGCTAGGGATTGCCTCCACATTCCGATCTGAAAGTTCAGTTTGAAGGGTCCAAGACTTTAGGATACTTTATTATATTGTAAACAATGGTAAAGGATCCAGGCATAGTTGCACAAAGCATGAAGCAAAGCAACAACTGATTTGGGTGCAAAAGCGGGGAAGTGACTGTTTCAAATATATATATATATATATATATATAGATATAGTATATATATATATATATATATATCTATATATATATATAGGAAACAGGGGCGGGGAAGTGGGTTCCCTGGGGTGACTTGAAGCAGGAGGAGCACCTGGTTAGAAGTTTCATGCAAACTAAAGATACAGCACCAACACTGATATTTGATTATCAAGCACTCAAGTCTCTATGAACATCGCACATAGGTATGAAAACCAGACCCATCTTTTGGGCCTCACCATGGATGAGCCATAGACAAAATAATACCACCCAGCCCTGCCATCCTAATTGCTGAAGGAGAACTTCCATTTGAATGTCACCCATTTGTGGACTTCTTCTAAACACCTTCTGTGATCTTTAGAAGCTCTCCAACTGCTACAAGGTCACCCAATTGGTGCAATTTCAACAAAGATGACCCAACTGGTGCAATTTCAGGCAAGGTTTAGAAAACATCTTAATCACTGACAAAGGTATGATGATGATGGACCACGTTATGTTATGGTAAACAGACACTACTGTTACATAACTTGTTGTGATAGTTCTAATACTGTTTTCTGAACCCTGGTTACAGGTTGCAACCAATCCATGGTAGGGCTCAACAAATGAACAGTCTGGGTCTCATACGTGTGAGGCATGTATGGAGATAAGAGTTCTTGATAGCTAACTGTGGATACAAGTCGTTAGCACCATAAAAGGGGGGAAAAATCACCGAAAATAGTTCTGTTATAGTAGGCAGAACTTGCCTTTGGAGGTTCCAGCCATATGTTCATCTTCAAGGGGTCCATCAGCAATGGGAGGCCCAATTGAATCATTTCTCTTCCATGCCCTTTCATGGGCCTCTTTGAGACCACATATGTTTGCCCTGCTTTTGGTAATCCTAAACATTAGAGATAACCATGCAAGAAAACTCCATTGAAGCTATTATAAGTGTAAGAAATCCACAGGCAAAACCAAGAATATTTCATGTGATGGAAGTTACTAGGAATGCACCAAGTCTTGCCATCAAAAGGAAATACATTGAAATAGCACCTCTTTTAACAAATTACTCTTATGAATTTAAATTCTCAATAAAAGTGCATCTTCACATCCCAGCTGCTCTGTGATAGATATATACATACAACATCTATAAATTTCCAGTCTTAGAACTGTATTTTTCCCAAAAGGAAGGCAGTCAACATTTTCTTTCACATCTATTAGCAAAAGATCAAAAGAAAATAGCTCGGCACACAGAGGAGACGCATAGAAGGAGGCTGAGAAAGAAATTCTCGTAAAACATCCAATCTTGGTTTGACAAGTGAATGAATATTAATAGAGCTGAAAAGGTTTAAAATCACTCCTATAATCTATACATCTTCAATTCCTTTCAAACATAATGAATCTGCATTTGCAGACAGCAAACTGGTAGCATGAGAAACATGAATACAAGTTGCAACATAAAACATGTCTTATTCTCAAATAAGGATGAAAGCATGCAAATTCCACTACTTTGTTCACACAAGACAAGGTTAAAAATCGGTGTATCAGGTATCCTATCATTCGCCATTGAATACAGCCCCATATTGCCCTCTTTCGGCTGATATGTCCATGTCATTCATTTACAGTAGGTGTTTGCATACCTTTTTCAGATGATACTTTAAACCTTGCAACACAATAGATTGTTAGATCTTACACTCTTCTCTTGGAGAAACTAATGAATGATGCAAATTCCACTACTTTGTTACATGGGAGAAACCAAAAAAGAACATGGTTCAAACAGTAGATCCAGCTTGCTTTCGACAACCTTCCTTGCCCAGCTCATATTTGCAGGCACCTGTTTTCTATATATTATAACACCTCTAGATGAAGCTATTTCATTCAGGTTTTCAGTTCTGAGATGGGCCCATTGTTGATTATAGGATCCTCAACCTGAGCCTTTGACACGGTCAGTTCTGCAATGAAAGCCCACTGTTGAATGATCCAGACCATCAGTTTATTGCATCCCACTGTTGACAGACCACCTGTCTCGTGCCTTTCAGTTTGAATGTGGACCATTATTGCATTTCTCTTCTTAATTGTCTATTGGGGCACTGATTGAAAGGTTAGGATTGTCCTAATAAGGAAACTTTCATTGATGGTCCTCCATCTACTGTGGGTCAACCACATAACAGACCAATTGTCCGGATCACTGAACTATGGCCCCACTTGTCGGAACCAAAAAACTGTATATATTGCCAATGCCTTGGGTTGAGGATCGTATAATTCATCCTTCAGTTGATCAAGTCAACATTTTAGTCTCCAAGTCCCTTTCACAATCTAAAAATGAAGTCTGATATCAGAACCTCACTTCTATCTAATTCAAAAAAGAAAAAGAAAAAAAAAAGGTGTTACCATTGATAAAAATACATCTTCATGCCTACAGGAACTAGGGGTGGCAATTGCTGGGCAGCCCCACCCTGTTGGACCAGCTGGGCCCCAAATCTTGGCCCGAGGGCCAGCCCAGTGTTCAGGCTGGGCCCAGACTGATGATGAATGGCCCGGTCCAATCAACGAGTAGGCCACTGTTATACATAAAGAATGAACAGTGTAAAGACACTTGTTAGTGGTTATCATTCAACATACATGTGTAGTTTAAAGCTGCCGGGTCCAATGTCACATTTCAAAGATCCAAAACATTTATATGGTGGACCCATTGTGGATGGAAGATACACAAAAAACATTCTTAGATTGGTTTATTTCAACCTTCGATCATTAAATTCTTCTTCTCACTGGACCAATTCTGTAGGACCAGGGTCTCTCCAGTCCAATACGATCACGGCTTAGGGGGTAAGACCAGGCTAGGGACAACCCCAGCCCATTGTGGCCCTTAACTAGAACGCAGGTACAGGTTTACTTGTTTGTGCTCTTTCCGAGCAATGACTTTAGATGAACTTATGTAAAGCCATTTGGGGAGAACATGAACACACACATATGGCATGAAAGCATCACAACACAATTGCCCGATAATTACCAAGCACGAGCAAATCATGATGCTAATAGTTGACAAAACATGAAGCCAGTACATGAAGTTGATTCCTAAAGGATAATGAAGCACATAAAATCCTTTCATTTTGGATGAAACAAACTGAAGCAGGGGTAAACAATGTGGTCAGTGTGGGCCTTCCAAATTTAGTTGGGATGAATTGAACAAGAGGCTCCTCTGGCTTGCAATTACATTGTAGGGCTTTGAATACAAAGGCCTGGGTGTTGGGATGAAACAAGCGCATGACTGATGGCCATAGCATAATCAACCGACCAAATATAAATATTGGAATATGTCCAAATGATCAAATCCGAGAACCAGGGAAAATGAACAGGCTAGGAAGATGGATCATTGAGAGGTTCACATAATTAAGGACTTATGGTGGCTCCACAGAAGGACATCGATATCTAGCAAAGTTCAGAGCTTCAAGCACATGTTCTAAAAGTATAAAATTTAAACAAAGTGAAATTTCGATAAACGATCAGGGCAAGTTTGTTTTGGAGGCATCCAAGGTGACAACATGGAAGAATGCAATCACGATTTCCAAACCATAATTATGCAATGAAAACGGTACTAAGGAATCCTCACCATTTCTTGAGGCTCAAACCGTGAAAAACAATGATTTTGTGGAAAAGGTAACCATGAATTTTCTTTTCAAGAAAATCCTCAATTGCTAGAGAGAATCCCTCACTGTTTCCTGCAATCCAGATAGTGGAAAGCAGTGATTTTGTGGAAAAAGGAATAGGTAATCATGATTTCCAAACCACAATAAATGCATGAAAATGGTATCAAGGATACTTCACCATTTCTTGCAATCCAAGCAGTGAAAACAGTGATTTTTACAGAAAATGATTTCTTTTACCGTGAATGCCTCCGAAACGAACAGGCCATAAGGAAAAATAGGTTTGGAAAAACAACAAACTATTATGTATATAAATTTAAAAATGATCATTATGATGATATCTTAGAGAGCACTATGGAGACACAAGTGTAGAGGATATCAAACATCATAGGTAACACTCTGATTTTGAAGAATCTGAGAACTGCTAGTCCTTATGATAGGAAAAGACAAAGGTACAGGATGGAGCACCTAAAGGTATTTAAGAGGAATTATATGATCCTTGGCCTGAGGATGCAGACTGTGTCCCTGGGCCCTGATTATGAACGAGTGGCGCACATGGATGGACCATGAAAGAAAACCCCCCCAGACTGATGGTCCAACTGATGAAGTTGCCTGGCCAGGATTTTAATTCTAGCAAAAGACGATCATGTCATCTGATTGGGGTTGAAACTGGGCCAGTCCAGGCCAAACCTTGTCCATTTATAAGGCATAAGCTAAGGACCATCCAAGAATGCCCACAAGTTAAGGCCTTGGGCTAGGCCTCCCAGGAAAATATATAGTCCAAAAGTGTTTAGTAAGTAGGGCCACGCCCAACCGACACATTGACCTAACGGAAGCAAGTACATGCTCAACCCAATTCATTAATGGGCCTCAAACCTCAGCCAAAAAAAGCCCAACCCACAAACCCGTAAGCTCAACCCAAACCCAATCCAAAGAAGAATGAACTCAAGGCAAGAATTCCAAGCCCAGTTGCAGCCTTGCATCAAATGGGCCTCGTTGTGGATCTGTGGTATAATGTATCATGACAAAAGCATTCCTTTCATCTCGACAACTGTCCCTGGATACCAAAAAACCCATAGCATTTCATGGATACATGCCATTGAGAGAGACTTCAAATACAATACCAATAGTTTGTAATCAAACGTTAAAGTGATAGACACTCCGTCAGGAAATAAAGAAAATTGTACTTGGAACAGTTCAAAGGAAACGGATTTCATTATGATTACAAAACAAGGAAAAGACATAGGTATGCTTGCCTTGAAATTCTCCTCTCCGCCCAGCTGCTCTCAACTCATTTGCCAATGAAACAAGCCTTGAAATCGCCATGCTATCAAAAAGTCCCTTGTACAATCTTAGCCCTTCGACAACATTAACCTACACACAAAAATACTACACTTTTAAGCAATCCATAGCATCATATGAGAGCACAAAACATGAATATTCATACAGTATTTTGAAGGAGTTGATCTTCCAAGTAAAGATACTAGATACAATGTAGTGAAGAAGATCATACCGGCTTCCCGTCAAACATTTCATTGGCCATAAAGGTTTCAGGGTTTGGAATTGGTTTCTGATTTTCGTCATGGTTTGGGATGCTATCTGCCTCACTCTTCAGAAGGACACTCTGGCAAAGCCCTAATGTAAAGGAGACCAAACAACATATTAGGAGGCATTTTGTTGATAAGTCGATCACACCCATATATGCATCAATCAGAACCTGGATAAACAAGATAAGAGAACTTGCTAAGTCGATTCACATGGTTTTTTTTTTTCACTTTCTCAAGGTTAGAATCCCTGAAATCACTTGCATCTCATATGATAAATGGGCATGAAAATATAAGCCTTCAAAGACATCAGAAAGAGAGACAGGGATGACACTGAGGATGATGTTTAGCCAACTACATTTGTTACAGTAACAAGAAAAGTTCTAAGCGGAAGTTTTGCACAGCTGGACCTCAGGCATCAGAAGCATAACCAAAAATTTCCCTGCATCTCAATTACTGGCACATACCTCAAAAAGAATTTAAGTTGACAGTAATAGAGTGTAAAAAAGAGGAAAAAAAAAAAAAATAGATGGACTAAAAATAAGTGCAGTCATTACTATCCCAATTCAAATAGCTCTGGCAACTGCACTGTAGCAGGCATACCTTTCGTAATCGTGGTGCACCCATCCTTCACTGCATCAGGCTCCACATTACCACTCTCCGTTCCCAATGAGCTACCACCATTCTTTAAGCTGCTACATGCCTGAGAGTTACTAAAAACCATCAGCCCCTGCATCCAATGCAATTAATCAGTAGGATGCACTATTTTTATGCATCATTAACATTGACAGAACACCGTCCATAATTAATAATGCTTTGACTTTTGAGTTATTCCATGTTATTCATGCTCAGTTAGCAACAAATGCTATCAGCAGACGATTAATTTTCATATGCAAGGCACATATAACAACTGCAATTTCAAGGAGAAGCTCTATATTAAAGGGAAATAAAGATAAGTGTGGCGAACTAATCTTCCACGGGTAATGATATGGTTGAGCTGGTAAAACACGATATGGCGGATCCATCAGCCATCTCTCACAGTACACTTGGCAGGGAAACGTCTGGATTGTGACCATGCATCTAATGGGTGTAGCATGTATTGCCAACGTTTCAATGATCATACCTATCAAACAATCCTAACCATCACTTTTTTCCACTTCACCACATAGAATCTCAACCACATACATTTATGTTTTCTAATGTCGCTCTGAAAACCACTAATCATATGCCTAGGGTCATCTTTGAAAAGATTTGCCACCCATAGGAGCAGGAAACTATATGGATGGTTCCAAATGGTAACTTACAAGGCCACGTGAACTATGTAGAGATGGCTCTACCATATTGTGGATCTATCTGCTCTACTGCATGATTGCCCATCTCGCAGAGTTTAACATTATCTTACCTAAATTTGGGACACCACAAATCATAAATGGGAAAATTTTAATCTGGTGCAGTACACCAATTTCTATATCTGGAACGAGCTGAACTTGTATTGGGTGCGAATGACATGGCTATTATCTGGATCATTCATTGGATGAGTCCTGCCATTGGCAGACCACCATCTGTGGATCACAAGGGTTAGGCGATGTTAACTGTCTAATTGGTAGACTTTTGGCATTAAATGCTGACTGTCGCTGACATCCTTTCCTACTGTCTATTTATCTGCCGCTGATCAGATGATTAAGATCTTCAGATGCTTGAGATATTTTTGCTGTGGCCAATCCCAAGTAGGATCCACACGATAAATGGTCCGGATAATGGACAATTGCAACACATATCCAATCAATTGCAGCGGACCAAATAAGGTAATTGGTGCACTGAGCTCATGTTAAGTCTCCCTTAATAAAGTATTAAATTACTAATACCTAGGGGGTATGGCGCATGCAATGCAGGTGAGGGGAGAGAGGGAAAGAGAGAGATGGAGGGAAAGGTGCAGGCTGTAGGCAGGCGCATGATATCCACAAAGAGAAGGAAAGAAGGCACAAAATGTTTTCAATGGTGAGTAACCCGATGCATCCTCACTCTTTCCCATGTTGTGGCCCACTCGAATCTCCGATCTACCTCGTTTTTGGGCTGACATCTTAATATGAGCTAATGCAACAGATGTATGAAATGGATGTCACACGTTCATCACAGTGGGCCCCATGATACGCTTCATGCAAGCTACAATAGTAGAGGTGCGTGCAGGGTACTCACAGGTTGTTGTTTTTTTTTTTTTTTTTTGCTAGGCATGTGAAAAAATTGAAAGGGGCAGCAATGCCCTCGAAAAAATGACCTCATGTTACTATTGCATGGGTTAAATTGGCCAAGCACCACCAGTGGAGTGGTGAAGGAGGCCTACCATACGCATATGTGATTAGCAAATTAGCAACCAGTGAATGACCAAAAAAAACCTCCAGGTAAAATCCAAGCCATTGGTGGCTTCTTGCGGGTGAAAGCTGAGTCGTTCTTTGGATACTATCCACATTTTCCAATTCCCAAAATACTCTCAAGTTTATTTAAATGCCTACCCATTTCATTTGAATATTCAAATTTCTTCACCCTAGGGAAACTAATTATAGGGGTAAAATTGGCCAAGCGCTACCAGCGTCATACATAGTATAGATATAAGTAGCATACAAGTTCTAGATTGAATTGATTGGCCCAAAATGGCTATACATAGCCAACCAAACATTGTGATTCCATTTCCATATGGCAAGCGGCACAACATAATAATACCTCTCTCTCTCTCTCCTCTCTCTCTCTCTCTCTCGCTCCCCCTCCCTCCCCCCCCCCCCCCCCCCCCCCCCCCCTTCTCTCTCTCTCTGGACTAGGCTAGGCATTTAGCAAAGAAACAGTTTTCCACTCCAACATACTGGACATTTAACAAATATACCATCACATACAATCATTATGAACTACCCAATTCCTCCAAACTTGTCCAAAAGACAATAATTCCTCAGCAAATAGCAATGCTTAGCCAATCTTCCCGCAACAGCAAAAGACATTACAACACTAGGGGAGGTGGCACATGCAAAGCATGTGAAGAGAGGAATGGAAAGAGAATTGCATAGGGAGAGAAGGAGCAAAAAACAAAGGTAAAGGATGTGGTTACACACCTATAAAAAGAAGATCGCCAACATTCGGCAACCTATCCACACTTTTTCCAGGGTCTATGGTCCACTAGAGTTTTAGATCTCCGTTTCATTTGGGTTGACATCCTAACATGAAGCAGCACAACAAATGAACGGATGGATGTTACAAAGTCATTAGGGCGGGCCCAACATAGACTTTGTTGGACGCCTCCTTGGAAGCATCATCATGCAGGCTCCATGTGAATGCAAAAGGGAGGAGGTGTGAGCGGGCTACTCACGCACGAAATAGGAGAGGGGAAAAAGCAGGTAAAATCCAAGCTGTCCATTGACGATGCTAAAATCCAAGTTGTCCATTTTTAAGCAAGCAGATTTTCGAAATTCCACAAATACCACCAACTATTTTGAAAATCTCATTTAATGTCCCATGGAATCATAAAGGCCACTACTCTCATACATACTAATTGCATGGGCAAAATGCATGCTTAGCCAATCCTTTTCAACTAAACATATAACACCCTTTTATCTGTAAACTAAGCATACAACTTATAATACTGGAATAAGATACTGATGAAGCTGTGATTGGACAGAATTTCATGCTTAAATTTCTGATTTCATGCAGGAGAGATTGAATGTCTTGTGAAGAGCAACATTTTGGCATAGTCATTTTCAAAAAATGATCTTGTTTTAACATTTTTTTGGGGATTAATTTAACTTACAAAGTGTGGACATAGTTCATAGTTCTTATTGTCTTTCTGATCAAATTGTTTTACAATTATAGTAGGTTTATATTTGGGTTTAATCATTTACAATAGTTTTCCAAATAAAGTTAGTTTCAAATTACGTGGGTTAATGCACTTGGTCTAGGCCAAGTTTGGAAAGATGGTGAACTAGAAAATATTTGTGGGGCTCCTCTTTATTAAAGTCAGTTTCTAAATAAGTTGGCTTTTGCACTTGAAATAGGCTCGGGTTGGAAAGTTGGTGAAATGGGAATTCCAACCAATATTCATGGCATCAAATAGCATTCCAATAGGCAAGCTATTTCAAAACTACCAATAGTGCATTGCACATTGATGGAATGGACTACTCCATCAGACTAGCCCAAAATGACAATAGAGCACAATGGTCATTTGAGTGAATTACCATTCCATGCAACAAAAATTTAGAAATGGCTAAACCAACTCTCAATTTCAGGTACTTCAAGATCCTCTCAAATTAAGAATTTCTCCACGTTTTGCATTTCTTATTTGGACTCAGGAATGATTGAAGCTTTATTGAATAGAAATTGGTTCTCGTGTTTTCCATGTGAAACTCTAGCAGTTGAGACTTCTCTCTGCAGCAGATACATATCCAATAGAATCAAAGGATCATTGATTTATTACCGTCCGTCTCTTCCGCACGTGTCAAACCCGTGTCTTCTTTCTCCGCTTTTTCTTCTCCTTTCTCCAAATTTGCATCTGGACTGATCAATGAAGTGAAAGAATCTGCATCCTGAGAATTGGGTCCCAAACCAGAACCATGATTCTCCCTAACATTCTCAACCTGATGCGCCTCTCTATGCCAAAAAGCTGGTTTCTTGAAATCCTTTTCGGCAACCTTCGACGGATCAAAATGTTGCCACTGCTGCTGCTGCTGCTGCTGCTGCTTCCTCCATGCGACCTGCTGCAGCGCATATCCAACTTCTGCAACAGAGAAGTACTGCTGCATATGGAGCACAGGGCTCCAGTTGCAGCGCCGCTGCTGGATGCAGCCAAGCACGGCATCATACTCCCCAGGCTCACCAATGCACCGGAGGTGGTGGCACAGGGAGTCGACAATGGCATTCGCAGCTGCAAATTCACTGCGCAGCCATGAGATGAACCCGTCCCGCTCATCCAGGAACCACGGCGGTTCGCTCTGGAACTGCATTGCACCGTGAATCACCGCATTGCCTGACGGCATTGCAGTAAAAACCCGCTAATCTGATTCCATTTCTGCAGATTGGTTTCTAGATCAGAGTCATTCAGTTGTATCCGTTTGATCGCCGGATCAATAGAAAGTACTTTAGAAAATAGCAACACTAGAATTCCCCTTTCTTGAGGATTAAGAAAAAGAGTAAATAAATTCAGAAAAAGCGTAAATAAATGAGAATTCAACTTTTTAATTTTTTAAGAAATATTTTGACAACTTCTGAGAGAAACACAAAAAATCTCAAAAGTACACAGAATAATCTGAAAAATTAGAAAAATGTAATAAATTCAGAAAAAGAAAAATAATTGCAGAAATGACTTAGACAAAATGAGATGGAATTTGTATATTTTCAGCTCAAATTTAAGAGGAAAAAAAACACTTGAAAAGGAGGAAAATGGAATAAAATCCAAAAAAAAAAAAAACTCCAGATGCAGAAAAAAGGATTAGAAAATTAAATTAAATAAGCTAAAATTTTATTTATTTTAAGAATTTTTTTATTGTGGCATGAACACGAAAAAAACTGCAAATCGAACAAAAACCGGAATAGAATTGAAAGAATTCGACAATTGCAGCTGATCGTAGAGCGAATCGCAGGATCAAACGCGATCCAGCCAATCGGAGGGGATGGAAACTAAGATTCTCGGTTTGAGAAGTGTAATGTAGCAGAATTCGTCGATCTGGAGCTGAATCTATCAGATCTGGATCGTTTGGGATCCAGATTGGGATAAGGAAAGATAGGGAAATGGTTTCGAGATTGGGACTTTGGGATTTGTACGCTGGAATCAGATCTAGGGTTAGGGTTTTGAGAGAGATACAGGGAGCTATGAATGGCTTTTCAAGCACGCATCTGTTATTATAAATGGTGCTGGTTTTCTTTTCTCTGAGAGAGAAGAGAGGAAGAGTGAGAATTCGTGAAGTATTCGCGCGACTGATATGGAGAGGAATCCGGATTCCTCTCACACGTACTAACTTGGCGCAGATGCTATAGATCTGAGATGTTCATTTGGTGGGTCCTATCATGAACATATCCCAAAAAGAAAATCATTCTGGTTTACTTATCAATTAAATGTGTTCATTTTTCTAACCGTTCTTCTTCTTTAGTTTAGTGTTTAGTGGATGAGTTGTATAGGTTAGATTTGGTTTGTTGGCATGACCAACGCGGTCCCTTCCTGATGAACAGTCTGGATCTTGTACTTTGTGCACAGATACTCCTTAACCACCTAACTCGCGCGAGTAAGGTTAGTGGTGCTCAGGAGACTCTTGTTAGCGGTGCATTAGCGTAATTTATAGATCTGACTGCAGATGTACCGTACTTCTGGACTCGGGTTCCGTAGTGACCCATCAGTACCGAGCTCCGTACTGGTCGAAGCTCCGTGGGCCCAGCACGATGCATGTGTTTTATCCCCGCCTTCCATCCATTTTCCCATATCATTTCAAGACATCATCCAAAAAAATGAGGTAGATCAAAGCTCAAGTGGACCACACCACAAAGAAACAGTGACGATTGAATGCCTACCGTTGAGTGACACCATCCCTTTGATTCCTCCTGTGGTGTGGTCCACTTGAGCATTTGGCTCTCCTCATTTTTTTGGATGATGCTCTGAGATGAACTCGCAACATGAATGGACGGCGCACTTGAAGGGTCACTAACGAATCCGAGTCCCGTACTTTCCTTCTGCCACTGTCGTGGCTCAGTATCTACCCTGTGCCGGGGCCCACATGATGAGTGGTCCAATAATCGGACGTCCCATGTTGCGTTATTATGCTATACAGGCGACTACATAAAATAAGGTGAACGAAAAAAAAAAAAAAGACAATTTTCAATGGCTCATATTAAACTAAAAAATCAAAGGCTGCGACCGTATAAAAAGGATTCTAGGTAAGTATTATACTTAGACAGAGCTTGAGATAGATGGGTAGGTGTCACTAATGTGACAGGTCTATCAGCTCTCATCATGACCAACTTACAGGTCTCACCTGCTCTCCACCAATGCAAAGGTGACAAGTACCCGTCCGTCCGTCTTCGCAAGGTAGACTACTAATGATGGACGCGGATTGTCGTGACCGTGTCATTGCGAACGACTTCCATGTATTTTATCCACGCCGTCCATCCTTTTTGTCAGCTCATCGAGGCCATGAGTCCAAAATTGAAGCATATACAAAGCTCAAGTGGACCACAATGTCGGAAACAGCAGGGATTGATCGCCTGCCATTGAAAACCTCCTAAGGCCCACAAGTTTTGGATCAAGCTGATAATTTTGTTTTCCCTTCATCAATGTTTTCATGACCTTATCAAAACGGGTTGGATGACAAATAAACTTCACTATGGGATGGAGGAAGGTTTCAACGGTAAATGTCACTATCCCCACTGTTTCCTATGGTGTGATCCACTTGAGTTTTGGATGAGCTTAAATTTTGGTTTTATGATCTAAAATGAGCTGAAAAATATAATGGACGGCATGGATAAACACATTCATCACAGTGGGACCCACAAAGTCCTGCCACGACGTAGGTCGGTGGTGGCGGGATCACCACGCAATCCGCGTGCGTTTAAGGACAAGATGACTGGTGACCCCGAACACCAGCCAGCTAGGTGATGTCAAATCTCTGTGGTCCCGCCGTGAGGGGCCGCGGATTTCCTGCAAAAGCCTTGCGCAGGAAGTGCGCTGGCAACGCTGGCAACCAAGGTGGGGGCAAAGTGTTGTTTTTCTTTTGATAAATCCACTCTGTCAATCGGCTTTGGAAGCTCATTTTAAGACATGAGAACAAAAATGAACGGAATCCAAGACTCAATGAGGCAAAAAAACGTAAGGATTGAAAGTCCACAGTTGAAATACTTGTGGAGCCACAGGAGTTTTGAATCAGGATAATATTTGTGTTTCCCGTTCATCCCAGTACTAGTGACGTTATGAAGGGTATGGATGTCATATATACATCACTGTGGACCTTAGGGATGTTTTAACAGTAGTGATTTACGACCTACCTTTTCCTTTATTGAGGCCCACTTGAGTTTTGGATCCTGTGCATTTTTGTTTTCATGTCCTAAAATGAGCTCCCAAAATGGATGTACAGGTAGATTTATCAAAAAACATCACTGTGGGCCCCACCTTGGTTCCCAGCACAGGAATTTTCTGGCTTTCGCAGGAAATTCGCGCCCGCCGTGAGGTATGTGTTTTGGATGCCGATTTCCTGCCAAAGCCTTGCGCAACTGGGAACTTAGGTGGGGCCCATAGTGATGTTTTCTGATAAATCTATCCCGGCTATCCATTTTCGGAGCTCATTTTTGGACATGAGAACAAAAATGAACCGGATCCAAGACTAAAGTTGGCCGAACTAAAGGAAAAGGTGGGCAGGGAAATTACTACCATTGAATCCTCCCTGGGTCTATAATGATGTTTATATGACATCCATACGGATCACAACATCACTACTACTGGGATGACCTGAAAACACAAATATTAGCCTGATTCGAAACTCCCGTGGCCCCACAAATATTTCAATTGTGGATGTTCAAGTCTCACGTTTTTTCGGCCCACTTGAGTCTTGGATCTGGTTCATTTTTGTTCTCATGTCCTAAAACGAGCTCCTAAAACGGGTGGATGAGGTGAATTTATCAGAAAACATCACTATGGGCCTCCCAGCGCAGGAACTTCTTACATAAGGCTTTCCCATGAAATCCGTGTCCATGTGTTTTATCAAAGCCTTTTATTCATTTCACCAACTCATTTGTTTCAGTGGATCTCACATTAGATAAACTATGCTCAAAATGATAAAAGAATGGTTGACTACAATCTTCACATTTTAAGACATTTGAGCCGTCCATTATCTCTGAATCAACCATCTATAGAGCCCACCTTTAATGTGGACCATCCATTGTTGTGTGAGCCAATCTTTCAAAGTGAGTCATCCATCATACAAGGTTTGTCTTTGATGTGGACTAGTCATCATTAGGGGCCCACCTTAATGTAGGTCATCCATCATGTGAGGCCCACCATTAATATTAATTGTCCTTTATGTGGGGTCCCTCAATGTCCACTACCTACCACCCATCACGTGGATGTGTCCATAGTGTAAGCCTACCTTTAAAGTGGATAGTATATCATGTGGGGTCCACTTTTTAAATCCACCATTCATTGTGTGGGGGGCACCTTTTATGTGGATCATCCATCATGTGGCCCACTTTGGATATGAGTCATCCATCATGAGAGAACTTGGATGTGGACTGTCCATTGGTGTGGCCCATTTTATGTGGATTGTCATTATGAGGGGCCACACTTTGATGCGGGTCATCCATCATGTGAAGCCCTCTCCGTCCATCATGTGGGCTCACCTTGATGTGGACCATTCATTGTGTGGGGTTCCACCTTCAATATGGGTCGTTCATCATGTGAACCCACCTTTGATGTAACTAACCATCATGTGGGTCCACCTTCAATGACCATCATCCATCATGTGGGTCCCACCTTTGATGTGGACTGCCCATCAAATGGGACCCACTAGATATGCATGTTCCATCATGTTGGGCCACACTTTGATGTGGGTCATCTATCATGTCAAGCCCACCTTTGGTGTGAGTCGTTCATTATGTAGGCCCACCTTGATGTGGGGGCCCCATGTTCAATATGAATCATTTATCATGAGGGGCCCACCTTTGATGTCCACCACCCATCATGTGGGTCCCACCTTTATTGTGGACCATCTACCATGTGGGGCCCACTTAATGTGGATGGTCCATCATGTGGGACCCACCTTTAATGTCCACCATCCATCATATAGGTCCCACCTTTGCTATGGATCGTCCATCATGTGAGGCCCAACCTTTAATATGAGTCATTCATCATGTGGGCCCACCTTTAATGTCAACCTTCCATCGTGTGGTCCCACGTTCAATATCCACCATCCATCATGTGGGTCCCACCTTTGATGTGGACCATTCATCATGTGGGGTCCACCTTCAATATGGGTCGTTCATCATGTGGGCCGACCTCAAAGAGATTGCAAAGAGAAGAGAAGAGGGTAAGGTGAGAATTACTTGGAAAGTTTAAGAATAAAATTGTCCAAAGATTAACCCAAAATGTCTACCGGCTTAAGCCAAATAAATTCTGTTTGAAAAGGTAATCCCTCTCCAACTTATAAAATCGGAGCTTATTTGCTACTTTCTAAATAAATAAGCACTCTGATTAAACTTTTACCAAACAATCTCAAAGCTTTTTTTTTAAATAAGCCAATAAGCTCTTATTTATAGAGATGTCAAACGCCCCTTAAATGATGAGTGGTCCATTCTTGTTGTTTTCCTTGTTGTCGACCATTCAAGACTCGTTCTACTTAATTTTGAAGTTGACATCATAACATAAACTGATGAAATAAATGTATAGAGTAATGTCACATGGTCATTAAAGTAAGCTGTATAAAGCCTTTGTCACACAATCTTCCTAATTAAACGCTTCATACAGATTACATGTAGAGAAGAAAAGAAGTAGGTACATACTACATGCATAAAAAGAAGTAAATGAGAAGCAACTCCATCTATGCAATTCGTGACATCTTATAGAGTAAAATGTGGTGTTTTACTAGTATTTTACCATCTAATAATATAAGTTTTTAAAACAATTTGTGTGGGTAAGAATATCCAAATTTACTATGTATATATGGTATCATTTATGTATTAGAGATCTTGATCTCTAATATGTAATCATAATTAACATATATTAGAGTTCAAAATCTCTAATTCATAATGCTATTAACTAAATGAGGTCAACTCATTTTAGAATACATATTCAAAGTAAAGTACATAGCCATGGGGGGGGGGGGGGGGGGGGGATTCAGCTATTATTCTCAAACCAGAGTATTGTAATGGAAGAAAAGCATCACATCTATAAAAAGAACATCCAAACATATGCCCCAATATCTCAAGGCAAGAATGTGGTGCCCATAAGGCTTATACAACACCAAGGTTTCAAATTGACATAAATGAACTAACTTGAAATAAAGGAAATTTAAGGCAGTTAATCTTGAGCTACAAGATTATCCAGCTTCTCCTGAGATAGGTATGGCCACCACTCTTTGATGTCAGTGACCTACTCCTTCTCAGCAAGGTCCTGAGTATCATTTGTATCACCCGCACCATCTAAATATAATTTGATAACATTAATTGTTATCATAGTGAGGTGAAGCCCTCCAAGGTTTACGAAGTGACAAGGTTGTTGAGGTGTGGAGCCATTCACATCAGGGGATGGTCAGGCGCCGGGATGGTCTGAGGATCGGGCGCCCGATATTAAGGAATATGAGACATATGTCTTTGGATAGTCGGGCGCCCGACGGTCAAGTGGCTCAGGCCCCCAATATTCGTCTGTTTTTCTATTTTTGCCGCTAGACTGTTTCAACATTGGGCAGGCGCCCGTCCCAGTCTGACCGGGCGCCCGACCAGCCACGAACTAAAGTGTAGGGTTTCCTATTTTGAGTTGTAATTTCGGGTTTTAATGTATAAAGGGGTGTAAACCGGGATTAGGTTATGGTATTAGGGTTTCTATACGTCCAAGGTGAGAAAGAAGTGAGAGGATTAGCAAAAGGGCCATCTTTGTGCATGGGAGCATAGGAGAAGGTAAATGTATTGCTTATAACTTTATTTTCTTTATAGTGGAAGTTTGCACCCATGGTTTTTTTACCCTTGTTGGGGTTTTTCCACTTAAATTCTGTCTTGTGGATTGTTGGTTTGTGTGAATTCTACTTCTAGTTATTATTTCTTCATGTTTTTCATTTGTGGGTGAGACCGGAGATTGGATCTCAGTTCACCGGCATTGTTGGCGTGTTGCGCAACAACTGGTATCAGAGCTATTGGTTTAGTTCAAGTGGGAACGATGACGGAAGAAGGAAAAACTAGAATTGAGAAGTTTGATGGTTCAAACTTTGCCTTCTAGAAGATGCAGATGGAGGATTATCTGTATCAGAAGGACCTCTATATTCCTCTAGAAAGAAAAGAGAAAAAACCAGAGAAGATGACAGATGATGAATGGATTTTAGTGGATCGGAAGGCTTTAGGAACGACCCAACTCTCTTAGTCTAAGAGTATCGCCTTCAATATATCCAAAGTAAAGACCACAAAAGAATTAATGCAAACTTTGGCTACGATGTATGAGGAACCATCGACGTCCAATAAGGTTCATCTCATGAAATGGCTATTCAACATGAAGATGTCAGATGGTGGGGGCATGGCTGAACATCTAAACAAGTTCAATCCAGTCACGAGCCAATTGAAATCCGTTGGCATCACTTTTGATAACAAGGTCAGGGCGCTATTGATCTTGTCAAGTTTGCCAGACAGTTGAGATGGTTTGGTGATTGCCGTGAGCAATTCCTTAGGAATGACGAAGTTGAAATTCGATGATGTGGCCGGTCTAATTCTCAGCGAAGAATCTAGAAGGAAGGCATGAGGAGTTTCTGGGATTCAGGGAATACTCTAAATGTTAAAGGAAGAGGAAGGTCTTCAAACAAAGGTGGCAATAAACACGAACGATCTAAGTCGAGAAATAAGTTCAAGGGACTGAAAAACAATGATGGGTGTTGGCATTGTGGGAAGAAAGGGCACATGAAGCAAGATTGCAGAATGCTTAAGAAACAAGAAGGAAGCTCTCAAGGTGGGAAGAATTCAGTGAGTCTATTTGAGGAGAGTGACACAGAGGCGTTGATCTTGTCTTTTGATGCGCGGAATGAGTCTTGGGTTATAGATTCGGATGCTTCGTTTCATGCCACTTCGTCAAAGAAAGTTCTTCGTGATTATGTGTCAAGTAACTTTGGAAGAGTCTAACTGAGTGATGATGAGCCATGCAATATTGTTGGTAGGGGAGACATTCGCATAAGTCAAAAAGACGGAATGGTCTTGAAGTTGAAGGATATCAGACATGTACCGAATTTGAACGGAACTTGATCTCAGTGGGACAGTTGGCCGATACCGGATATGTGACGACATTCATGAGCGATTCATGGAAGGTCACAAAAGGTGCCCTGGTAATATCTCGAGGCAAGAAGGAAGGTACCTTGTACGTGACTTCTGGATCGTATAGTTTACTCACAGTCGCATCAACTTGAGTGAATTGGCAGGTATGGCATCAGAGGTTAGGACATATGAGTGAAAAAGGGATGAAAGTACTATTGTCAAAGGGGAAGCTACCAGAATTGAAAGCAATCGATCTGGAATTCTGTGAGGATTGCGTGTATGGCAAGCAGAAGAGAGTAAGCTTCAAGAAGACAGGACGTGCTCAAAAAACGCATCTATTGGAGCTTGTACACACTGATGTGTGAGGACCGACACAGGTATCATCTCTTGGTGGATCACGTTATTTTGTTTCTTTCATTGATGATGCTAGTAGAAAACTGTGGGTTTATTTCTTAAAGCACAAATCAGATGTGTTTGATGTATTTAAGAAGTGAAAGGTTATGGTAGACAATGAAACAAGTAAAACTGTGAAGTGTCTCAGATCAGATAATGGGGGAGAGTACTGTGATAAGAGGTTTGAAGAGTATTGTACAGCACATGGGATCAAACATCAGAAAACGATTTTGGGGACACCGCGGCAGAACGGTGTGGATAAGCGCATTAACAAGACTATCCTTGAGCGTGCCAGGAGCATGAGGTTACATGCAGGGTTGCCCAAGACGTTTTGAGTGGATGCTGTGAATACTACCGTATATCTCATTAATAGAAGTCCCTTAGCACCATTGGATGGTGGGCTACCAGAAGAAACGTGAACTGGAAAAGAGGTGAACCTTGCACATCTCAAAGTGTTTGGTTGCCCGTCTTATGTTCACATTGATGCAGAGCACAAAAACAAGCTGAATGCAAAGTCCAAAAGGTGCACATTTATAGGCTACGGGTTGAATGATTTTGGCTACCAGTTTTGGGACACAGAGAACCGGAAGATCATCAGAAGCAAGGACGTAATCTTCAATGAAAAAGTGATGCATATGGAAAGTGTGCAGCAAAAGCAGAACAAGGCCAATGAAAAGAAATTCGTAAAGTTGGAAGAGTTATCGGACATGGGTGTTACAGTGCCACAAGATGAGTATGCACAGGAGCATGATGATGCAAAGCCGCAGACATCGGTTGTGAGGAGGTATACTCGGGAGAGGAGACTCAAGTTCTGATACTCACCCTCCTTACACTATCTACTGCTAACAGATAATGGTAAACCAGAGTGTTTTGAAGAGGCATTACGGTCAGATGTGCTGGTTAAGTGGGAGCAGGTATAATGAGATGAACTCTCTTGAGTCTAATCATACGTGGGAGCTAGTCACTCCACCTAAGGGTAAGAAAGCTCTCCATAACAAGTGGGTTTACAGATTAAAGGAAGAACACGATGGTTTGAAGCGGTACAAGGCTAGATTGGTTGTGAAAGGTTTTCAATAAAAGGTGGGTATCGACTTCACTAAAATATTTTCACCAGTGGTGAAGATGTCTACGATTCGCACGGTTTTGAGTATAGTGGCTACAAAGGACTTACATCTAGAGCAGTTAGGTGTTAAGACAGCCTTTCTTCATGGAGACCTTGAAGAAGAGATATACATGCATCAGCCAACATGACACGTGGCACCAAGAAAGGAAAACAAGGTGTGTAGATTGAGGAAGAGTCTGTATGTCCTGAAGCAGGCCCCGAGGTAGTGGTACAAGAAGTTCGACAGTTTCATGTCAGAAAACGGGTACAGGAGATGTCATGCAGACCACTGTTGCTACTTGAAAAAGTTTGATACGTCGTACATCACTCTTCTTTTGTACGTTGATGATATGCTTGTGGCTGGATCAAGCATAAAGGACATCTCAGATCTCAAAAGACAATTGTCTAGAGAATTTGCCATGAAGGATTTAGGAGCTACAAAATAAATCCTAGGCACGAGGATAAAGCGTGACAGGAAAAACAAGAAGCTAGTTTTGTCACAAGCAGAGTACATAACCAAAGTACTTGATCGATTCAACATGAGAGGTGTTAAGCCAGTTATCACTCCATTAGCCAACCACTTCAAGATTTCTAAGGAGCAAGGTACGAAGATGCAGGAGGAACGAGACTCCATTATCACGCAGGAGGAACGGGACTACATGGCTAAAGTCCTATACAAGTCAGCTATTGGGAGCCTCATATATGTTATGGTTAGCACGAGGCCAGATATTGCTCAAGCAGTGGGAGTTGTTAACAGGTTCATGAACAACATCGGGAAGGAACATTAGGAAGTTGTGAAGTGGATCCTCAGATATCTAGTAAGTACTGTGGATATAAGGTTGTGTTATGGAAGATCAAAAATCGAGCTACAAGGGTACGTTGACTCAGATTTGGCAGGGGATATCGGCAGCAGAAGGAGCACGACATGGTATGTCTTTACCTTGGGTAGTGCTGCAGTCAGTTGTGTCTCTCAGTTACAGAAGATAGTATCTATCAGTACAATGGAAGCAAAGTATGTTGCAGCTATAGAAGCGTGTAAGGAGATGGTGTGGATGCAAGGTTTTGTGAAAGAGTTGGGGAAGAAGCAAGCAGATTGTAAGCTGTATAGCGACAGTCAGAGTGCAATACACTTGGCTAAGAATTCAACCTTTTATTCAAGGACCAAGCATATTAATATCATATATCACTTCATACGTTCGTTACTGGAAGATAGATTGATTGCTCTGAAGAATATTCATACAAGTGAGAACCCTGCGGATATGTTAACCAAGGAGGTCACACAGGAGAAGCTGAAACTCTGTTAAGCTTTGATTGGTCATCAGGCTTGAAGACTAGGATGTGGTGCACTCCGGATGTAGAAGATGAAGGATCATGTGGTGACATGTCTCCAAGTGGGAGATTGTTGATGTGTGGAGCCATTCACATCAGGGGATGGTCAGGCGCCCGGACGATCTGAGGACCGGGTGCCCGATATTTAGGAATATGAGACATATGTCTCTGGACTGTTCTGTGAACAGTTGAACGTCCGACGGTCAATTGGACCGGGCACTCGGTATTCGTCTACTTTTCTATTTTTGCCGCTGGATTGTTTCAACATTGGGCGGGCGCTCGACCCAGTCTGACCGAGCACCTGACCGGCCACGAACTAAAGTGCATGGTTTCCTATTTTGAGTTGTAATTTCAGGTTTACTATATAAAGGGGTTTAAACCGGGATTAGGCTATGGGATTAGGGTTTATATACATCCAAGGTGAGAAAGAGGAGAGATGATTAGCAAAAGGGCCATCTCTGTGCATGGGAGTTTAGGAGAAGGTAAGTGTATTGCTTGTAATTTCGTTTTCTTCATAGTGGAAGTTTGCACCCGTAAATTCTGTCTTTGAATTGTTGGTTTGTATGAATTCTACTTCTAGTTATTATTTCTTCCTGTTTATCGTTTGTGGGTGAGACCAGAGATTGGATCTCGATTCACCAGCGTTGTTGGCGTGATGCATAACAAAGGTTTACGAAGTGACAAGGTGTACGAAGTGACAAGGTTGTTGAGGATGAGGAGGTGTTTGGGAGCATCTTTGGGCTGTGTTTCAGCTCCACATAAGCTAGTGAGGGGGAACTTTCGAAGGTCAATTCCCTCACCTTGCTGTGGACTAGGACTATTGACCCACCGATGAATCAAGTGACCTATTATGATTCGGTTTCCACCAAATCGTTCCGAGCCACCAAACAATAGAACTTTTCAGTGTAATCTCTCTTCGACCAGCTTCCTTGCCAACAATTCTAGTATTTTTGAAATAATACCTAGTCATAGTTGTAGGGGAGGAGTCACACGCATGGTAACCACTTCATCTGCTGCATGAGCGGATTGAATCCTCTCAATCGATCATTGAATCAATCAGACAATCGAGATGGATTCTCAGCGTGCTGAGATGGAAGAAAGAATGAAATGGAGGGCTTAGATTAATAGTTAGATCTATGGTTCGAGTTTGATGGTTTGTAAGACATAAGAAGAGAATAGAAGCCCTAACTGTTTAAATATTATACCACTAGCTCAAAGTGGCTTTTGTGAAATTATTTCTTTATTTGATGATGATAAGTCCTTTTGTTGAATTTTAACACGCCACTAGTGTAGAGGTTTATGACTCCATTGTATACCAGTTACTAACTATTAGTGTGTGTTATATAATTCTTCTTGTTAATGTCTCATAGGTAGGGGATGGTGTTATTGGGCATTATGTCAGAGTCGCCAGCCTATGCTGGGTACACCCCCCATAGTGATTATAAGTATTTAATTGTATGTTTTGTAAACCGGACAAATAAAAGTTGACTAATCATGCATACATGGCATACGGGCGTTATCGGGTGCCTGGTCGATTGTTTTGAAAGATCAATGTATTATTCGAACGATCTATTTGTATACGAGCATTATCGAGTATCTAGTCGACTATTTTGAAAGACTAGTGTACTATTCGAATGGCCCTTCTCACATTGGAATGAGCTGACTATTTAAAAGGCTTATTCCTCGGTCCAGCTAGATGTGCATTCCCAGTCGATGAACATGTGCATGCATTCATGTATTTAAACAAGACAGACGATATAATGTGTGAGCCCAGTAAATAGATGACTCGAATTATTTATATACATTTTTTTCATAAATGATTTTCACCACCCATTTTTTAGGCTATTGATTAAGTGATTAGTATCTTTTAGTCAATATGATCTTCACATGGAACGTTGTGGTCCACTTGAGTTTTAAACCAAGTTTATTTTTGTATATAGATCCTTCATCTTGATGAGTCACACCTGATGAAATATAGACACCATGGGGCCACACATACAAACCTATGGTTGGCATCATATAGATATGCAGTGTGCGTCCCCACTAATTGGACCCACATGTGAGATGGTTTATGATTTGACCTGTCCTCATTACTCTCATACTACCATAAATAATCTATTGTCCTAAATCACAATTAATAAATAATCTCATTGATTGATTTTTAGAGATGAATGTGAGCCATTAAGAAACTCCTTTTCATTTTTTTCTAAATTCATCAGTATGTAGTGATGATCTAATCATACTTTAAGTTTTCTTAAAGTAGGCCCCATATCATAAAGTCAACAACAAGAGTGATCTAGAACGTGTTGCGAAATCGTTCATGGCAAGGATAGATTGAAGGAAGGAGCCCAAGTTCAAGAAAAATTGACAATGTACAACATAGTTCAGTAGGATCGAATTTTCGATCGGTTTGACCAAATTTCAGCAGGTGCGACCGAGCAGGGCTTCAGTGCGACCAAATTATGGAGGTTTTGGCAGCTCACACATTGTGAAGATTTGGCCAATTCCGATCTGACTGGAGATATCTTTGACTAGTTTCAATCCGACCAAAGGTGCAGCCGACTGTCTTATGCGGTTTGTGAGTTTTCTTGACTTTTCTTTCCTTATTCATTTAGAACTCTTTGATTACTTTCTCAGGGTTTGTTTAAAGTATATATTGTTGATTAATTTATTTTAAGGTTTTTTTTAATTCTCTGTGGACATTGGATCCTCGTGGTGTTCGACGAATTGGGGGCTTCCACGTGGGTTTGCCTCTTTTGAGAGCTTTTGCACTAGCCGAATGTTTGAAAAAAGATTTATAGAAGATGGGAATCGCCACTAGCCAATTACCTCAAATCTACAGTCAGGTTGACCTTGTAGAAATGGTCAAGACAAGAATCCGAAGACCCTAATCTTAAGATGACTCCTTGATCTACTGCTTGAGACTCGGGGTAAGGACCGCGGTTACAGAGAGGGAAGGTGTTAAGCACCCACTTTGCCCCGTACAAATATACAGTCTCTACTTCACGGGGTTAAACCAATTTCCAAGGATTAATTTCAGTTGTTGCACTTTGATGAATGTTATGTGTGTTGAATGTCGTGTTTAATGCATCATTATTACCAAGCAGTGTCTTAGATCTGGCCAACCTACCTTAACTAACTTACTTGTCGAGTGAAGTAACTAGTTGACTCAAGTTTTTTATGGGTAGGATTCGAAGAACTCAGTAAGCCTCAGAGCATACACTTGAGTTGACTATGTGAAAGAGAATGTTATGTATGGGATGCTATGGATGAGATCAGCAGTGAGTTGAGAAGGGAGTAAATGTTGCACAATGCTAATGTAAGAATTGGATGAAGCTATTTAGAAATTGGACTGTTTAATGGACGGTATTGTCGTAAAGGTTAGATCGAGCGGTATAGATTTAGACTTGGTTAGCTCAAGGGACTAGGACTATTGCTAGATTAAAACTAGACCCTCTTCCTCACTCTTACTCTTCTTGGTGGAGGGATGTGATGGCTAAGATGGCTAATGACTTGATGGGAAAATGAGTTGTTAATTTATTATTGATTGTTTTAAATAAGAGAATGAGGGCTACTTATAGCCCACCAAGCTCAAGTTTTTCTGTAATTATTAGCAACTTTAGAGGTAAGAGTGGACTTAAAGGTGTTGAGATTGCCACATGACATCATTTCGTGAGGGGCACAATGGTAATTATGGGCCACAAGAGGGACATATAGGTACTTTAGTACTCACACATGCCAAAAGTTTGTAAAATAACACCTGTCATTAGGAGTGTGGACCCTCGCCGATTTTTCGCGCTCCCACACGACGTTCTTCTCCCTTCCCCTTTCTTTTCGGAAAAGAAGGAGATGAGGATGCGTGAGTGCGAAATCGCCGTTTGTGCCACTGGCTTGCCTCGTTTTCGAGGGCTTTGTTTGGTAGTCGTGTTAAGCTGGATATGTTTAAATGAGTTCAGAGTCGCCACTAGCCAGTTACTTCGAATCTACAGTCGGCTAGACCCCGTAGAAACGTTAGAGAAGGGAATCCGAAGATTCCTTCCTCTAAAATGACTCCTGTTGATCTGCGGTCAGAGATTCAAGGTAAGGGATCACGGTTACAGGGTGGGAAGAGGTTAAGCACCCCACACACTGCCCGTACCGAAGTACGGTCTCTACTTCACAGAATCGATCGAATACTTGAAAGTCTAGTTTAATCCTCGTATATTCTCATGGATGACATGATGCATGAATGCGGGTCTGAATAGTAAGAGTTTCTGATGGGCAGGTTCCAACAACGGGCAAGCCCAGAGCGTACGCTCGAACTGACAGGTGCTTTATGCGAGATGATGCATGCTGTGTGCTTGAATATTCAAAGTGTTTACAGTGATATGTACGTGAATGCAGGTCTGAATAGTAAGAGTTTCTGATGGGCAGGTTCCAACAACGGGCAAGCCCAGAGCATACGCTCGAACTGACAGGTGCTTAATTTAAGACATATGCTGTGTGCTTGAATAATCAAGGTGCTTGTAGTGAAGCAGGGGGGTTGGAAGAAAAGTAAATGTTGCACTTATGCTAGATGCAAATGAGATGATGCTGGAAAAATGATAGCTGGATGGACGGAGGTATCGCAAGGATTGGCTTCGAGTGGCTGGATCAAGACTTGGACGGCTTGGGAGACTTGGACCAGTGGTCAGGCTGGGCTGGACCAGGGCTAGGCTCTCCTCACTCGGGCTCTCCTTGGTGGAGGAATGGGCTAAGGGGTGAAAGAGGGTGACTCAGATGGACGGGCTCTCTCTGGCTGAGTGGTCTGTTGAAATGAGAAGGGGAGGGGGGTATTTATAGCAGCGAGCAGTGGCAGAGCTCGTAATTTGTCTCGGGCGGCCTGCTATGGGCCGCCCGTACGGTCGCTCCTCGGTTTCTAGCGATGTACGATTGCTTCCTCGGGGCTGCTGTTTGACTCGCTGGGTCGACTCAGTGAGTTGACTCAGCGGGTCGACTCGGTGATTTGACTCGACGGGTTGACTCGACGGGTTGACTCGGTGTTTTGACTCGGTGTTTTGACTCGACGGGTTGACTCAGCGGGTTGACTCAGCGGGTTAACTCAGCGGGTTGACTCAGTGAGTTTGACTTTTTTGGGATTTTTTGACTGGCTTTTCTTATGGGGAGTTTTTCAAGGTGGTGTTTATGACTGGGTTGACTGGGTTCAGGCTTGAACTGGGCCATGGAATGGGGCTTACAAGGGTGAGTTTGGCTGAGTTTGGACTTGGGATTTGGGGGTATGGTCTTCCATTTATCCAGCTTTCTCTACCAACAGTGTAGCCGAAGGTGGGGTGTCTACAGATGCCCCTCTTTGGCAGAGGTTGCGTGCAACCGAATGCCAAAGCGAGTGGACACCCCATTTCTGACCCGGTCATTCATAGATCATGTTCTGAAATCTTTGCTTGCTTTTGCATCTGTGTCAGTTGATCGTTTGGAAACCGATCACTCGCACATACCGCGGGAGTTTGGAGAAAACGTTGCGATTGTCCCTGCATGCGCTGCAACCTGGGTACCCAATCGCAACCCTTCCATTCTCGATCGGTACTAACATCGGAAAGGTACGGCAGAGCCTTTGCGTTGACAGTCTTACAAGGATGCTGACCCTGAGACTGATTGCGTGATGTTTGATGTTTTCCCAGATCACTCCAGGAGTACTTGTTTCGCTTGACTGTCAAAGTGGTTAGACGCTCTGCGTCAGATAGTCTTACGGGATTCTACTACGCCGACTTGGACTCAGTCAAGGTACTTCAGGCATCCATGCCTAGGTATGTGCGGGTGGGCTTTTTCCACCCGATCTGCTGGCTTTGATGCTTGGTTTGCAATTCATTCTTTCCTTGTTTGTGGTCTGGAATCTTTGTTATCTTTTGTATCTGAGTCAGTTGATTGTCTGGAAGTTGATAACTCGCACATACCGCGAGAGTTTGGAGAAAACGTTGCGATTGTCCCTGCAGTTTGCTGCAACCTGGGTACCCAATCGCAACCCTTCCATTCCCGATCGGTACTAACATCGGAAAGGTACAGCAGAGCCTCTGCGTCCGTAGTCTTACGAGGTTGCTGACCCTGAGACTGTTTGTGTGATGTTTGATGTTTTCCCAGATCACTCCAGGAGTACTTGTTTCGCTTGACTGTCAAAGTGGTTAGACGCCCTGCGTCAGATAGTCTTACGGGATTCTACTACGCCGACTTGGACTCAGTCAAGGTACTTCAGGCATCCACGCCTAGGTATGTGCGGGTGAACTCTTTCCACCCAATCTGCTGATTTTGATACTTGAGTTACAATTCATCGTTTCCACCTGTTCAAATGGTTTCTGTGACCGAGCCTTTTGGCTTTCATCTTTCTTGTATCTTGGCATGTGGTATGACCGCACTGACACTGGAGTTCAGTTCGACCGTACTTTGAGTGCATTGGATCCGATGATCTCCGGGGAAACCGCGAGACATCGGATCTTATTTGATTTTTGCGTCGGCTTCTACCTAGAGATATGGAAGATCTCCTGGTGTTTTGGAGGCAGAACACTCTACTGGAAAATATTTTTGGATTTTTGAAAAGGCACCCACTTTGGGGAGTGATACTCCGTGGGGTTTTTATTTGCACATAGAAATATTTTTTTTGTCTTTTTGAAATGGAAATCTGGTTTGCACATGCCTCCACTAAAGATGCCTGTGGGGCTTTTGGCTAACCGACTTTTATTTTGAAAGCAGGTAAACATGATGATTGATGCGATGGATGCTGATGCTGGGAGATGCATGATGAATGCATGATTTGGCTCATTCTCTTCTCGTTTGATGATTTTGCTTTTGCTGTGGGTGCAGAGAACTTTGAGCTTATTGTTTGCAGGGTTGTGTCCCCTGGGGATTTTCTTTTTGATATGGAGGTTTGGACAGCGGGTTGGTCAAGATCCCGACCCGTGGTCGATCAGGTCCATCATCCCAAGATGCTGTTTCTTTGCTAATGAGAATGTACGAGGATATCATTCGACTTCAAGATGTTCTTCTGGGCATACATGTGATTGAGATGGTGTTTGGTTGCCCGTTTTGGTCAAGATTCCAATTTGCGGGCGATTGGATCCGTCATCCCATACTGTGAAGTGAGCGGAGTTCAAGACTATTGAATTGTAGTGCTGGGGATACTAATTTTTGTGATTTTTTGTAAATATGTGGTCCGAGTCTTCAACTGAGTGGTCAGGATAGAGATCGGTTTATTGAAAACACAGGAAATATTTTTTGTGATTTTCGAAATATTTTTTATAAAAGCAAGAGAAATATTTTTTGTGATTTTTGAGAATATTTTGATTGAAAGCAAGGGAAATATTTTTTGTGATTTTTGAGAATATTTTGATTTGAAAGCAAAGGAAATATTTTTGTGATTTTTGAAAATATTTTGTTGAAAGCAAGGGAAATATTTTTTGTGATTTTTGAAAAGGTGATTTTGTAATGTTTTTGTATTTTTGTGATTTTTATGAGATGCAGGGAAAAGTATGGAATTTTCATCCACTTCCAGCTTCTACTGCTAGTAAGGTACCCGATCCATTTTACATCAGCGAGCAAGACGAGTATCACACAGTTAAGTGCCGTAGTTTTACATCTTCGGATGAGGAGATTTTGAGGGTTTTCAGTCAACACACCCACAAAGTTGCATGTTCCTCATGTGCAATGCACATAGACCACGTATCGTCCGACGGACTCCTTCGGCCACAAAATGAGCCACACCCTCACATTTCCCTTAGTCAATCCAGTTTGGGGCCTTACGTTGCTCACAATTTCGTGAGGGTGCGCTCCACCTCCCAACAGCCTTAATCCCCTTCATGAGTTTTAGGAACAGGGAACATCCGTCAGATTCAACAGCGACTTCCAAATTAAGGTTGTCTATCACGGTGCGTTCAACACGAACAGGATTACGGAGTTCTGCCCGCCTCAGCCCTTACCTGTTTAAAAGATTCCAGGCACCCGTACAATCAAGTGTCAGCCATGCCTGGAACAGGTTAGGAAAGAAAGCCCCCGAGAAGTTAATCGCAGTGTAGTTTTAGGTCTTCGGACCACTGGAGATGAATTTGTGCGGTTGAAATTTTTGGTGAATCATTTTTTTTTTTTTTTGGAAAAGGTTCCAGACTTCAGCTCGAACGATCGAGATTGATGCTGGTTTTTGTGGAAAGCTTTAAAATATTTTTGGTATTTTTTGAGATGATCCGGGTTATCGAATCCTTGATCCCAGTGGTTGAGGCCGATGCCGGTTTTTATTGGAAGCAAGAAAGGGTCCCCCGAGAAATTAATCCCAGTGTAGTTTAAGGTCTTCGGACCAAAAATATGTACATGCTGAAAATACATTCTTTTTTGTGATTTTTCAAAAACTGTTCCAGGTCATAAAATCTTAATTTTGAACGGTCAGGATTGACATTGGTTTTTATTGGAAATCTCTCGGGATTTTGTTCCCCACGTAGTTTAAGGTCTTCGGACCAAAAAACTGTACAAAAGGGGGCAAACACATTTTTTTTGTTTTTGGAAAATGTCCGGTGTCAGCGGATCTTGATCAAGACCGATACAGGCTTTTATTGAAAATCCCTCGGGATATTGATCCCGACGTAGTTTAAGGTCTTCGGACCCAAAAACTTTAAAAGAGGGGCTGGTGATATATTTTTCATTTTTCGAAATGATCCAGATCATCCGATGTTGGTCTTAAAGACTGGGATCGATGCTGGTTTTTATTAAAGTCCCTCGGGATGTTGGTCCCGACGTAGTTTAAGGTCTTCGGACCAGTATTGCACAAAACAGGAAAGACATTTTTTTTATTATTTTTTGTTTTTTTGAAAGTACTCGGTGTCGTCGGATCTTAATTCAAGCGATCAAGACCGATACCGGCTTTTATTGAAAATCTCTCGGGATGTCGATCCCGACGTAGTTTAAGGTCTTCGGACCAAAACTGTTCAAGCGAGTGCTGGAAATCACTTTTTTTTTTGTTTTTTAGAAAATGTCCGGAGTTACCAGATCTTGAAGAAGACCGATACCGATTTTATTGACAATCCCTCGGGATCTTGATCCCGACGTAGCTTAAGGTCTTCGGACCAAAACTATGTACAAGAGAGCAGCAATCCAGGTTGGAGACTACGGGAATTCTTCTTGGAATGGTTCGGATCATCAGGTCATATCCTTGGATGGTTGAGATCATTGTTTGACCAAGTCAATTTTTTCTTTCTTTTTCTTGAAAATTCCATGGAACTTTTCCACATCATCAAGCCAATTTCCCATCAATTTCTCACAAGATGAGATTTTGGTGAGATCTCTTCTTTTTTCTCACCATTCTCTTCCATCACTTCATTCTTACATGGAGGTACAGGATTCACTTGTAACCACCCTTCCCAAGGAGGAGTTCTTCCCAAGGAGAGGGGGAGAGAGGTCGTTTCATGTAGGTAGGGGCTAGGACGGCCTCCCATGGGCCGCCCGGACGGTCTTAGACCCCTGGTCTCTTCAGTGGGCTGGGTAAAAGGGTGCCCTCCCCTTTTCTATATAACATGGGGCACCCTTACCCCCTCAACGTGCAATCTCTCTCTTCTCTCTCTCATATTCTCTCTTTTTCAAGTTTTCTCTCTTTTCTTTGGTGGTCCCTTGCTCTTTTCAAGTGGTGGGCCTTCGAGAAGTTTTGGGACAGCAAGGTGGTCCCTCTTTGGTGAGTGGTAAAGGTATGGACCACTCCCTTTCTCTTTTCTTATCCTTTTCCTTCTTCATTTTCTCTTCTCATGACTCTTTTCTTTTTTCATGTAGTTATTCCAAGAAGAGTGAGGGTGGGCCCAAGTGTTTTTGGCCACTTTCTAGATCTCAAGTCCTTTTCAAAGGTGGTGCATGGAGAAGGACATTGCAAGCTTTCCACTTCATTTTTTCTTTCTTCTTTTCACACTCCCTTCATGTGTATGTAAAGGGTGATTTTGCCATGTCATCAAGTGTGCATGGCAAAATACTCTATCTTTTTCATGGGAGTTCGGCCTCTTTTCATATGTATCAAATGGGCTCAAAGTGAAGTTATGGCCCTTGGTGTATTTAATGGGCCCAATGCTTCATTTTGGGCTCCCTCATGCTTTCTTGCCCTTGTCATTTTTCCTTAATGCTCTTCCTTTCTTTTCCCTCTTCCTTTCAAGGTTTGGGCCCATGGGCATGGTAGGGCCCATCTCAAGTTTTGGGCTCATGGGGCCCACTTTAGGTGACCCCATCTTTCTTCACATGTGTATGGACCAAGGAAGCTAGCCCATTCTTCATTTTGGATCTCAAGTGGGCTAGTTTTCCTAGTTGGGCCTTTATGGACAAGTGGCCCAACTCTTCCATCATTTCTTGATTATGATGTACATCTTTGCACAAAGTGTGGTGGGCTCCTTGGAGTTTTTTATGTGGATGGGCTTTTGGGCCTTCATTGGAGCTTGGGATTTCTTTGGACCATGTGTGCACCACTACACTTTGCCCTTGTAGGCTTTTTTCCTTTCATGCTCTTTTCTTTTGATGGATGGAGGACTTGAGTAACTTGACCATCTATAAGTCCCATGAGTGAGTTGTTCCCACAATTTCACTAAGTTCAAATGGTTTTCCTTGTGGTAGGAATGTGGTTCCCAAGAGTTTCCCTTTAATGCTATCAACCTCAAATGGATGATCCTCAAGTGAGCTATCCATACAACCATAGCTCCTTGATCTTTTCTTTGGGGGCTTGGTGGGTCATCCACCATCATTCTCAAGTATGAGTGATTTCTTCTTCAATTTGTGAGAAAGAATGGCACCCATAAGTTGCCCATTTTTGTCCCATGCTTTGGGACATTTTGGATTTTGATCTTCAAGTGGGCTATGTATACCATTCTTATCCATTTTCATGATGGTTGGGTGACTCATCAAGCCATGCTCTTTTGGGCTCAAATGGTCTCCCTCTTGGTGAAAAGTTGGTGCACATAAGTTGCCCAAACTTGTCCTTACATGGGCATTTCCAACTTTGACTCCTCATGTGGGCTATATGCATCAAAATTTTTACCATTGGCCTCTTTGATTCCATATGTTTGTGGGTGGACCGCCATGTTGTATTCTCATGGCCAAAACTTTCATCAAGATGAGGCAAATAAGGTTGCCCATGGTTGACTCATGAATGGGTCCTCATATTCTTCAAAGTGGGCTATGTGCTCTCTCCAATCCATTGAGATGAGGCATTTGGGTTGTCCTTGGGGGCCCACTTCCTTTCTATCCCCCACTTGTCCATGTCCATGTGTTAAAAAAGATGGAAACATCTTAAGTGAGAACCATGGCCTTGGCATAAAAGTGGATCAATCCTTGGCCACATATGGACTTTGAAGAGGGATTTCTCATGTGAAGTGGGATTCTCATCCTTTGTTGATCTCATGGCACTTGAGTGCATTTGTTGTCCAAAATGTGTCCTTGGATGATGGACTTTTTCTTGCCTAAGGCATGCCATGCAACCTTCTTTAAGGTGGGCCTTACTTTTTCCAAAGGGCCCAACATACATCCTAAGTGACACATGGAGTTGGACTTTAGATTTTGCATTTGAATGTGAGTCCAATCCCATGGGTTTCTTGGATGAGAATTTGGATTTTAATGGGTAATGGGTAGGGACTCACCTTGCCAAGCTTGTAGGATTCAATGGCGGATGGTACCAGAGGTCACCGAGTGATTGATGAAAATGATCCTGCCTTCATTGTCCGCCGAGGGGACCACATGTGTTCCTTAGCTATGGAGCATCAACCTCTTCCCGCTATCAAGGGTCGAGGTACTAGGGATCGCTGGGACGACTGGGTGAATGATCCACAGCCCTTGCTTGAACGAGTACTGGATGGTACTCCTTTTGCTGGCCTCCTCACCTTACGTTTCCATAATAACGATGCTAACCGCATGATGCTCGCGGCCCTTTGCGAGAGGTGGCGGGATGAGACCCATACCTTCTAGCTCCCTTGTGGAAAATGGGGAATAACCCCCTTGGACATTTACATGCAAATAGGCTTCCCGTTCCATGGAACAATTGTTCCTCAAGTCAGTTCTCTGGCTCCTCTCACTTCCACCGACTGGCTACGGCTTGTCGGTGACGTCCCACCCGAGGGTGAATTCCAAGGCCATCAAGTGAAGATGCGATGGTTCTACAACAATTTTGCCTCCGTCATCCCCACCACTGAGCGAGAGGCCCTTCACAAAGCCCGGGCCATGATCACTTATGCCTTTGGGTCCTTCCTCTTCTGCCATGCGAATGAGAGGGTTGATCCCAAATTTCTTCGTTTAGTCGAGGATCTTCATCATCCCTATAACTGGAATGGGGCTATCTTGACCCATATCTTTCAAGGTTTAGACAAGACCTGTCGGCATAGCCGGTCCTTCACAGGCTTCTGGCCTGTCATTGAGGTATCTCTTCTTTCACCTTTCTTGAAGGGCTTTCGCCTTCTTTCTTTCTCTGATCATTAGACGTGCTTTTGTCCAGACCTGCTTTTATGACCATTTTCCCCATCTCGCGCCGAGGATGCGGGATGATATTGAGCCCTCTCAGTATCGCCACATGTACTGGCGCCAGCAAAACCGTCAGCGGAACTCTCGAGTTCCCGGGGACAATTGGCGTGCTGACATAGACGGGCCGACCGTTGAGGACGTAAGTATCTTGCTTTCCCTACCCCTCGTGCCGTACCGTAACTGATCGTGGTGACCTCATTTGCTGTAGCTCGCTTGGATGCCGTATGCCAGTTTCCCTCTCTATTATACCCCTCAGCGTGTGGAGGCATACGATGCTTCATGTCTCCGTATCATGCTTTCCGACGCTGAATCTTTTCAGTGGTATTTGGGGGAGAGATTGCTTCGGTAAGTCACTGGGGTGGCTCGGGTCCCTTGTTCTGCACCTCCCTCAGCTGCTCGGATGCCAGTTGATGAGAGAGTCGAGGCTCTCGTAGACCAGCCCGGATTTCGTTTCACGATCCCGGATCGTGATTATGATGAGTGGTATTTGCTGTTCGGCCAGGGGCCTCTGCTTCCTTCGCTTTATATTCCAGGTGGCCATCGCAGGTATGCTGGAGGTTCGGTGACTGCTCCTTTGATGGATCTTTATCGTCGGGAGCGGGACGCGAGGAGGGACGATGATGATTATGTTGGCGACTTGTAGCCTGCTTGGGTACTCTGCTTTGTATGGCCTTGTCCTTTTGCTTTTATCTTCTTTTGTATCAAGCTCTTTTGAATGAATATATAATCTTTACTTTGTCTCAAAATTCTTTGATGATGTCTAGACGCTTTGACCTTTGACTTGTTCCTTAATGATTTGTGGAAGATGAGGCTTCTTAACTGCATGGATGATGACTTGAACGGTTCAGATTGCTTGATTAGGCCTTGTGAGCCCACTTGATGTTAGATCTTGGATTCTGGCCCTTCTTTTGATTATCGAACCTTTGATCTTGCTGCTCCATGACTTGTGTAAGCTTTCCAATGGTTTGGATCCTGATGATTTAGCCCTTGAATAGTTCAAATTGATAGATTCGGCCCTGTGGGCCCACTTGAGACCTTAGCTTTACTTTGGGGCACCTCTTTTGATGATTTGTGAGACTAAGAAGGCTTCTCATGGTGTGGATGATGGCTTGAACGTCTCAGATCGCTTGATTTGGCTTTGTGGGCCCACTTGATGATTAGATCTTGGATTCTGGCCCTTCTTTTGATGATCAGCCCTTTGATCTTGTTGTTTGGTGGCTCATGTAGGTCCCTCAATGGTTTAGATCATGATGATCTGATCTTGGAATGGCTTGGATTGCTTGTGGCTCCCACTTGATCACCTTTCCTTCTCTTTGACTTGATCAGCCATGCTCTGGCTGCATTGCTTCGTGATTGGACTGGTGGGGCACCTTTTATATGATCTTGATCAGCCTCAGTCGAAATCTGGAGTGGACCGGAGCCTTGGGCGGCCCATGGAGCGCCATCTGCTGACGTGAACTGTCAGCCTCACCTACCAAGAAACTTGGAGCCAATCCCGCGGAGAGAGGGGATCCGTGTCCGTACGGGCGGCCCATAGCAGGCCGCCAAGGGCTTGTCTCTTGAGCGGCCTGGGCTGGCTCGTGCTCGGACATTCCCTGGTCCCTGTTGCTGCTGTCCCCACCTGCTCTGCACTGGATCATTCGATTCCAGCCATGAATCTCTCTTTTGTCTCCCCTTTTCTTCTCTTTTTGTCTTTTTCTTTCTTGGTCTTTTGTTGGGCAGCCATTGATGATGGCTTGGGGGCCATTGTGGGAGAGGTTGTGGGTCCCACACTTCAGCACTTGATGAAGGCTTTAAAGATGATGAGGTGCCTTTGATTGATGGTAGAGATGGAGCATTAAATGGGGGTATTGATGATGAATTAAGCTTGGTGGTTGGTGGAGCTTTGAATGGCTCCATTAATGGTAGGATGGCTGGAATTTCAGATTTGAGTGGGGCCTTGATTGTGGGAGGAATGGATGGCATGGATGAGATGGGAGGATGGGGCATAGGTGAGACTGTGCATCCCTTGAATGTGGGCCACATGGATGATGTGATTGATAGAGGTGATGGGACCAGGATGGACATTGATGGGCTGATCTCATGCTTGGATGGGATGGATGGCTCAAATGATACCTTTGACGGTTTGGATGCTCTTGATGAGGGCCAGGATGTGCGGCACACTTGCCTGGGTGGACTTGATGTGATCATTGATGATGTCCCCCTGATGGATGGTGTGGATGCCTTGATGATCCCTTTGATCGGCCAGGATGATGATTGGATTCATGATTTCCTGTTAGAGGGGGCCGCAGGTCCAGATCTGACCGTTGATTCTTCGATCGGGGTTGCCGGGACCCTTCTGGATGGTTCAGATGCTTTCTTTGACGGTCAGATTGGTCAGGATGCCACGATGTGCGGTGTGATCTTTACTGGTAGCCCTTTTGATGGAGGGCATCGCCGTTTTTTTGATCGTCGGTCATTTGCGCACTCCGTTCATGAGGTGGGTGAGTCTTCCCGTGCAGCTGAGGTTGTGACAGTTTCCGACAGTGATGCGACTATATCAGACATAGCTGTTACTGGGGACAAGTCAGGGGCTATCGAGTCTGCAGAGGTTCCAGCTTTTCCTTCTCCTTCGCCCGTTGACCTTCTGATCCTTGATGAGCTGTCATTGATTTCTGGGCCTTTTGTCCTGGAAGGGGTACCAGTGAGGACTTGTCAGCTGCTTCCTCGTCCTTCTTGCTCGCCACGACTGCTTGCTTGGCTTGACAGCTTGTCAGCTTATGAGATTCGGGAGTTAGAGTCCTATGGCTTTGGCAGTCTGATCCATATGGCCAGAGTTGATATTGACTGGAGGATGCTCGGAGCTGCATTGATTGATTGGGTCCCTTCGTTGAACTTGTTCGAGTTCAACGATATGGAGACGGGACCTTCTTTGGAGGAGCTTGCTCGCTTGACAGGCCTTCCCTTGGATTTGCTCAGTATTTCTCGCCGAAGACATCGCCGAAGACTGCTACACCGCAGAACTGGTTCGGGGTTTCTTATCTTGTTCATCCTGCAGCTGCCGGCCATGATGCTGTAGTGTTCTCCTTGGACTTACTGTATGATCTTTTTTCGGGTCCTTGGGGTATGTCCGGTTCTACCTTTGCTCGGAACGCACTGATGTTCTGCTTGATTGCTGAGGTGCTGTTCTTGGGATGGCGCAGGTCCCAGACCCCTCTGCTTTTTGAAGTGATGAGCCGAGCTATTCGACGGCAGGGGATTATTTCTCTCATCTTGGCCGAACTGTTCAATGGGCTGACTGACTGCGCCCTGGGCCGCACTCGTGTCCTTCGCGGCTGTTGTGCCTTTCTTCAGGTATCTTTTCTGCACCTTTTTCTTCTTGCTTTGCTAGGAATTGCTCTGCTCTAGCTGATCTTTTTTTCCTTTTTGTGATCAGGTCTGGCTATGGGAGCGTCTTTCGCTGACTGTTCCTGTACCTTTTCCTGACACTCGTCGCCCAGACCTTATGCGACACATCATGGAGTTTCTTCCTTATACAGCTAGGATGAGCGAGCCCTTGTATCGTAGGATGTTCGCTGAGCTTCGTGACTGGAACGTTCGTTGGGAGTCATCTTGGCTTTCACTTCCTCCAGTGCTTTGCGATGCACACCGCCTTCCTCTGATGTTGGTAGGCTTTCGATCTTACTTCTCTTATCACCCTATCCGGTTTCTGCGGCAGTTTGGATACGAGCAGGATGTTTCTCTTTTCGCTTTCACGGGTATCGGGCGTCGAGCACTTCCCTCTAGATCTTCTGACTTCAGGACACGGATTGATTGTTCTTGGGCGAGTTACCTGACTGCTGATTTGCTGGGTTTTGAGCTGCGGACTTTTCCGATGGCGACCGCCCCATATCAGTACTGGGTTGCTGAGCAGTCTTTGTACCGACGTATCCCCTGCTGGCACCAGACTGCTGATGAGGATAAGCAGGATATCCTTGGAGATGCAGGCTCTTCATCTGGTTCATATGAACCCTTTGAGGAGCGCCCGTTTATCGATCCTGGCTTCCTTTTGGCCACTCATGGCCATCTGCTGTCTGAGATCTCTGCACTTCGGTATCATTGTGAGATGATGTCGAGGAGATTGGCTGCCGATCAGAGGTTGTCTGACGAGGAGATAGCGATCCGTACCCTTGAGTACGATGAGGCGCATTACCTGCGTATGGAGGTGAGCAGGTTGAGAGCGAGACTATCTTTTTATGAGTCAGAGGACTCACCTGATGTGGCCGAGGAGGAGGGTAGAGATTGATTGTGTTGGCCACCTGCACATTTTTTTTGCATATATGATTGATGATGATGATTTTTTTTTGTATTTTTTGAAAAAGATGATATGATATGTGTAAAAGAAATATGATGCATTTAATTAAAAAAGAGAAAACTGTTTGAAAATCTACTGTGCCATGAGTTGTCTTGTGAGTGTGTCTGGATTTTGTGTCAGGATATAGGAATCAGAACTAGGGCTCAGCCAATGCCTCGACCGATGTCTCGAGATTTGACTTGTGTGCTCCTTTGGTTCCCTAGAGGTGTAGGCAACGGAAACTGTTGCCTCTTGAGATTGTCAGAGTTTGTGGAGCTCTTTGTTCCTGACTGTACTTCTTCTTGTTCTTGAACTTTCGCTGCTCGAACCGATCTGATTTCTTGGTACCTGCACTTTTAATTTTTTAATTTTCTTTTTCTTTTTCTTTTTGAGCCATTTTTGCCTGCAGCGCTCTTTCGAGTTTTCACTACAGCCGGCCTTTTCCCGTCATTTTTGCCCGTGGCGCCCTTTCGGGTTTTCACCACGTCCCGGGTGTTTGATCTTGCCTGCCCCTTGGCAGCTATGCTGTTTTTACCCTTGGCGCCCTTTCAGGTTTTCACCAAGTCCGCTGTATGCCCACTGTTTTTACTCGGAGCGCCCTTTCGGGTTTTCACTCCGCCCTCTTTGTTTAGGCACACATTTTCTTTTTCTCCTTTTTTGTTTTTTTTCCTTTCTAGATCTCTGGATAACTGCGGCGGCTAGAGGTCGGGAATCCGTCGTTGCCGGCCGATGGCAGTCTTTCAGCCCTTATCCTGAGTTACGATAATAGAGCTGTCGGTCTTTGCTAAAGACCCTTCTGAGGTGGATGGATGGATGGATGTGTTTCTTCTTGGACTGATTTTTCTTCTCTTGGGTGCCTTGCTTTGGCTTCCCTTTTTCTTTCTCTTTTCTTCTCTCTCTCTTTTTTTTTAATTCTTTTTCTCTCCTTTTTTTTTGTCTTTTCCTTTTGAATTCCCCCCTTTTTTTGTATTTTCCTCTTTTTGAATCCCCTTATTTGAAACACTTGTTGGTGGACGGAAATGATTTCTCAGAGATCTTAGCTTTGACCTCTTGACTTCAGCTCTATTAAAGTAACCTTTGATAAGGTCAGAATAACTTACCCGTGAAAGATCTTCACGTTGTCGGCGTTGGTTGGCTCAGGAAGATCCATCCCTCTCATGCTGGTGAGTCTGAGGGCGCCTCCGGGAAGTACTTCTCTGACGATCAGTGGCCCGTCCCACGAGGGTTTGAACTTTCCTCTGGGGTCCGGAAGGTGCGATGGTAGAATCTTCTTCATAACCATGTCGCCTACCTTGAAACTTCTTTTTCGGACTCTCCTGTTGTAAGCCCGAGCGATCCGTTTTTGATAGCATTGTGAATGACTTAGTGCACGCATGCGTTTTTCATCTGCTAGCTGCAACTGATCGAATCTGGCCCGTTGCCATTCTCCTTCTTCGATTCCGCTTTCTAATAACACCCGTAGTGATGGTATTTCCACTTCGACTGGCAGAACTGCTTCCATTCCATAAGTAAGCTCGAAAGGAGTAACCCTCGTAGCAGACCGTACAGACGTTCGATAGGCCCAAAGCGCATATGGGAGCATATCTGACCAATCTCGATATGTCACGACCATCTTCTCGAGTATCCTGACGATTGTCTTGTTTGCGGCTTCTACCCCACCATTCATCTGGGGACGGTAGGGGCTTGATCGATGACGTTGGATCTTGAACTTGCTGAGGAAGTCATCCATCTTCTTATTGATGAACGGGGTTCCATTATCTGTGATGATGGCATTGGGGATTCCATACCGGCATATGATGTTGTTCTTCATGAATTTGATCACCTGAGATGCTGCAATTGTGGTGTAGGAGGCTGCCTCAACCCACTTGGTGAAGTAGTCGACTGCCACAAGTATGTACTCATGACCATTTGATGCTTTGGGACTGATCTTGCCGATGATGTCGAGTCCCCACATGGAGAAGGGCTAGGGGGTGGTCAGGTTGTATAACTCTGATGATGGGGCATGGATTTGATTTGCATGCTCCTGACACTTGAAGCATTTTCTGACGTGCTGACAACAGTCTGTCTCCATAGTGAGCCAATAGTAGCCGAGTCGTAGAATCTTCTTTGCCATCATGTGCCCATTCATGTGTGGGCCACAGATTCCTTCGTGTATTTCTTTCATGATCTTTGCAGCTTCTGTTTCATCAACGCATCGAAGGAGGATGTGATTATAGGATCGCTTGTAAAGAACTTCGCCACTGATGGTGAACTGGCCGGCCAAACGCTGAATGGTTCGGCGATCTGTCGCTGTTGCTGACTCTGGATACTCCTGGGTTTCGAGATATTGCTTGATGTCGGCATACCAGGGTTTGTCAGGGATAGCTTCGGCTTCTTCTATTTGCAGGCAAAAAGCAGGTTCTTCTTGAATTTCAACTGTGAGCTCCCATTCTGATGCTCCTTTTGGTATCTCGAGCATTGATGCAAGTGTGGCGAGAGCATCTGCAAATTGGTTCTTGGCTCTGGGCATGTATGAGAAGGTGACTTCTTTGAATTCTTCGATCAGATTTTCAAGATACACATGATATGGTATCAACTTCTCGTCCTTGGTTTTCCATTCGCCATTGGTCTGATTGATGATAAGCTGTGAGTCTCTAAATACTCGTAGCTTCTTGACGCCCAAGATTATGGCTTCTCTTAAGCCAGCAATGCATGCTTCATACTCTGCCATGTTGTTGGTGCACTCGAACGCTATGCGCCTTGAGATAGGAATAGGGACATCACTTGGAGAGTAGAGGATTGCTCCAATACCACTCCCTTTAGAATTTGCTGCGCCGTCGAAGAATAGCGTCCACTCACCTTTCTTCTTTTCTTCTTCTTCAATGAGCAAGAGATCTTCATCAGGGAAGAATGTCTTGAGCGGTTGATAATCCAGGAGGGAATGGGCCGCCAGATGATCAGCGAGGGCCTGTCCCTTGATTGCCTTCTGAGTGACATAGGTGATGTCGAACTCAGACAAGAGTAGCTGCCATTTAGCTATCCTTCCAGTGAGTGCCGGCTTCTCGAACAGGTACTTGAGCGGATCCATGTGAGCGAGGAGGAGAATAGGGAATGCAATCATGTATTGACGGAGTCGCTGAGTTGGCCAGACTAGGGCGAGGCAAGTCTTCTCTATCGGGGAATACCTGGTCTCGTAGTCAGTGAACTTTCGGCTCAAATAATATATTGCTTGTTCCTTCTTCCCGGTTTCGTCGTGCTGGCCGAGGACACAGCCGATGGCTTCTGCTGCTACTAAGATGTATAACAATAGTGGTCGTCCGAGAGTGGGCGGCACTAGGACTGGAGGATTCATGAGATATCTGTTGATGCGGTCGAAAGTGACTTGGCAATCATCATTCCATTTTTTTGGGACGTTCTTCCAAAGGAGCTTGAATATGGGCTCACAGATAGGTGTGAGCTGTGCGATGAAGCGACTGATGTATTGAATTCTGCCGAGGAAGCCACGAATTTCCTTCTCTGTTCTAGGAGGGGGCATCTCAATGATTGCTCTAGTTTTGGTCTCGTCGACCCTGATGCCGTCCTCGCTCACCATAAAACCGAGGAGTTTGCCTCCCATTGCACCGAAGACACATTTCTGAGGGTTGAGGCGGAGCTTGTACTTTTCTAATCTGTTGAATAACTTCTTCAGATCTTCAAAGTGTCCTTCAATTGTGCGAGATTTGACGATCATGTCATCCACATATACTTCAAGTTCTTTGTTCATCATGTCATGGAATAATGCTATCATTCCTCACTGATATGTTGCTCCTGCGTTCTTCAGACAGAACGGCATTACCCTGTAACAGAAGGTTCCCCAGGGAGTGATGAACGATGTCTTCTCGCGATCTTCGACGGCCATCTTGATCTGATTGTAACCTGAGAACCCGTCCATGAATAAGAAGATTTTGTATCCAGCGGTGTTGTCTACCAGAGTGTCGACATGTGGCAAAGGAAAGTCATCTTTAGGACTGGCTTTGTTGAGATCTCGGAAGTCGATGCACATTCGAACCTTGCCGTCCTTCTTTGGTACTGGTACGATGTTGGCGAGCCATTCAGGGTAGTTGGAGACTACCAAGAATCCCGCGTTGTACTGCTTGATGACTTCATCTCGGACTTTCAGAGCCCATTCTGGCTTCATTCTTCGAAGTTTCTGCTTCACTGGCTTCATATCTGCCTTGGTTGGCAGATGGTGTACAACGAGCTCTTCATCGAGCCCCGGCATGTCTTCATATGAGAACGCGAAGTTGGACAATCTTGGAGCTAGGAATTCTATCATTTTCTGTTTCATCTTAGGTGGCAACGATTTTCCAATGCGTACTTCCCTAGGGATCTCAGGCGTCCCCAAGTTTATTATCTCGAAATCATCGGCTACAACATTGGCTTTAGATTCGAACTTTTTGAGGAGATCCTCTAGTTCGGGAGCTGGATCATCATCTTCCTCATCCCGAGCTTCGTCCAAACCCATGAGCTCGAAGTCTAATTCGATGTCGAAATCATATGATTCGACTTCAAACTCATGCGACTCTTTAGACGAACTTGGCACACTATTGAATGCAGGAAAAGAAATATTTTTTGGTTTTTGAGATTTTTCTGAAATGGAAATACTAGATGTTTTTGTCTTTTGAAAGTTTTTGATTTTTTTGAATTTTCGAAATTCGTGGGACTTTGAACAAGCAGGCATTGCAGACCATGATTGAGCCCAACTTGTTCCAAAGTTCCGGTCGCTGCTTAAACAGGCATTTTTTTTTTGGAAGCCAGAGCCCTCAGATGGCTCTTTGGCTGATTCAAAAGTTAGGGGAACAGATGACCATTCAGGACCATTCAGGACCCCACACTTCCTCCCCTGGAGAGGTGGGGGTTGATGATTTGGACGAAGAATCATGATCTGGCCCAATGACCATGACTTCTCGCTGGTCGGGTTCGAGATCTGAGTCGCACTCAGTCCCTCCTAGGTCACTTACTTCGCATTGCAGTTCGTCTGGTTCGACGGCTAGACACAAGTTTGGAATCTGGACATCAGACCAATCTAGGGCTGGCCATTTCCCTTTCTTGGTCCAATGGATGGGCTGCTTCTGCCCTTGGCTGATGATTGATGATGTTAACTTTGCAGGGATGGGCAAGTTGTGCCCCTTGCTAATTGGTGCTGAGATGGGCAAGTTGTGCCCCTTGCTGATTGAAGTGGGCAGGTTGTGCCCCTGGCTGATTGAAGTGGGCAGGTTGTGCCCCTAGTTGATTGATGCTGACGTGGGCAGGTTGTGCCCCTGGTTGGGAGTAGGTGTCAGGGTAACCTGGTCCTGAAGCTGCTGTATTTGTCTTCCTTCTTCGTCTTCATCATTTCCTTCTTCTTCTGGAGGCTTAGATGGTTCGAGAATCTGATCCCATCGAATGGGGGGCCACGTGGCCCAAACTAGGCTCATCGGGAGGCCTTTGTGTAGTGCAGTCGGTTGATTCCCTCCTGGATCTTTGCAAGGTTCTCCTGGCTTGACGAATTGGATGGGTGAGCACCGAAATTTCTTCCTCCTTTTGTCCGTGAAGGTTGCCCTGTATCTGAGTCCCCATTTGCGTTGGTTATATACCAGCGGTACCTTTCTGGACTTGAAGTGATTCTTCATTCGGTATTTGAGACTCAGACGTTCTGCTGGTGAAAAGACACGGTCCACCCTTATTGGTTCTGGATTGGCGATAGAGTTCATAGTCTCGAATTCGAAACTATGAAACGGGATGTCTTCTTCAGAGTGCTGGATATCAATGACAGGGATGTCTGGTTCAGTGGCAGCAGCATTGGAAGGAATGATGAGCTCCTTCTCTGCATGGATAGAGATCACTTGATTTCCACAGATGTACTTCACTCGTTGATGCAGGGTTGATGGCACAGCTCCAACCTTGTGCAGCCAAGGCCGTCCGAGCAGCATGTTGAAAGAGGCTGATATATCCAGGATTTGGAATGTGATGGTAGAGACTTCCGAACCTATCTGTACCTCTATGTCGACTTCCCCTTCTACTGATCGACGAGTGTTATCGAATGCTCTGACGCACATGGTGCTGGGTCGGAATGAAGAAGGACTGATTCCCAGACGTTCCGCAGTCTTGAGTGGGCAGACATTTAAGCTTGAGCCATTATCGATAAGGACCAGCGGAACACAGAGGTCTTTATATCGTAAGGCTATGTTGAGGGATCGCCCATGATTACGTCCCTCTGGTGGCAACTCATTATCTGTGAAGGTGATGGCGCGCGGAGCCAGGAGTTGTCCAATCATCAAAGCTATCATTTCTGGTGCCGTATCAGAGGAGACGTGAGCATCGTTCAAGGTCTTGGCAAACATTTCTCGGTGAATGCGAGATGTGCAGAGTAGCTCCCATACTGAGATTTGTGCAGGGATTGACTTGAGCTGAGTCGCCACATCGTATGCGGCTTCATTTTTGTTGCCGAGGCCCGAGAGAGCGCCTTTGGGATCTCCTCTGTTCTGATTATCTCTTCGGATGCAACGCCCATTGGGATTCATGTTCCCCACTTCCGCACATTCTGGATAGTGCCATGGAACCTCTTTGTAGTTTTCCTCCCTTTTGCCTTCTAGGACCACCGGTTCTTGCAACGGTGTTGGTGTGGGTACCAGATCTTCCTCGTATGGAGCTTTTGCCTTGAGAACTACATTGTTGCCTGTGCTGAAGGGGTAATATCGAGGCTTGTCTTCATAGATCACATAAGGTCGTGGTCCTGGCTTGACTGTTCCTGGGGCAGGAGGCTCCCATGGAATGAATACTGGTCCTCTTGATATGGCAGGAGGTTTCTCTGTTCGTCCCAGCTGTCGTAGTGTGATTGACACGCCTCCGGGATTTGCCCCTTGCAATATGACTGGCTCAATTGGAGGAGCTCCTTCCAAGACAACGGGCTCTTGCTGTTGATGAGTATAATCCTTTCATTGCGGATTGGATTGTTCTGGAGTTGCCCCTTGCAAGATGACAGGTTCGTATGTGGGCTCAATGTATGATTGTGCTCCTTCCAAGACGACTGGTTCCCAACATGAGGGGCCGTAAGATGCCCCTTGCATAACTGGCACATCACATGGAAATGCTCCTTCGAGTACTACTGGCTCGAGGACTGGAGGAGGAAAGGGACTTGCCCCTTGCATGATCGGAGGAGGACTTGTCGGCCCATAAGTGTAAGCATGAATAGACTGGATAGGGGAGAAGAAGTGATCGAGATGGTCTCCTTCTTCTATACTATTGACTGTAGGGGCCACGAGACGAACTGGGGTCCGTCAGATGTTGAGGCAGAGGATTCTGAAGGATGTTGGTGGAAGCTGCTGGAGAAGTTCCAGGGACCGAGATGACGATCTTGCGGTCATCAATTAGGTCTTGTATAGCATTCTTCAAAGTATAGCATCGATCAGTGGCGTGGCCAAGCCCTTGATGGTAGGCACAATACTCATTTTCTCGGTAATTCGGTGGCAGAGGATGAGGAGGAGGCCTAGGTGCCATTATTGTAAGTATTTGCTTCTGCACCAGAGTAGCCATGACTTGACTGAGTGGTTGAGAGAGGGGAGTAAATTTCCTGGACTCCCTGTAATTCTGCCTATTCTGGTATGAGTATTGGCCGTTTCCTCTGAACTGCTGCTGTTGTCGAGGTGGTTGTGGCTGAGGATTTGGTTGTGGCTGATACCGCTGAGGCTGATGCTGAACTTGATTCTGCTGATACTGTTGACGTCCCTGTGGGGGAGCATGTTGATTTCCTTGAGCAGTGGTATTGATGTTGTTTACTTCTGTTGGGCGGGGAGGAGAACCACTGCGGTTTCCATTCCCATGCCCGATAGGTCTTCCTTCCACTCTGTTCCTCTTGACTGGAGTGGCCTGATGAGGCCATGGGGAGATTGTCCCGGCCCGGATTCCTGCTTCGACTTGCTCTCCAGCACGGATCAATTGTGAGAAATTCGCATATGGATGCGAGATGAGATACCCGGATATGCCTGGATATGTTGAATGAACAATCATGGAGATTTATTCTTCATCGTCGATGGGTGTCCGCATTCTGGCTGCCATAGACCGCTAACGTCCCACATAAGCTGATAGTGTTTCATCATTCCTTTGCCTGAGAGCCGCGAGGTCGGCTCTTCTGGGTGCCATGTTAAGATTGTATGCAAATCTGTCGACGAAAGCCTGGGAAAGCTGTTCCCACGTCCTGATGCGGTGGCAGTCCAATGAAGTGTACCAATCTAGGGCATCGCCCTTTAGAGATTTTTGGAACAAGCGAATAAGGGCCCCTTCATTTCCTGAGATTGCACTCAGTTCTCCACAGAAGGCCTTGAGATGTGCTGTGGGACAACCGCTGCCGTCGTATCTTTTGAATTTTGGAACCTCAAAGTTTTGAGGTACTTGAGCATCTGGGAAATGATACAAGTCTCTGAACTTGGTCGAAGGTAGATCGATTCCTTGCTGTCGCTGAAGCTGATTTTGCAAGATCTGGAACTGCTCCCGCAACTCGTCCAGTCCTGAATGATCTGTTCGAGCGACTGGTACCTCTTGGAGTAAGGCACGTTCTTCTTCGGCATAGTGGTCGACGTCTTCGATCCTATGGGCTTGCTGAAAAGCAACCGCGGGTTGCTGAAATTGGTTTGATGATTGAACTGGATTCTGATGAACTTGTGCTTGAAATGATGGTAATTGAACTGGAGATTGTACTGAAGGTTGAACTGGAACTTGCTGGAAGTTAACTGGAGATTGCTGAACTGAAGATTGCTGGAAATTAACTGGATTTTGCTGAATTGAAGATTGCTGGAAATTAACTGGAATCCCATCGGCGGGGATGTGCTGGAATTGAAAAGTGCTCCTATTTGCAGGAGGCTGAGATGCTGGGAAGTGACCCCCTTGTTGGGTATTCGCCACTGTCCGCTGATTGATGTGGGCTTGACACTGACCCCCATTGTGGGCATTCGCCAGTGCTGTCCTTGTTGTTGGAAATTGAATTGAAATCCCATCGGCGGGGATGTGCTGGAATTGAAAAGGTGTCCCATCGGCGGGGACATGCTGAGATCTACTGAGATTGTTGTTTGCAAGATTGACTGGAAGCTGACTGGATGTACCTGCAACGGAAGTGCTCTGAGATGGTCTTGTCGTCGCAGGAAGATATTGAGAAGGATGCCCCATAGAGAAGGGCTGAGATGGCTGCTATCGGTAGTCTTGGGCAGACTCCGATGGTTCTGCTTGATTTGAACTGGAGGCCGGGAGGACCCGGCATGGTTGCTGAGATTGCTGAACTGGGCCAACTTGATTGTTGGCTGCTGCGGTGGCTTGTGCTTGCATGAATTGCAAGAGCATTTCTTGCATTGCTCTCACTCCTTGTGCCAATTCTTGTATGATTGGCGTATTATCAATGGGTTGTTGCGCTGGAGGTTGCGCTTCGGTCATCTCAAGAGCAGGAAGGAGATGAGTTTCTTCTTCGTGGTCAAACATGGCTTGTTGAGCCCGAGTGCGGATTATGCTGTGGTAGGGAAGTTGTCTTCGCGTACGTTGAGCCCGAGAAGGCGCAATGGTGAGGACTATACTCTACTCTTTTTGAGTTTTGGGATTTTCCTTTTTTTTTGTTTTGGGATCTTCTATATATATATATTTTTTTGTTCTGGGTAGAATGCTATGCAGATGAGATTGTATGAGGATTAGTGGCTTTCAAGTACGGGAAGGATTCTGTTTTTCAAGTTGGATCACGACTAGTGGGACTAGCTCATCCCCAGTGGAGTCGCCATTCTGTGGACCCTCGTCGATTTTCCGCGCTCCCACACGACGTTCTTCTCCCTTCCCCTTTCCTTTCGGAAAAGAAGGAGATGAGGATGCGTGAGTGCAAAATCGCCGTTTGTGCCACTGGCTTGCCTCGTTCTCGAGGACTTTGTTTGGTAGTCGTGTTAAGCTGGATATGTTTAAATGAGTTCAGAGTCGCCACTAGCCAGTTACTTCAAATCTACAGTCGGCTAGACCCCGTAGAAATGTTAGAGAAGGGAATCCGAAGATTCCTTCCTCTAAAATGACTCCTGTTGATCTGCGGTCAGAGATTCAAGGTAAGGGATCACGGTTACAGGGTGGGAAGAGGTTAAGCACCCCACACACTGCCCGTACCGAAGTACGGTCTCTACTTCACAGAATCGATCGGATACTTGAAAGTCTAGTTTAATCCTCGTATATTCTCATGGATGACATGATGCATGAATGCAGGTCTGAACAGTAAGAGTTTCTGATGGGCAGGTTCCAACAACGGGCAAGCCCAGAGCGTACGCTCGAACTGACAGGTGCTTTATGCGAGATGATGCATGCTGTGTGCTTGAATATTCAAAGTGTTTACAGTGATATGTACGTGAATGCAGGTCTGAACAGTAAGAGTTTCTGATGGGCAGGTTCCAACAACGGGCAAGCCCAGAGCATACGCTCGAACTGACAGGTGCTTAATTTAAGACATATGCAGTGTGCTTGAATAATCAAGGTGCTTGTAGTGAAGCAGGGGGGTTGGAAGAAAAGTAAATGTTGCACTTATGCTAGATGCAAATGAGATGATGCTGGAAAAATGATAGCTGGATGGACGGAGGTATCGCAAGGATTGGCTTCGAGTGGCTGGATCAAGACTTGGACGGCTTGGGAGACTTGGACCAGTGGTCAGGCTGGGCTGGACCAGGGCTAGGCTCTCCTCACTCGGGCTCTCCTTGGTGGAGGAATGGGCTAAGGGGTGAAAGAGGGTGACTCAGATCGACGGGCTCTCTCTGGCTGAGTGGTCTATTGAAATGAGAAGGGGAGGGGGGTATTTATAGCAGCGAGCAGTGGCAGAGCTCGTAATTTGTCTCGGGCGGCCTGCTATGGGCCGCCCGTACGGTCGCTCCTCGGTTTCCAGCGATGTACGGTTGCTTCCTCGGGGCTGCTATTTGACTCGCTGGGTCGACTCAGTGAGTTGACTCAGCGGGTCGACTCGGTGATTTGACTCGACGGGTTGACTCGACGGGTTGACTCGGTGTTTTGACTCGACGGGTTGACTCAGCGGGTTAACTCAGCGGGTTGACTCAGTGAGTTTGACTTTTTTGGGATTTCTTGACTGGCTTTTCTTATGGGGGGTTTTTCAGGGTGGTGTTTAGGACTGGGTTGACTGGGTTCAGGCTTGAACTGGGCCATGGAATGGGGCTTACAAGGGTGAGTTTGGCTGAGTTTGGACTTGAGATTTGGGGGTATGGTCTTCCATTTATCCAGCTTTCTCTACCAACAGTGTAGCCGAAGGTGGGGTGTCTACAAGGAGCCCCCAGCTTCTGAAAATGGGGGAGAAGAAATGCATTGGGCCCAGGCCGCCACCTACTGCACTATTCTACCCCTGTTTTGGCGAGGAATATCCCACAGATGCGGGGATCTTTCGGTTGCTGGAGAGTGAACTCTCTGTCCGGACTGCGGACCTTGGTTGGGCTTAGGCTTGACTTATTAGGTTTTAGCAGGGTGAGTTGGCTGGGTAGATAGGCTAAGCTGACCTAATGAGTTGACCTGTTTGGAGTTTTACACGATTTTCCTATGGGTGACTCTTAGGGTTTAATTTTTTTAAGATTTTGGATGAAGATTTGGACTAGGGTTCAGATTGGGGTTAAGGGTATGGATCAAGGTCTGGATTGGGGTTAAAGGTGTGAATTACCATCCATCCTAACCGTTCAATCTTTAATCATCTTATCAGCCTGGGGTGGGGTGTGTAAACCCTCATATTATTCAATAAAATTCCTGACTTTTGTCATTTTATCTCGTAGATTCGAGATTTCTCTTGTGGATTCAATGTATTTATCCCTTGAGGAAGACGGTGATCGACCTCATCACATCCCTCCCTACATCAAGTCGTATAAGAGTAAGGACTTTCCCTCGGTTCGATGGAAATTGACAAAGGTGTGGACAACAATTCTATGGATGGTGATCCAGGGATCAACTATCTAGCGGAAAGAATGAAAACTTTCCAGTAGGAGAATTGGCTAGCCATGTAAGGGCCGTAGGCTACCCTCGACCATATAGCAGAGGCATTAACACCACCTCATGTTCGGAGCGACAACCAACCTTCGGTGGTCATTGGACAGTGTAATCACGCTATTCGCGAAGCATTACCAGTGGTGAATCGTAGGGCCACACGTGACGTTGTTAGCTCTAACGTGAAGAAGTCGACAACATGGTCCTCCATCATCTTGTACGTGGAGACGATTGGGTGGATTGAACAGATCGGAACTTCAAGATCAAGGCCGACCTCTGACTAACTTCACATCGAAGATTTCCTTGATTAGTTGTTGGAAGTCAAGCATTTTTTCGACTACATGAAAGTTTTGAAAGAGAAAAAAGTGAAACTTGTCGCTTATAAGCTAAAGGGCAGTGCTTCGGCGTGGTGGGATCAATTTTAACTCACGCGAACACTATAGATGAAAACCTCAATCCGTTCATGCAGCAGATGAAGTGGTTACCATGCGCTTGATTCCTCCCCTACAACTATGAGTAGGTATTATTTCAACAATACTAGAATTGTTGGCAAGGAAGCTGGTCGAAGAGAGATTACATTGAAAAGTTCTATTGTTTGGTGGCTCGGAACGATTTGGTAAAAACCGAATCATAATAGGTCACTTGATTCATCGGTGGGTTGCGATTGGTGATCCCCGACCAGGTTTAGATGCATCCTGTATGGACGATGGATAAAGCGATCAGGTTAGCCAACCAAGCAGAGACATGACTTGAGCGGTCCAATACTTGGGCCTATGCCGCGACGGGAGCACCCACAACGAGCCCTTTGTAGAGCATAACGTTAGCCAAAGGGAAAGAACCTATAGGAGGCATCCTCAACCTCCTACGGTGGTGAACTGAGATTTGGGGAGTGGCCCATTGAGTATGATTTTAAATCCCTACGGTTGGCCATTGTCGCAACCCTAAAGAGTTGCGACAACTACTTTAGGTCCGAGTATGATTTTAAATCCCTACGGTCAGCTAAGGCCAGACCATTGCTTCCGATGTGATCAATCAGGTCACCTGTCAAACACGCGTCCTCAACGACCAAAGACCAATCTAATGAAGAGGTGGAAGAAGAAGATTGGATGGTGAGAGATCATGCTGAGCTTCTAGTTGTGAGAAGGCTCTTATACACCTTAAAGAAGGAGGTATATCTGCCGTGACACAATATATTTCGAACATGGTGTACAATGAATCACAAAGTCTATGATGTGATCATAGACAATGGGTAACAGTAAAAACATCGTCTTTAGAGTTATGGTGGAGAGATTGTAGCTAAATATAGAAAAACATCATTTCCTATACACAATTAGTTGGATCAAGAAGGTTAATAAGACCGAGGTAACTGAATAATGCATTGTCTCCTCTTCAATTGGTAAATACTTTAAAGACCAAGTAGTATATGATGTAGTCGACATGGAGGCTTGCCACATGTTACTCAATCGCCCATGACAATCAGATCGTGATACAATTCATAGAGGACAATATAACGTTTGTATCTTCGTCAAGGACGACCAGAAAACAATTCTCGCCCCTATGGGCCAGATGAACAACTTGAAGCTTCTAAAGTGGAGGGACATTCTCTCATAACCATACGAAACTTTGTGGAGGAGTCTAAAGAGACGGGAGAGGTGTATGTATTGGTCGTGAAGGGCGAATATGTAGAGCCCACGAACATACCTATCAAATTGAAACCTTTACTGCATGAATTCAAAGAGATCTAGCCCGAAGAACTTCTTGATGACTTGCCCCCCATGCGAGATATTCAGCATCATATATAACTTATCTCTTGGGCTAGTTTGCCTAATCACCCTCACCATTAGATGAGTCCGAAGGAGTGTGAAATTTACGAGGACAAGTGGAGAAATTGATCTGTAAGGGTCTAGTTTGAAAAAGCATGAGCCCATGTGTCGTTCCAGCATTATTGACTCTTAAGAAAGATGGGAGTTGGCAGATATCTGTCGACAGCGGAGCAGTCAACAAAATTACTATAAAATATAAATTTCTCATACCACGGATGGATGACATGTTGAACATGCTTGAAGGTGCGAAGCTATTTTTCAAGTTTGATTTGAAGAGCAACTGCTTTCAAATCCGAATACGGACGAGCGATGAGTGGAAGGCAACTTTTAAAACCAAGGAGGGGCTGTATGAATTGTTGGTCATGTCCTTCGATCTTTCGAACGCGCCTAACATATTCATGAGGTTGATGAACCAAGTTCTGAAACCATTTATTAGGCAGTTCGTGGTGGTTTATTTCAATGATATATTGATATACAATCAGAATGAAGCAAATCATATGGGGCATCTTAAGCAAGTGTTGTAGGTGTTAGCAGAGAATAAGTTGTACCTCAACCTAAAGAAGTGCAGCTTCCAGACCGAGAGCATTATGTTCTTAGGTTTCATAATAACATCCACGAACATCCGCATGGATGAAAAGAAGGTGATGGCCATCAAGGAATGGTCGGTGCCGACAATTAAACATCTATGAAGTGTGGAGTTTTCATAGGTTGGTGACATTCTATTGTCAATTTATGAAGAATTTCAACACCATTGTGGTGTCAATAACAGATTGCATGAAGAAAGGAGCATTTCAGTGGACTGACTAAGCTAACAAAAGCTTTGTCGAGATTAAACGCAAATTGTCCACGACCCTGGTTCTTGTACTTTCCATCTACGACAAGCTTTTTGAGGTTGAATGCGATGCCTCGTATGTCAGAATTGGGGAAGTTTTGTCATAAGAAGGTGGACTGGTAGTCTTCTCAGTGAGAAACATCAGTGATGCACGTAAAAAGTGGTCAGCGTATGAGCTTGAATTATACATAGTGGTTTAGGCATTATGACATTGTAGACACCCCACCTTCGGCTACACTGTTGGTAGAGATAGCTGGATGAATGGAGGACCATACCCCCAAATCCCAAGTCCAAACTCAGCCAAACTCACCCTTGTAAGCCCCATTCCATAGCCCAGATCAAGCCTGAACCCAGTCCACCCAGTCTTAAACATCAGCCTGAAAAACCCCCATAAAAAAGGCCAGTCAAAAAATCCTAAAAAAGTCAAAATTACAGAGTCAACTCGCTGAGTTAACCCGCTGAGTTAACCCGCTGAGTCAACCCGTCGAGTCAACCCGTCGAGTCAAAACACCGAGTCAACCCGTCGAGTCAAACCACCGAGTCGACCCGCTGAGTCAACTCACTGAGTCGACCAGCGAGTCAAACAGCAGCCCCGAGGGAGCGACCGTACTCGCTGGAAACCGAGGAGCGGCCGTACGGGCGGCCCATGGCAGGCCACCCGGACAAAATTACACAAACTGCCACTCCTCGCTGCTATAAATACCCCCTCCCCTTCTCATTTCAACATCCCTTCAAGTCTATCCAGTCCGGGTGCGATCCGAGTCCCCTTTCCCCTTTAGCCCATTTTTCCACCAAGGAGAGCCCGAGTGAGGAGAGTCTAGCCCTGGTCCAGCCCAGCCTGACCACTGGTCCAAGCCTCCCAAGCCATCCAGGTCTTGATCCAGCCACTCGAAGCCAACCCCTTGCGACACCTCCGTCCACTCAGCTACTCTTTTCCAGCATCATCTCATTTGCACTAGCATAAGTGCAACATTTACTTTTCTTCCAACCCCCTTGCTTCACTGCAAACACTTTGATTATTCAAACACACCGCATGCATCTCGCATAAAGCACCTGTCAGTTCGAGCGTATGCTCTGGGCTTGCCCGTTGTTGGAACCTGCCCATCAGAAACTCTTACTGTTCAGACCTGCATTCATGCTTCACTATAAAACACCTTGATCATTCAAGCACACTACATACGTCTTATATTAAGCACCTGTCAGTTCGAGCGTACGCTCTGGGCTTGCCCGTTGTTGGAACCTGCCCACCAGAAACTCTTACTGTTCAGACCCGCATTCATGCATCATGTCATCCATGAGAATATACGAGGATTAAACTAGACTTTCAAGTATTTGATCGATTCTGTGAAGTAGAGACCGTACCAAAGAAGGACGGCAAGGTTCGAATGTGCATCGACTTCCGAGATCTCAACAAAGCCAGTCCAAAAGATGACTTCCCTTTGCCACATATCGACACTCTGGTAGACAACACCGCTGGATACAAAATCTTCTCATTCATGGACGGGTTCTCAGGATACAATCAGATCAAGATGGCCGTCGAAGATCGCGAGAAGACATCGTTCATCACTCCCTGGGGAACCTTCTGTTACAGGGTAATGCCGTTCGGTCTGAAAAACGCAGGAGCAACATATCAGCGAGCAATGACAGCACTATTCCACGACATGATGAACAAGGAGCTCGAAGTATATGTGGACGACATGATCGTCAAATCTCGCACAATTGAAGGACACTTTGAAGATCTGAAGAAGTTATTCAACAGATTAGAAAAGTACAAGCTCCGTCTCAACCCTCAGAAATGTGTCTTCGGTGCAATGGGAGGTAAGCTCCTCGGCTTTATGGTGAGCGAGGATGGCATCAGGGTCGACGAGACTAAAACCAGAGCAATCATCGAGATGCCCCCTCCTAGAACAGAGAAAAAAATTCGTGGCTTCCTCGGCAGAATTCAATACATCAGTCGCTTCATCGCACAGCTCACACCTATCTGTGAGCCCATATTCAAACTCCTTCGAAAGAACGTCCCAAAAGAATGGAATGATGATTGCCAAGTCGCTTTCGACCGCATCAAGAAATATCTCATGAATCCTCCAGTCCTAGTGCCGCCCGCTCCTGGACGACCACTATTGTTATACATCTTGGTAGCAGCAGAAGCCATTGGCTGTGTCCTCGGCCAGCACGACGAGACCGGGAAGAAAGAACAAGCAATATACTATTTGAGTCGAAGGTTCACCGACTATGAGACCAGGTATTCCCCGATCGAGAAGACTTGCCTCGCCCTAGTCTGGGCAACTCAGCGACTCCGTCAATACATGATCGCATTCCCTATTCTCCTTCTCGCTCACATGGATCCGCTCAAGTACCTGTTCGAGAAACCGGCACTCACTGGAAGGATAGCTAAATGGCAGCTACTCCTGTCTGAGTTCGACTTCACCTATGTCACTCAAAAGGCAATCAAGGGACAGGCCCTCGCCGATCATCTTGCGGCTCACTCTCTCCTGGACTATCAGCCGCTCAAGACATTCTTCCCTGATGAAGATCTCTTGCTCATTGAAGAGGAAGAAAAGAAGAAAAAAGATGAGTGGACGTTATTCTTCGACGGCGCAGCAAATTCTAAAGGGAGCGGTATTGGAGCAATCCTCTACTCTCCAGATGATGTCCCTATTCCTATCTCGAGGCGCATCGCATTTGAGTGCACCAACAACATGGCAGAGTATGAAGCATGCATCGCTGGCTTAAGGGAAGCCATAATCTTGGGCATCAAGAAGCTACGAGTGTCTGGAGACTCACAGCTTATCATCAATCAGACCAATGGCGAATGGAAGACCAAAGACGAGAAGTTGATACCATATCATGTGTATCTTGACAATCTGATCGAAGAATTCAAGGAAATCACCTTCTCATACATGCCCAGAGCCAAGAACCAGTTCGCAGATGCTCTCGCCACGCTCGCATCAATGCTCGAGATCTCAAAAGGAGCTTCAGAATGGGAGCTCACAGTCGAAATTCAAGAAGAACATGCTTTTTGCCTACAAATAGAAGAAGCCGAAGCTGTCCCTGACAAACCCTGGTATGCCGACATCAAGCAATATCTCGAAACCCAGGAGTATCCAGAGTCAGCAACAGCAACAGATCGCCGAACCATCCAGCGTTTGGCCGGCCAATTCACCATCAGTGGCGAAGTTCTCTACAAGCGGTCCTATAATCACATCCTCCTCCGATGCGTCGATGAAACAGAAGCTGCAAAGATCATGAAAGAAATACACGAAGGAATCTGTGGCCCTCACATGAATGGGCACATGATGGCAAAGAAGATTCTACGACTCGGCTACTATTGGCTCACCATGGAGACAGACTGTTGCCAGCACGTCAGAAAATGCTTCAAGTGTCAGGAGCATGCAAATCAAATCCATGCCCCATCATCAGAGTTATACAACCTGACCACCCCCTGGCCCTTCTCCATGTGGGGACTCGACATCATCGGCAAGATCAGTCCCAAAGCATCAAATGGTCACGAGTACATACTTGTGGCAGTTGACTACTTCACCAAGTGGGTAGAGGCAGCCTCCTACACCACGATTGCAACATCTCAAGTGATCAAATTCATGAAGAACAACATCATATGCCGGTATGGAATCCCTGATGCTATCATCACAGATAATGGGACCCCGTTCGTCAACAAGAAGATGGATGACTTCCTCCGCAAGTTCAAGATCCAACGTCATCGATCAAGCCCCTACCGTCCCCAGATGAATGGTGGGGTAGAAGCCGCAAATAAGACAATCGTCAGGATACTCGAGAAGATGGTCGTGACCTATCGAGATTGGTCAGATATGCTCCCATATGCACTTTGGGCCTATCGAACGTCTGTACGGTCTGCTACGGGCGTTACTCCTTTCGAGCTTACCTATGGAATGGAGGCAGTTCTACCAGTCGAAGTGGAAATACCATCACTACGGGTGTTATTAGAAAGCGGAATTGAAGAAGGAGAATGGCAACGGGCCAGATTCGATCAGTTGCAGCTAGCAGATGAAAAGCGCATGCGTGCACTAAGTCATTCACAGTGTTATCAGAAAAGGATCGCTCGGGCTTACAACAAGAGAGTCCGAAAAAGAAGTTTCAAGGTAGGCGACATGGTTATGAAGAAGATTCTACCGTCGCACCTTCCGGACCCCAGAGGAAAGTTCAAACCCTCGTGGGACGGGCCACTGATCGTCAGAGAAGTACTTCCCGGAGGCGCCCTCCGACTCACCAGCATGAGAGGGGTGGATCTTCCTGAGCCAACCAACGCCGACAACGTGAAGATCTTTCGCGGGTAAGTTATTTTGACCTTATCAAAGGTTACTTTAATAGAGCTGAAGTCAAGAGGTCAAAGCTAAGACCTCTGAGAAATCATTCCGTCCACCAACAAGTGTTTCAAATAAGGGGATTCAAAAAGAGAAACATACAAAAAAAAAAGAGGGATTCAAAAGGAAAAGACAAAAAAAAGGGGAGAGAAAAAGAATATAAAAGAAAAAAAAAGAGAAAAAAAGAGAAAGAAAAAGGGAAGCCAAAGAAAGGCACTCAAGAAAAAAAAAATCAATCCAAGAAACACAGTCATCCATCCGTTCATCTCAGAGGGGTCTTTAACAAAGACCGACAGCTCTATTATCGTAACTCAGGATAAGGGCTGAAAGACTGCCATCGGCCGGCAACGACGGATTCCCGACCTCTAGCCGCCGCAGTTATCCAAGGATGCAGGAAAAGAAAAAGAAAAAAGAAAAAAAAAAAAGAAAAAAGAAAATGTGTGCCTAAACAAAGAGGGCGGAGTGAAAACCCGAAAGGGCGCTCCGAGTAAAAACAGTGGGCATACAGCGGACTTGGTGAAAACCTGAAAGGGCGCCAAGAGTAAAAACAGCATAGCTGCCAAGGGGCAGGCAAGACCAAATACCCGGGACGTGGTGAAAACCCGAAAGGGCGCCACGGGCAAAAATGACGGGAAAAAGCCGGCTGTGGTGAAAACTCGAAAGAGCACTGCAGGCAAAAATGGCTCAAATGAAAAAAAGAAAAAATAAATGTGCAGGTACCAAGAAATCAGACAGTCCAGATCGGTTCAAGCAGTGAAAGTGCAAGAACAAGAGGAAGTACAGTCAGGAGTGAAGAACTCTACAAACTCTGACAACCTCAGGAAGCAAGAGTTTCCATTGCCTACATTTCTAGGGAACCAAAGGATAAAGTCAAATCTCGAGACATCGGTCAAATCATTGACCGAGCCCCAGTTCTGATTCCTATATCCTGACACAAAATCCAGACACACTCACAAGACAACTCATGGCACAGTAGATTTTCAAACAGTTTTCTCTTTTTTAATTAGATGCATCATATTTCTTTTACACATATCATATCATCTTTTTCAAAAAATACAAAAAAAATACATCATCATCAATCATACATGCAAAAAAGAATGTGCAGGTGGCCAACACAATCAATCTCTACCCTCCTCCTCGGCCACATCAGGTGAGTCCTCTGACTCATAAAAAGATAGTCTCGCTCTCAACCTGCTCACCTCCATACGCAGGTAATGCGCCTCATCGCGCTCAAGGGTACGGATCGCTGTCTCCTCATCAGTCAACCTCTGATCAGTAACCAATCTCCTCGACATCATCTCACAATGATACCGAAGTGCAGAGATCTCAGACAACAGATGGCCATGAGTGGCCAAAAGGAAGCCAGGATCGATAAATGGGCGCTCCTCAAAGGGTTCATATGAACCAGATGAAGAGCCTGCATCCCCAAGGATATCCTGCTCATCCTCATCAGCAGTCTGGTGCCAGCAAGGGATACGTCGGTACAAAGATTGCTCAGCAACCCAGTACTGATATGGGGCGGTCGCCATCGGAAAAGTCCGCAGCTCAAAACCCAGCAAATCAGCAGTCAGGTAGCTCGCCCAAGAACAATCAATCCGGGTCCTGAAGTCAGAAGATCTAGAGGGAAGTACTCGACGCCCGATACCCGTGAAAGCGAAATGAGGAACATCCTGCTCATACCCAAACTGCCGCAGGAACCGGATGGGATGGTAAGAAAAGTAGGATCGAAAGCCTACCAACATCAGAGGATGGCGGTGTGCATCGCAAAGCACTGGAGGAAGTGAAAGCCAAGATGACTCCCAACGAACGTTCCAGTCACGAAGTTCAGCGAACATCCTGCGATACAAGGGCTCACTCATCCTAGCTGTATGAGGAAGAAACTCCATGATGTGTCGCATAAGGTCTGGGCAACGAGTGTCAGGAAGAGGTACAGGAACAGTCAAAGAAAGACGATCCCATAGCCAGACCTGATCACAAAAAGGAAAAGAAGTTCAGCTAAAGCAAAGCAATCCCCAACAAAGCAAGAAGGAAAAAAGGTGTAGAAAGGATACCTGCAGAAAGGCACAGCAGCCGCGAAGGACACGAGTGCGGCCCAAGGCGCAGTCGGTCAGCCCATCGAATAGCTCGGTCAAGATAAGAGAAATGATCCCCTGCCGACGGATAGCTCGGCTAATCACCTCAAAAAGCAAAGGAGTCTGGGATCTACGCCATCCCGAGAACAGCACCTCAGCAATCAAGCAGAACATCAGTGCGTTCCGAGCAAAGGTAGAACCGGCCACACTCCGAGGACCTGAAAAAAGATCATACAGTAAGTACAAGGAGAACACCACAGCATCCTGGCCACCGGCTGTAGGTCGAACAAGATAGGGGATCCCGAACCAGTTCTGCGGTGTAGCAGTCTTCGGCGATGTTTTCGGCAAGAAGTACTGAGTATAATCCAAGGGTAAGCCTGTCAAGCGTGCAAGCTCCTCCAAAGAAGGCCCCATCTCCATATCGTTGAACGCAAACAAGTTCAACGAAGGGACCCAGTCAATCAAGGCAGCTCCAAGCATCCTCCAATCAATATCAACTCTAGCCATATGGATCAGACTGCCGAAGCCATAAGACTCCAAATCTCGAATCTCATAAGCCGACAAGCTGTCAAGCCAAGCAAGCAGTCGTGGTGAGCAAGAAGGACGAGGAAGCAGCTGACAAGTCCTCACTGGTACCCCCTCCAGCACAAAAGGACCAGAAGTCAATAATGGCTCATCAAGGATCGGAAGGTCAACGGGCGAAGGAGAAGGAAAAGCTGGAACCTCTGCAGACTCGACAGCCCCTGACCTGCCCTCAGTAACGGCTATGTCTGATATAGTCGCATCACTATCTGAAACTGTCATAACCTCAGCCGCATGGGAAGACTCGCCCACCTCATGAACAGAGTGCGCAAAAGACCGACGATCAGGAGAAAGACGATACTCCCCATCAAAAGGGCTACCAGTGAAGATCACACCGCACATCGTGACATCCTGGCTAATCTGACCGTCAAAGAATACATCTGAACCATCAAAAAGGGTCCGGGCAGCCCCGATCGAAGAATCAACGGTCAGATCTGGACCTGCGGCCCCCTCCAACAGGAAATCATGAATCCAATCATCATCCTGATTGATCAAAGGGATCATCGAGGCATCCACACCGTCCATCATCAGGGGGACATCATCAATGATCACATCAAGTCCACCCAAAGAAGTATACCGCACATCCTGGCCCTCATCCAGAGCATCCAAACCGTCAAAGGTACCATCTGAACCATCCATCCCATCCAAGCATGAGATCAGCCTATCTATGTCCCTCATGGTCCCATCATCACCATCCATCACATCATCCATGGGGCCCACACTCAAGGGATGCATAGCTTCACCCATGTCCCACCTCATCATCCTATCCATACCATCCATTTCTCCCACAATCAAAGGCCCATTCAAATCAGAAATTTCAGCCATCCCACCATTAATGGGGCCATTCAAAGCTCCACCAACCACCAAGCTTAAATCTTCATTAATGCCCCCATTTAATGCTCCATCTCCACCATCAATCAAAGGCACTTCATCATCTTTAAAGCCTTCATCAAGTGTTGAAGTGTGGGACCCACTGACCTCTCCCACAATGGCCCACAAGCCATCATCAATGGCTGCCCAAGAAAGGATCAACAAAGAACAAGACTAAAAGAGAAGGAAAGAAGGGACAAAATGTAGATTCATGGCTGGAATCGAAGGATCCAGTGCAGAGGGATAGGGGACAAGAGAAAAGGACAGCAGGGAATGTCCGAGCACGAACCAGCCCAGGCCGCTCAAGAGACGAGCTCTGGGCGGCCTGCCCTGGGCCGCCCGTACGGACGCAGTTCCTCTCTCTCCGCGGGATTGGCTCCAAGGTTCTTGGTAGGTGAGGCTGACAGTCCACGTCAGCAGATGGCGCTCCATGGGCCGCCCAAGGCTCCGGTCCACTCCAGATTTCGACTGAGGCTGATCAAGATCATATAAAAGGTGCCCCACCGGTCCAATCACGGAGCAATGCGGCCAGAACATGGCTGATCAAGTCAAAGAGAAGGAAAGTTGATCAAGTGGGGGCCACAAGCAATCCGAGCCATTCAAAGACCAGATCATCATGATCTAAACCATTGAAGGACCTACATGAGCCATCAAACAACAAGATCAAAGGTCTGATCATCAAAAGAAGGGGCAGAATCCAAGATCTAATCATCAAGTGGGCCCACAAAGCCAAGTCAAGTGATCTGAGATGTTCAAGCTGTCATCCACACCATGAGAAGCCTTCTTAGCCTCACAAATCATCAAAAGAGGTGCCCCAAAGTAAAGCCAAGGTCTCAAGTGGGCCCACAAGGGCCGAATCTATCAATCTGAACCATTCAAGGGCTAGGTCATCAGGATCCAAACCATTGGAAAGCTTACACAAGTCATGGAGCAGCAAGATCAAAGGTTCGATCATCAAAAGAAGGGCCAGAATCCAAGATTAAGCGATCTGAGCCGTTCAAGTCATCATCCACACCATGAGAAGCCTTCTTAGCCTCACAAAGCATCAAGGATAGGTGCTCCAAAGCAAAACTGAGGTCTGGAAAGGGCCCACAGGGCCAATTCAAGTAATTCAGACTACTCAAATCACAATCAGCCCCGTCAGAAGCCAAACAAAGTAAGGTAAGTATGCCCAACCCCATAAACTGGGTCCGAAGACCTTAAATGACGTCGGGATCAAGATCCCGAGGGACTTTTTAATAAAAACCGGTAGCAGTCTGGATCGTCGAATCAAGATCCGCTGATACCGGATATTTTCCAAAAAAGAGCAAAAAATAGGTTTTCCCTGTCATGTACAGTTTTTGGTCCGAAGACCTTAAACTACGTCGGGATCAAGATCCCGAGGGATTTTCAATAAAACCGGCATCGGTCTTCTTCAAGATCTGCTGGCTCCAGACATTTTCCAAAAACAAAAAAAATGTGTTTGCCCCCCTTTAGTACATTTTTTGGTCCGAAGACCTTAAACTACGTCGGGATCAGGATCCCGAGGGATTTTCAATAAAAGCCGACATCGGTTTGGATCGAATCAAGACCTGACGATCTCGGACATTTTCAGAAAACCAAAAAATATACACATCACATGTACAGTTTCTGGTCCGAAGACCTTAAACTACGTCGGGATTAACATCCCGAGGGATTTTCAATAAAAGCCAGGATCGGCCGTGACTCCTCGAATCAAGATCCGCTGATACCGGATATTTTTCAAAAAAAGAAAAAAAAAAAATGTTTGCCCCCCTTTTTGTACAGTTTCTGGTCCGAGGACCTTAAACTACGTTGGGATCAACGTCTCGAGAGATTTTTAATAAAAACCAGCACCGATCCCAGCCTTTCAGGCCAAGGTCTGATGATCTGGATCATTTCGAAAAACACAAAAAATGTTTGCCCCTCTTTTATAGTTTCAGAGTCCGAAGACCTTAAACTACGTCGGGATCAACATCCCGAGAGATTTTCAATAAAAACCGGCATCAGCCTTGATCAAGGTTCGGTAACCCGGATCATTTCAAAAACACCAAAAATATTTTAAAGCTTTCCACAAAAACCAGCATCAATCTCGATCACCCGAGTTGAAATCCGGAACCTTTTCAAAAAAAAAATAAAAAACAAAAAAATTGATTCATCAAGAATTTCAAATTGCACAAGTTCATCTCCAGCGGTCCGAAGACCTAAAACTACACTGGGATTAACTTCTCGGGGGCTTTCTTTCCTAACCTGTTCCAGACATGGCTGACACTTGATCGTACGGGTGTCTGGAATCTCCTAAACAGGTAAAGGCTGAGGCGGGCAGAACTCCGCAACCCTGTTCGTGTTGAACGCACCGTGATGGACAACCTTGATTTGGAAGTCGCTGTTGAATCTAACGGATGTTCCCTGTTCCTAAAACTCATGAAGGGGATTAAGGCTGTTGGGAGGTGGAGCGCACCCTCACGGAATTGTGAGCAACGTAAGGCCCCAAACTGGATTGACTAAGGGAAATGTGAGGATGTGGCTCATTTTGTGGCCGAAGGAGTCCGTCGGACGATACGTGGTCTATGTGCATTGCACATGAGGAACAGGCAACTTTGTGGGTGTGTTGATTGAAAACCCTCAAAATCCCCTCATCCGAAGATGTAAAACTACGCCACTTAATTGTGTGAGACTCGTCTTGCTCGCTGACGTAAAATGGATCGGGTGCCTTACCAGCAGTAGAAGCTGGAAGTGGATGAAAATTCCATACTTTTCCCTGCATTTCATAAAAATCAAAAAAATACAAAAACATTGCAAAATCACCTTTTCAAAAATCACAAAAAATATTTCCCTTGCTTTCAACAAAATATTTTCAAAAATCACAAAAAATATTTCCCTTGCTTTCAACAAAATATTTTCAAAAATCACAAAAATATTTCCCCTGCTTTCAATCAAAATATTTCGAAAATCACAAAAAATATTTCCTGTGTTTTCAATAAACTGATCTCTACCCTGACAGCTCAGGTAAAGATTCGGATCCACATATTTATAAAAAAATCACAAAAATTAGCATCCCCAGCACTACAATTCAGGAGTCTTGAACTCCGCTCACTTCACAGTATGGGATGACGGATCCAATTGCCCGCAAATTGGAATCTTGACCAAAACGGGCAACCAAACACCATCTCAATCACATGTATGCCCAGAAGAACATCTTGAAGTTGAATAATATCCTCGTACATTCTCATTAGCAAAGAAACAGCATCTTGGGACGATGGACCTGGTCGACCACGGGTCGGGATCTTGACCAACCCGCTGTCCAAACCTCCGTATCAAAAAGAAAAATCCCCAAGGGAGTACAACCCTGCAAGCAATAAGCTCAAAATTCTCTGCATCTCCAGCAAAAGCAAAATCATCAAACGAAAAGAGAATGAACCAAGCCATGCATTCATCATGCATCTCCATGCATCAGCATCCATCGCATCAATCATCATGTTTACCTGCTTTCAAAATAAAAGTCGGTTAGCTAAAGACCCCACAGGCATCCCTAGTGGAGGCACATGCAAACCAGATTTTCATTTCAAAAAGACAAAAAATATTTCTATTTGCAAATAAAAACCCCACGGAGTATCACTCCCCAGAGTGGGTATCTTTTCAAAAACCCAAAAATATTTTCCAGTAGAGCGTTCTGCCTCCAAAACACCAGGAGATCTTCCATATCTCTGGGTAGGAGCCGACGCAAAAATCAAATAAGATCCGATGTCTCGCGGTTTCCCCGGAGACCATCGGATCCAATGCACTCAAAGTACGGTCGAACTGAACTCCAGTGTCAGTGCGGTCATACCACATGCCCAGATACAAAAAGATGAAAAGCCAAAAGGTTCGGTCACAGAAACCATTTGAACAAGTGGAAACGATGAATTGTAACCCAAGTATCAAAATCAGCAGATTGGGTGGAAAGAGTTCACCCGCACATACCTAGGCGTGGATGCCTGAAGTACCTTGACTGAGTCCAAGTCGGCGTAGTAGAATCCCGTAAGACTATCTGACGCAGGGCGTCTAACCACTTTGACAGTCAAGCGAAACAAGTACTCCTGGAGTGATCTGGGAAAACATCAAACATCACACAATCAGTCTCAGGGTCAGCATCCTCGTAAGACTGTCGACGCAGAGGCTCTGCTGTACCTTTCCGATGTTAGTACCGATCGGGAATGGAAGGGTTGCGATTGGGTACCCAGGTTGCAGCAAACTGCAGGGACAATCGCAACGTTTTCTCCAAACTCTCGCGGTATGTGCGAGTTATCAATTTCCAGACAATCAACTGACTCAGATACAAAGGACAACAAAGACTCCAGACCACAATCAAGGAAAGAATGAATTGCAAACCAAGCATCGAAACCAGCAGATCGGGTGGAAAAAGCCCACCCGCACATACCTAGGCGTGGATGCCTGAAGTACCTTGACTGAGTCCAAGTCGGCGTAGTAGAATCCCGTAAGACTAGCTGACGCAGGGCGTCTAACCACTTTGACAGTCAAGCGAAACAAGTATTCCTGGAGTGATCTGGGAAAACATCAAACATCACACAATCAGTCTCAGGGTCAGCATCCTCGTAAGACTGTCGACGTAGAGGCTCTGCTGTACCTTTCCGATGTTAGTACCGATCGGGAATGGAAGGGTTGCGATTGGGTACCCAGGTTTCAGCGCATGCAGGGACAATCGCAACGTTTTCTCCAAACTCCCGCGGTATGTGCGAGTGATCGGTTTCCAAACGATCAACTGGCACAGATGCAAAGGCAAGCAATGATTTCAGACCATGATCCATGAATGACCGGGTCAGAAGTGAGGTGTCCACTCGCTTTGGCATTCGGTTGCACGCAACCTCTGCCAAAGAGGGGCATCTGTAGACACCCCACCTTCGGCTACACTGTTGGTAGAGATAGCTGGATGAATGGAGGACCATACCCCCAAATCCCAAGTCCAAACTCAGCCAAACTCACCCTTGTAAGCCCCATTCCATAGCCCAGATCAAGCCTGAAGCCAGTCCACCCAGTCTTAAACATCAGCCTGAAAAACCCCCATAAAAAAGGCCAGTCAAAAAATCCTAAAAAAGTCAAAATCACTGAGTCAACTCGCTGAGTTAACCCGCTGAGTTAACCCGCTGAGTTAACCCGTCGAGTCAAAACACCGAGTCAACCCGTCGAGTCAACCCGTCGAGTCAAACCACCGAGTCGACCCGCTGAGTCAACTCACTGAGTCGACCAGCGAGTCAAACAGCAGCCCCGAGGGAGCGACCAGTACTCGCTGGAAACCGAGGAGCGGCCGTACGAGCGGCCCATGGCTGGCCGCCCGGACAAAATTACACAAACTGCCACTCCTCGCTGCTATAAATACCCCCCTCCCCTTCTCATTTCAACATCCCTTCAAGTCCAGCCAGTCCGGGTGCGATCCGAGTCCCCTTTCCCCTTTAGCCCATTTTTCCACCAAGGAGAGCCCGAGTGAGGAGAGTCTAGCCCTGGTCCAGCCCAGCCTGACCACTGGTCCAAGCCTTCCAAGCCATCCAGGTCTTGATCCAGCCACTCGAAGCCAACCCCTTGCGACACCTCCGTCCACTCAGCTACTCTTTTCCAGCATCATCTCATTTGCATCTAGCATAAGTGCAACATTTACTTTTCTTCCAACCCCCCTGCTTCACTGCAAACACTTTGATTATTCAAACACACCGCATGCATCTCGCATAAAGCACCTGTCAGTTCGAGCGTATGCTCTGGGCTTGCCCGTTGTTGGAACCTGCCCATCAGAAACTCTTACTGTTCAGACCTGCATTCATGCTTCACTATAAAACACCTTGATCATTCAAGCACACTGCATACGTCTTATATTAAGCACCTGTCAGTTCGAGCGTACGCTCTGGGCTTGCCCGTTGTTGGAACCTGCCCACCAGAAACTCTTACTGTTCAGACCCGCATTCATGCATCATGTCATCCATGAGAATATACGAGGATTAAACTAGACTTTCAAGTATTTGATCGATTCTGTGAAGTAGAGACCGTACTTCGGTATGGGCAGTGTGTGGGGTGCTTAACCTCTTCCCTACCCTGTAACCGTGATCCCTTACCTTGAATCTCTGGCCGCAGATCAACAGGAGTCATTTTAGAGGAAAGGATCTTCAGATCCCCTTCTCTAACAGTTTCTACGGGGTCTAGCCGACTGTAGATTCGAAGTAACTGGCTAGTGGCGACTCTGGTCTTATATAAACTCATTTAAACATATCCAGCTTAACACAACAACCAAACGAAGCCCTCGAGAACGAGGCAAGCCAGTGGCACAAACGGCGATTTCGCACTCACGCATCCTCATCTCCTTCTTTTCCGAAAGGAAAGGGGAAGGGAGAAGAACGTCGTGTGGGAGCGCGGAAAAATCGGCGAGGGTCCACAGACATTGACGACATTACTTGATTAAGTGAGAGTTTGTTCTTTACACAAACCATCAAGCCCTTAAGTTTATTAATAGTCAGACTAATGTAAAATCGTGTGCATGTTATGTAGATTTCATTCTTGCAAGAATTTATATTCGTGTTGAAGCATAGGGCTAGGCAATAGAACAAGGTGGCTGAGTCACTTAGCCCCCGTGCATCATTGTTGATCACTGTGAGCAACAAGATTGTCGAGTTCAATTGCCTCAAGGAGTTGTATGTTGAAGATGATGACTTTAAGGAAGCATGAACTAGATGCTTAGAGGGCCAACCCAATAACCTACACATTTAGGATGATTTCCTCTTAAAAGAAAATTAATTATGCATCCCACGAAGTTCCTTAAGCAAGAGCTATATGGAGGTAGCCTTGGTGGTCACCTAGGGAGAGACAAGACTATAGCTCTTGTGGAGGAATGATACTACTAGCCAAAGTTAAAGTGAGATGTGGAAAAGGCGGTACAATGATGCCACACATGTCAATCTTCCAAGGGGCAGTATTAGAACACGGGCCTTTACACTCCATTGCATGTGCATGACGGCCTTTGGGAGGATTTATCCATGAATTTCGTGCTTGGTCTTTCGCGGACTCAACATGGCATAGATTTAGTGTTTGTTGTGGTAAATAGTTTTTCAAAGATGACACATTTCATCTCGTGCAAGAAGACCCTCGATGCTATGCATGTTGCGAACCCATTCTTTTGAGAGGTTTGCGTCTACATTGTGTCCCTAAATCCATCACATACGATCGTTACATGAAGTTCAATTTTGGAGAACCTCGTGGAAATAATTTGACACTCAACTTCAATTCAGGAGTGCCTACCACCCACAGATAGATGGACAAACTGGACTGGTGAACCATACACTTGGAAACCTCATTCAATGCATCTCTGGAGATAAATCGAAGCAATGGGATTTGGCCTTAGCTCAAGCAGAATTCGTGTGTCAATAACATGTTGAACAGTTCCACCAGCAAGTCCCCGTTTAAGATTGTGTACGGACAAGTTTCGCGCCATACGCTTGATTTGGCTCCCTTACCCAACCTTCTTGGCATGAGTTGTAGAACATATGGCGGGCTGAATCATGGGCATTTACACTAATGTTCAAACCAAGTTGTAAGCTTCTAATGTCCAATATAAGAAGTTGGCTGACAAACATTGGCGAACGAAAGCGTTCGAGGTGGGCGACAATGTGATGGTTCATCTGCGCAAAGAAAGATTTCTGACTGGGACGTTCAATAAGCTAAAGAACAAAGAAGATTATACCGATAACTATACTCCGCAAGATCAACAACAACGCTTATGTTGTTGATCTCCCAGATGACATGGAGATTTCACACACATTCAATGTAGTGGACTTGTACGAATATCATGAACCGAAACTGAAAGATAACTTGAGGGCGAGTTCTTTTGAAGTGGAGGGGACTGATGTAGAATGGGTCGTGGTATCGTTCATGGCAAGGATGGACGAAGGAAGGAGCCCAAGTCCAAGAGAAATTGACAATTTACAGCATAGTTTGGTAGGACCAAATCTCCGCTTGGTCCGACCGAATTTCAGCAAAAATCCTAGTTTTGCCGTGTGTGTAAATTTTGAGATTTTTAGTGCGACCGAATTATGGAGGTTTTGGGAGCTTACACCTTGTGAAGATTTGTTTCATTTCAGCCTAACCGGAGATATCTTCGGCTGGTTTCGATCTGACCGAAGGCTAGTTCGATCCTACCGTAGGTGCAACCGATTGTCTTACGCAGTTTGTGCATTTTTTCAGTTTTTCTTTCCTTATGTTCTTAGGGTTTGTTTAGAGTATATATTATTGATTAACTCATTTTAGGGTTTTTTAACTCTCGTATTATTTAATAAAATTCTCAACTTTTATCGTTGAATCTTGTGGATTCGAGATTTCTCTTGCAGATTCAAGAGCACATTATGGATTCAAGGTATTTATCCCCTGTGGAAGACGGTGATCGACCTCATCACGTCCTTCCCTGTGTCAAAGAGTAGTTCCAATCACCAGACTACGTAACATATTGGCCCATGACAACGACAGACATTGTACCGTCATTAAGAGGCAAAACGATCTCATGGATGAAATTAAGGTGTTCCTTCCTATATGAAACTAAACAGAGGAGTGACTCTAGACTAAATCTTGAACCTCATAGATGAAATTGAGGTGTTCCTTCCTGTAGGACTACTAAATAAAGGATTGGCTCCAGACTAGATCTTAAATCTCCTTTGGTACATCATCTACGCCCACTTTAAATGTTAAACACATCCATTATTGTTATGGTGGGCCATCACATAGACAGGTCACATAGTAAAAAACAGTCAAGAGTGCAACCCTCGTGGCCATCTAATACGGGAGTTAAAAAAAGAATGGTTAAACAACTGTTAATACTCACAGTTGAATGGTTAGATATGTCGTCCTACAATCCATCCACAAGGTGGCCCACCAAATCAATAGTGTTGATCAATAAATGATGCCAAGTGCACTTTAAAGAAGGAATTGCTTACGAATGTTATTTAGTGCTACCGACTAACATTCCTCTTAGGCTTCTTTGGAAGCTTGTAAATGGAGGAAAATTAAATCCATTGCACATTTACTTTCCAATTGAATATGTCAAAGTCCCGTGATATACATTGATATGCCATCCTCTTATGGCTCAATATGCCTCGGTAATATATTCTTCCACAGGGGGCTTGGAAAATCAAGCCCAATCTATTTATGGTGTGAGTATCCCTTCACCTTTTGTCCAATATGTGGAAAAGAAATATATGTTTACCTAATTATTCGCATATTCCACCTAAGAAAATCGAATATCCTGATTTAGAAAAATGTATCCACTTATCTGAATATTCAGTTACCCCACTCTTATGTAGGTAGCATATGAATATTAGCATATTTGTATCTACTTACTCAAAGAGTATTTTCATAATTTACTCAACTAATAATATTTTAACTAAATATAAACTAGTAACACGTAATTTATTAAATTATATGGTGTTAACTTATATTGACATTGACGATAAGCTTAATTTGGTGATCATTGTAATTAATTGATTTTATTTTTTGTTACAGGTAATAAGTTTTTTATTTAAATGCTTTAAGATTTATGGCTTGCTATTAACTAACTATGTTATGTGAAATTGTTTTTTTTTTTTTTTTTTGTTAATTTTATGAAGTACTTCAACTTTGTAATTTTAAATTAAATAGTTAAGCAAATATTTAATTTATATCCAATTTTTGGACAATATCCACCCATACGTGATGTAGAAGTCGCGGATTCATTTATGGCACAAATGGACCGATGGAAGGAGACTAAGAGAAATCAACATAATTCAATATAGTTTGGTCGAATTGATCGATTGAAAATTTGCCAAAAGATCCAGATTTCTTGCTGGACATTTTTGGTATTTCTCAATTGATCGACCAATTGATCGATCTTCGTCAATCAATTGACATTTAGATTGTCAGTCCTGCGTGAACTTGTGCATTTTTTTGTATTTCTTTCCTATTTTGATCATGATTTTTTATATTCGTTTCTAAGGTTTTATTTAGGATATATAAGCTTTCTTAAAGGTATTTTAGGTAATAAGTTTTTATTTAAATGCTTTAAGATTTATGGCTTGATATTAACTAATTATGTTATGTAAAATTATTATTTTTTTGTTAATTTTATGAAGTACTTTAATTTTGTAATTTTAAATTAAATAGTTAAGTCATTATTCAATTTATATCTAAATTTTTGGACAATATCTACTCATACTTGATGAAGAATGGGTCGTGGATTTATTCATGACACAAATGGACCGAAGGAAGGAGCTTAAGAGAAATCAACATAATTCAATATAGTTCGGTCGAATTGATCAATCAAAAATTCGCCAAAAAATACAGATTTCTTGCTAAATGTTTTTGGCCTGTCTCAATTGATTGACCAATCGACCGATCTTTGTCGATTTACTGACGTTTAGATCAACAGTTTACGTGAACTTGTGCGTTGTTTCTAATTTCTTTCTTATTTTGATCATGATTCCTTTGATTCGTTTCTAAGGTTTTGCTTAGGATATATAAACTCTCTGAAACTCATTTTTTAAACTTTCATTATTATTATCAATAAAATTTTAATTTTTATTGAATTTTCTCGTGGATTCCAGAATTCTCTTGTGGATTCAAGATAATTGTGGTTCAGGGGAGACATTGATCGGCCTCAACATGTTCTCCCTTGCGTCAATACCTATATTCACTATTCAAATTTGACATGAGACAGGATTGCTTGCCGCATCATAAGATAGGTGGGGCCCACCATGGTTTTCATGAGAAATTCACCCATCCATCCATTTTGCCCACTCGCATTATCACATGAGCTAACAAATGAGGAAGCACATTAGTTGAGACCTTGGAATCACCTTAGATGGTGCCGCTCTTAATGGAGCGGGTTAGATCCGAGATCCGATTCGCTTCGAATCCATATAATGCAGATTTGGATCTAAAAACGGGTTTGATTAGTTAAATGGATTGGATTTGGATCTTAAAATAGGTTCGAATATTTAAATGGACTGGATTTGGATTCATATTCATAGGAACATATCCGAGTTCTTTCCGATTAAGATCCGACTCATTGTTACCTTATTATATATGTTATATTCATGCTGGCCATCCGTTTTACAGATTATTTTAGGCCATGTCTCAAAATTGAGACATGCCACTCTTAGGTCGACCATGTAAATAGTGGGATTTGCATCATTTTTCTACTAAATTAAATATATTATACTATATATTTTATATTATATATATTTTTTTAGATTTGTAATGGGGGTGGATACAGACCTAGATTTGACTTGAATCCGATGGTTATATGGATTTTGGATTGGAAATGGATCTAACAATTTATAAATTGATCGGATATGGATATCGCCTTTTGGATCCGAATCCGATCCGAATCCGTCTATAGATATACAGACTTGAACCGGATCCGATCCAGATCTGATCCATTGAGAGCCCTATAATGGTGTGACCTTTACCGTGGGGCCCACCTTGATATATGTATTCTTTATCCATGCTGTCCATCCATATTTTTAGATCATTTTAGGGCATTATCCTAAAAATGAAGGAGATTCAATTATTGGTGGACCATAACATGGGAAACAGTAGTGATTGACCATTAATGGGCCACACAAGTTTTATATTATGCTGATATTTGTTTTTTCCCTTCGTCAGGCTTATTTGTCCTTATCAACCGATTGGATGGCAAAAAAAGGTGTGCCTTAGGAAGTTTTTAATGGTACCACGTTCATATTTTTAGATCATTTTAGGGGCATTATCCTAAAAATGAAGGAGATTCAATTATTGGTGGACCATAACATGGGAAACAGTAGTGATTGACCATTAATGGGCCACAAAAGTTTTATATTAAGCTGATATTTGTTTTTTCCCTTCGTCAGGCTTATTTGACCTTATCAACCGATTGGATGGCAAATAAAGGTATGCCCTAAGAAGTTTGTAATGGTACCACGTTCAACTACCCTTGTTTCCTATGATATGGTCCACTTGATAATTATATCTGCTTCATTTTTGGGATAATGTCCAAAAATGATACGGAAAAACGGATGGAGAGAGAGGATACATAATACTTACATTAAGGTGGCCCCACAATAAGGGTGCCACCATCTTGGTTGAGTATGGGTCTCACCTAATCCCCTCCCCCAAAAATGAGGTAGATTCAAGACTCTAGTGGGCTACACGATAGGAAAAGGTGGGTGGGGAAATGTTGAAGTTGAAATCCCTGTGGGGCCACACTAATGTTTATGGGCCATCCAAACCTCCGTCCTGCCGTGTGACACACTTGAGTTTTGGATCTGCCTCTTATTTGGACTCATCTCCTGGTCTTGCGAAATGGACGGACGGAGTGAATTTCTCACAAACATCACATGGGCCCCACCTAACTTGTGATAGCAGAACTTCGTGGGACAGGGTGTCGCAGGCAATCCGCGTCCCTCAAATAGCGGGACCCGAGTCCTCAACAACACCTATTCTAGACTATGCGTAAAACACCCAACTCTGCGGGGCCCACTGTTTCGTATATGTAAAATCCACTCCGTTCGTCAGGTCTTATCATCGACTCAACCCCCTGGTAGAAACAAAAGCCAGATCCAAGACTCCGGTGGGCCAGATCTAAGGTGGGTTACACCACTTGGAAATACGTGTATGGGACGCCTACCACAGGTTTGTCTGGGTCACCCACGGTGTGTATCTTTCATTAAACCAGTTAATCAGGTGAACATATAAAAATCACCATGATCCAAGACTCCGGTGGGCCACACCTAGTGAATTTAGAGGTTTTAGGAGCAATTTTATAATTTTCCCATCGGTGTGGCCAATGTAGACTTTTATCAGGCTATTATTTTTCATGTACGGTTCGTAACAAGGTTTCTCACCTGATGGATGGAGTGGATTTACGTATAAAACATGGTGGAGCCCATGGCTTGTAGAGGAATCCGGTCCCAAATAGCCTACCTGCTTTTACTCGGAATTGGAGTGCGGGAGGTGGGTGGGACCCTTAGGGGATCACAGTGATGTATGTGCCTTAAATCCACACCATCCAACTATTCTGATAGATACTTTTAGAGCCGGATCCAAAAAATGAATCAGACCAAAATCTTAGGTGGACCACACCACAGGAAACAGTCGTGATTGAATCCTCACCGTTAAAAACTAGGAGTCCCCCAGAATGGGTATTTGCCATCCAACCTGTTGATAAGGTCACAGAGATCTAGATGAAGAGACAATATAAATATTATCTTGATCCAAAGCTTTTGTGGCCCACAAGAAGTTTTCAATGGTCAATTACTATTGCTTCCTTTAGTATGGTCCATCTGAAATTTTGGATCATAACCTAAAATGAGTTTTCAATAAGGATGGACGGCGTGGATGTAGTCACAAACATCAATGGGCGCGACTTGGGTGAGACCCCGGAACCAGCTATGTGGGTGGGACCCTGAACCTAGGGCCCACCTGGATGTATTCTTTGTAGATCCATGCCGTCCATCTGCTTCTTCATATTATTTTAGGATGCAGTCCCAGAAATAAAACAGATGCAAATTTTAGGTGGACCACACGCCAAAAAACAGTTATCATTCATCCATGACCATTAAAAACTTCCTGGAGTCCACCGTAATGTTTATTGACCATCAAATCTGTTGATAAGGTCACGTAGACAGGGATGAAAGGAAAAAACAAATATGAGGTTGATAGAAATATTTTGTGGCTCACAAAAGGTTTTTAATGGTCATTAACCAGTGTTTCTTAATGGTGTAGTCCACCCAAAATTTTAATCTTCTTCATTTTTGGTACCATTGTACAAAATAATCTGAAAAAGCATATTAACGGCATGGATCTACAAGGAATACATCCAAGTGGGCCCTAGGTGCAGAGTCCCACCCACATAGCTGGTTCCGGGTCTCATCCAAAGTCGCGCCCTTTCTGATACCTGCGAACTTCAGATTCGGACGGCCGGAGAAACCGTTGCGAATCAAAGGCGTGTCCCGAATGTAGACACTAAAATCCCATTTCTCCCTCCCATTCTTCCCCTCCCCATGGCAATCTCCTTCTCTCCCAAAACCCTTTTAATACCTCGCTTCACCACCAGAATCAGTACCCCCGCAAGTAAGATCCGCACCCGAGACCTACAGATTCGCGTGCTCCGTCTTTGTGATTCTTCTCTATTGAATCTCGTCCTTGGATTCCAGGGCCCAGGTATGGAGTTGCCTTCCGATCGAAGGCCTCATCAGCATTGGCAGCGGTGGGCCCCACCGCTCCATCGAAAGCATCGCCGGCGTCGGTTAGAGATGCAGGGAAGGCGGTGAATCCGATCGTTCGTCATCGATAGATAACTACGGTAGCTTCACTTGCAATCTTGGGCAGGTGAGTGAATTTCTTCGGTTGATTGATTGAATTAGTTTCGAATTCGAGGTTTGTTATCGAACAGTTTCTGCTAATTGCACACGCACATCAGGTGGGCCCCACTCTGTGTGTATCCAAATGATAGGAATCTGGAATCTGGGCTATTCGTCGATTGGTTTCGCCTTGTCTTTTCTGGTACATGATGAGTGGAGTGGTCGGAATTTTTTAAGACAGAATGGATACTTGGTGGGGCCCACCTGGTGAACGGCTTGGATCTTGTACATGTGTGTTTGCTTGTGTGATTATCAGGCTTTAGTTTTTGGATGCATTGTTGTTCTAAATTTGCTTAGTTTGAGAATGTATGCCATTGCCAATCCAGGCCATTCAAACAACGGGCGCGCTCCAGTGGTACTGGCACCACAGTGAGCTCCAGTGTTATTGGGCAGACGTACCCATAGGTCCCAAAGATCACCCCAAAAGAAAACTCAGGTGGGCCATGGACAGGGTACAAGTTGAGAGAGTAAGGCCCGCCGTTGATTTTTGTGGGGGGCCCACCATGTTGTGTACATGGGATCCGGGCCGTCCATACCCTTCATCTTCTCCGGATGAAGAGTCAAGGCAAAGATCAAGCTGTTCTACAACTCAGGTGGGCCCCTGTGAAAATCAAGGGTGGGCACCCCTCCCACCTTGTTTCCTGTGTTGTGGCTCTCCATAGTTCTGAATTGAGATGATATTCAGACATTGGGGGAATGCATCTGATGGACGGGATGGATGTGATACATAGACCACATGGGCCCCATTTCCTCCCGGTACCATGGGAGCCTACCTATTCAAACAATAGGTGGAGTGTGGAGGGGGGGTAAAAATCACATTGACTATAACACCTACTGTTTGATTTTTCGTGCAGTGCCTTTTTGGCCGCCAGCCAGATGATTAAGATCATCCTTTCTCTGTGACCCATCCATGGTGGGCCAATGATGCAGATGGCCTTGGTGATACTAGCGAGTGCATTCAATATCATTGACCCTTCCCTACGAAGGTAGGCATGCAAGTGGGTCGGCCGGGTCAAGGAGGTTCCAGACCTGGCCTATTTAATAATCAGGTCTATGTTTGCACCTGATCCATTAATATATAGGCCCTGACGTGGCCCAGCCCATTTATCTATTGGTTGATCATCACTTAGATCTAAGTTGGGTCGGTCTAGTTTCTAATTCCCTATCTTATACACACTTCCTGTTAAGCACCCAGCCAAACAATCCTACCATGGCTGAAAGTACCCGTTTGTCCCAGTTGTCCTAGTTATCCGAGTCCCTGAATCAGCTTAAAGAAACTTGGGAGTCCCAACAACGTGTTCTTGATGAAATAGTGCAACAGTTGGGTGTCCTTGCTTCTAGTTATGACACTCTGACTAGAACGCAGCTGCAGGAACGCGATAACTCACTAGGTAATTTAGTGAACCGCCACGTCAACAACTCTCAGCCCGAATCTGTGGGAGGAATCTAGATAAGAGCACTCCGTCTAGACTTTCCCAAGTTTGATGGGAGTGATCCGACAGGGTGGCTCTATCGAGTTAATCAGTTTTTTCTTATCATCAAACCCTTGTGCAACACAGGTTGCCGGTTGCCTCATTTCATTTGAAGGGTAAGGCACTTGCTTGGTACCACCTGGACGGAGAGTTCTGGAGCACTAACCAGCTGGGATGCCTTCGCCTTGGCTCTTAAAACTCGGTTTGGTCCGACCGCATATGATGATCTAGTTGAGAATCTCACCAAGCTCCGTCAAGTGACGTTGGTGGAGGATTACCAAACTCGATTTGAATTCCCCTACTAACCGCACGGAACGACTGACAGAATCCTTTATGATCAGTTGCTTCTTGAGTGGTCTCAAGGATGACATCCACGTTAGTGTTAAAATGTTCAAGCCAAGTACATTGTCTGCCGCATTTGGGTTGGCTCGAATACAAGAAGAGAAGGTGGCTATTAAAAACTGACAAATTCGAACTGATGGGAGTCGTCCTATCATTCCCTAACAATTCCGGCATTATAAGGAAGCCCTCCCTACCAGTCCAACGACTCACGCAGTCGGAGATGAAGGAGCAGTTGAGATTGTGGGTATGCTATAACTGCGACGACAAGTGGTCACTAGGTCACAAGTGTAAGGTGCAGAAACTGTACTTACTTAACAGTGCTGAACAGGTCGAAGATGTTGAGGATAACCTCGATGATGGTGTTACATTGAAAGACACCGATCATGGATTATCAATTGATGATACCTCGGAGATCTTATTTCATGCCATTGCTGGAGCCCCGACACCACAGACGATGCGTCTGCGAGGAAAATTAAAGAACCAGTTAGTGGTGGTGTTAGTGGATTCTGGAAGCACTCATAACTTCCTAGATCCCTCCATTGCCCATCGAACTAATCTATCAATTTGCTTCGGAGGTCGGTTTGAAGTTATGGTGGCAAATGGCGAAAGGCTTGCTAGTGAAGGACTTTGTGAAGGCGTTACCATATCTCTACAGGGTAACCCTGTCCAAACAAATTTCTACATCTTACCACATGGTAGGGTGTGATGCTGTCCTCGAGGCCCATTGGTTGCGAACCCTAGGGCCCGTAGTAAGAGATTTTTCTAAATTATCAATGCAGTTCCTCATTAACGGTAAGCAACACCAACTTAAAGGAGAATCAGCCACAGAACTCTGTCTCATTGACGGGGTGCAACTCAAGAAGACTCCGAGGACTGGCAGGAGAGGTGTACTGTTGCAACTTTTCAGCTTAAGTGCAGCTCAACCACAGTTGGAGGTGGACCCCATAATCAACCAACTAATGGTTGGATTCAGCGATATTTTCAAGGAACCAAAGGGACTACTGCCTCCTCGGGCTTAAGATCATAAAATTCCTTTCCACAAAGGGACAAAATCGGTTTTGATTCGACCTTATCGGTGCCCTTACTACCAAAAAGGAGAAATTGAGAAAATTGTGACGGAGATGCTTCAGTCGGGGATAGTCCGCCCAAGCCAAAGTCATTTTTCTTCTCCCATTTTGTTGGTTCGAAATTTGATGGTAGCCGGCGCTTATGTGTCGACTATCGAGCTCTTAATCGCGAAACGGTGAAGGACAAGTTTCCTATTCCTGTAGTTGACGAGCTACTTGATGAGCTGAGCAGTTCAATCATTTTTTCTAAGCTAGATCTCAAGTCAGGTTATCATCAAATACGAGTTCACCACGGCGACGTTCCCAAGACGGCGTTTTGTACACATGACGGGCATTATGAATTCCTATTGATGCCCTTTGGTCTTACAAATGCGCCATCAACCTTTCAAGGATTAATGAATGGCATCTTCAGGCCATACCTTCGTAAGTTTATTCTGGTGTTCTTCGACGATATCCTTGTTTACAGCAAAAATTTGCATGATCATGAGAAGCACTCACGAGTCGCGCTTGAAGTTTTACGGGAGCATCAACTCTTTGCAAAATTTTTAAAATGTCGGTTCGGTTGTCAGACCCATCTAAGATACAATCCATGTTGGGCTGACCGATTCCCAAAACTCTCAAGTCCCACTCAGAGGGTATTATGGGAAATTCATTTGTGATTATGGCAAGATTGCGACACCTTTAACAACTATGTTGAAAAGAGACTCTTTCCAATGGACCGAGGCCACAAGAGAAGCCTTCGAGAAACTCAAAGTTGCCACAACCAATCCAACCGTCTTGGCCTTGCTTGATTTTGCAAAACAATTCACAATAGAATGCGATGCATCTGGTTATGGAATTGGGGCAGTCTTGATGCAAGAGGGTCGTCCACTGACTTTTTTTAGCCAAGATCTTAAAGGCAAATCTCTTTACCTCTCTACATATGAAAAGGAGTTATTAGCTCTTGCACTTGCTGTGCAGAAGTGGAGACTATATTTGTTGGGGCAACAATTCAAAATTAAAACCGACGAACAGTGTTTGAAATTTCTACTTGAACAACGCATTGGCACTCTGATGCAACAAAAGTGGATCACAAAATTACCAGGGTATAATTCTGTGGTCGAATATAAAGGTGGCCATGAAAATAAAGTCGTAGATGCTCTTTCCCGCCAAGAAAATAGAGAGGAAGGTGAGTTATTTGCCATCTTGAAACCACTTGCCATGTGAGTCGATGAAATTAAGGCTGGTTACAGCAATGACTTGAAGCTACATGCACTGATGGAGCAATTTCCAAGGGCAAATTAGACCCTGTAAAATACACTCATCATAACGGGCTTCTTTTCTACAAAGGACGAGTTTGCTTGGGTTCACAAATGCCTATCAAGCTTTAAGTATTGCAGCACCTCCAAAGCAGCCCCACTGCAGGCCACTCGGGTTATCACAAGACATTGCAACGTATTAAGGCAAACTTCTATTGGGTCGGTATGCAATCTGATATTAGAAGGTTCATCAGGGAATGCGATAAGTGTCAACGCAACAAAATTGAGAACATTGCCCCAACCGGCCTGTTGCAACCGTTGCCAATTCCTAACAGAATTTGGACTGAGATTAGCATGGATTTTATAGATGGGCTTCCGCTCTCACAAGGCAAGGACGTAATAATGGTGGTTGTAGATCGTCTTTCAAAGTATGCCCATTTTATCTCTCTCTCACACCCTTATAATGCCGCTACCATAGCTTGCTTATTTATGGATCATGTTTTTAATTACATGGGATGCCAATATCAGTGGTAAGCGACCGTGATCCCACTTTTACTAGTGCCTTTTGGAAGGAGCTTTTCGCATTACACGGAACTTATCTCGCTCTTAGTTCAGCTTACCATCCCCAGACGGATGGACAATCGGAGATTGTAAATAGGTGTCTTGAAAATTATCTTTGTTGTTTCTCAAGAGCAAAGCCTAAGGAATGGTCCAAATGGTTGGCGCTAGCGGAGTGGTGGTACAACACCAAGACTCATACTTCCACCAAGTGGACTCCCTATGAAGCTGTTTATGGAGTTCCGCCTCCACGCCTTTTATCGTACATACCTGGCATGACACAAGTGCAAGCTGTGGAAAACGAACTCAAGAGTCGAGATCAAATTTTCAGGGTCCTTAAGAAAAATCTTCAAGCTGCCCACAATCGCATGAAGAAATTTGCCGATATGCATCGGATTCAACGTGAATTCGTAATCGGTGATTGGGTATTCTTGCGTTTCCAACCCTACCGCCAACATTCGGTTGCGGCAAGAAAAGTTCTCAAGCTCTCGCCTCGGTTCTTTGGACTTTACCAAGTTATCCAACGCGTGGGAGCAGTCGCCTATAAGCTCGATCTTCCACTTGAGGCCCGTATACATCTTGTATTTCATGTTTCTTGCCTAAAAAAGAACCTGGGAGCAAATGTGACAGCACAACCCACACTTCCACCAGTTACCAAGGAAGGCGTTCTTCATCCAAAGCCTGAAGCTATACTCCAGAGGCGAATGATTAAAAAGAGGAATCAAGCAGTCACTGGGGTCTTAGTAAAATGGCGAGGCGCTGAGGTGGAGGATGCAACTTGGGAGAACTACAACAAGTTGAAAGATCAATTTCCTAACCTTGTGGACAAGGTTAATTGAAGGGGGGAGAAATGTCACGTGTCTTAGTTTGTTTTGAATGAGTCTTAGTTTGTTTTGAATAGGTCTTAGTTTGTTGGGTCATTTCTTATTTTTTAGGAGTCTAGTCAACAGATCAGTCCTAGTCTACTATAGTTTGTTACTGAATAATGTTTATTTAAAGAGTTTCTTGTGAATAAGCAAGGCAGAGAAAAAACATCATTCCTAATTTTGCCTCTGGAGGATCAGCTCCCTCGAAGTAGCTCAGTTACTCTCTTCCATTATTTTCTATTCAATCCGAGGTGCTGTAATACTTGAAACTTGATAGGCATTTGTGAACCTAAGCGACCTCGTCCTTTGTAGAAAAGAAGCCCGTTATGATGAGTGTATTTTGCAAGGTCAAATTTACCCTTGGAAAATTGCTCCATCAGTGTATGTAGCTCCAAGTCATTGCTATAACCGGCCTTAATTTTGTCGACCTACATGGCAAGTGGTTTCAAGATGGCAAATAACTCACTTTCCTCTCCATTTTCTCGGTGGGAAAGAGCATGTGCGACTTTATTTTCATGGCCACCTTTATATTCGACTACAAAATTATACCCCAGTAATTTTGTGATCCACTTTTGTTGTATCGGAGTGCCAATGCGTTGTTCAAGTAGAAATTTGAGACTTTGTTGGTCAGTTTTAATTTTGAATTGTTGCCCCAACAAATATGGCCTCCACTTCTGCACAGCAAGAGCAAGAGCTAATAGCTCCTTTTCATGTGTAGAGAGGTAAAGAGATTTGCCTTTAAGAGCTTGGCTAAGAAAAGCCAGTGGACGACCCTTTTGCATCAAGAATGCCCCAATTCCATAACCAGATGCATCACATTCTATTGTGAATTGCTTTGCAAAATCAGGCAAGGCCAAGACGGGTGGATTGGTTGTGGCAACTTTGAGTTTCTCGAAGGCTTCTCTTGTGGCCTCGGTCCATTGGAAAGAGTCTCTTTTCAACATAACTGTTAAAAGTGCCGTAATCTTGCCATAATCACGGATGAATTTCCTATAATACCCTGTGAGGCCCAAAAAGCCTCGTAATGACTTGAGAGTTTTGGGAATCGGCCAACCCAACATAGATTGTATCTTAGATGGGTCTGCCATAACCCTATCCTTTGATATAATGTGGCTAAGGTATTCAATTGTATGACAACCGAACCGACATTTTGAAAATTTGGCAAAGAGTTGATGCTCCCGTAAAACTTTCAGTGTGGCTCGTAAGTGCTTCTCATGATCATGCAAATTTTTGCTGTAAATAAGGATATCATCGAAGAGCACCAGAATAAACTTACGAAAGTACGGCTTGAAGATGTCGTTCATTAATCCTTGAAAGGTTGATGGCACATTTGTAAGACCAAAGGGCATCACCAGGAATTCATAATGTCCGTCATGTGTATGAAACGCCATCTTGAATATGTCGCTGGGGTGAACTCGTATTTGATGATAACCTGACTTGAGATCTAGCTTAGAAAAGTGATTGAACCGCTCAGCTCATCAAGTAGCTCGTCAATTACGGGAATATGAAACTTGTCCTTCACTGTTTCGCGATTAAGAGCTTGATAGTCGACACATAAGCGCCAGCCACCATTAGATTTTCGAACCAACAAAATGGAAGAAGAAAAATGACTTTGGCTTGGGCGGACTATCCCTGACTGAAGCATCTCCGTCATAATTTTCTCAATTTCTCCTTTTCGGTAGTAAGGGTACCGATAAGGTCGAACACAAACCGGTTTTGTCTCTTTGTGGAGAGGAATTTTATGATCTTGAGCTTGAGGAGGTGGTAGTCCCTTTGGTTCCTTGAAAATATCACTGAATTCAACCAATAGTTGATTGATTATGGGGTCCACCTCCAACTGTTGTTGAGCTGCACTTAAGCTGAAAAGTTGCAAAAGTACACCTCTCTTGTCAGGTCCTCGGAGTCTTCTTGAGTTGCACCCCGTCAATGAGACAGAGTTCTGTAGCTGATTCTCCTTTAAGTTGGCGTTGCTTATTGTTAATGAGGAACCACATTGATAATTTAGAAAAATCCCATATTATGGGCCCTAGGGTTCGCAACCAATGGGCCCTGAGGACAGCGTCACATCCACCAAGTGGTAAAATATAGAAATTTGTTTGGACAGGGTTCCCCTGTAGAGATATAGTATCGCCTTCACAACGTCCTTCACTAGCAAGCCTTTTGCCATTTGCCACCATAACTTTAAACCAACCTCCGGAGCAAATTGATAGATTAGCTCTATGGGCAATGGAGGGATCTAGGAAGTTATGAATGCTCCCAGAATCCACTAACACCACCACTAACTGGTTCTTTAATTTCCCTTGTAGTCGTATCGTCTGTGGTGTCGGGGTTCTAGCAATAGCATGAAGTGAGATCTCCGGGGTCTCATCAATTGATAATCCATGATCGGTGTCTTCCAACGTAACACCATCCTCGAGGTTATCCTCAACATCTTCGACCCGTTCAGTATCGTCAAGTAGGTACAGTTTTTGCACCTTGCACTTGTGGCCTGGTGACCACTTGTCGTCGCAGTTATAGCATAACCCACGATCTTGACTCTCCTTCATCTTCGACTGTGTGAGCCGTTGGACTGGTAGGGAGGGCTTCCTTATAATGCCGGAATTGTTAGGGATGATGGGACAACTCCCATCAGTTCGAATTTGTCGGCGTTTAATAGCCACATTCTCTTCTTGTATTTGAGCCAACCCAAATGCGGTAGACAAGGTACTTGGCTTGAACATTTTGACACTAAGGCGGATGTCATTCTTGAGACCACTCAAGAAGCAACTGATCATAAAGGATTTTGTCAGTCCTTCCGTGCGGTTAGCAAGGAATTCAAATTGAGTTTGGTAATCCTCCACCGACGTCATTTGACGGAACTTGGTGAGATTCTCAACTGGATCATCATATGCGGTCGGACCAAACCGAGTTTCAAGAGCTAAGGCGAAGGCGTCCCAGTTGGTTAGTGCTCCAGAACTCTCCATCCATTGGTACCAAGCAAGTGTCTTACCCTCCATATGAAATGAGGCGACCGACAACCTGTGTTTTACAGGGGTTTGATGATAAGAAAAAAACCGATTAACTCGATAGAGCCACCCTGTTGGATTAATCCTATCAAACTTGGGAAAGTCTAGATGGAGTTCTTGTCTGGATTCCTCTCACGGATTCGGGCTGAGAGTTGTTGACGTGGCGGTTCACTAAATTACCTGGTGAGTTCTCATGTTCCCGCGGCTGTGTTCTAGTCAAAGTGTCATAACTGGAAGCAAGGACACCCTGTTGCACTATTTCGTTAAGAACACGTTGTTGGGACTCCTGAGTTTCTTTAAGCTGATTCAGGTACTCAGATAGCTGGTACAACTAGGACAAACGGGTACTTTCAGCCATGGTAGGATTGTTTGGCTTTGATACCAATTTGTCACGTGCCAGGGATTGAATAGAAAAGAATGCAAGAGAGTAACTGAGCTACTTTGAGGGAGCTGATCCTCCAGAGGCAAAATTAGGAATGATTATTTTTTTTCTGCCTTGCTTATTCACAAGAAACTCTTTAAATAAACATTATTCAGTAACTGACTGCAGTAGACTATGACTGATCTGTTGACTAGACTCCTAAGAAATAGAAAATGACCCAAAAAACTAAGACCCATTCAAAACAAACTAAGACTCATTCAAAACAAACTAAGGGCTCGTTTGGCATCTCTACTCTAATTCAATAAGAGCTACTTTAATAAGTCCTTTTTGTTCTAGCTCTGTTTAAAATAAGCTCATTTGGTAAAATCTCTAAAAAAAAGCTCTTATTTAAAATAAGCATGTTTGGCAAAACTTTCAAATAAGAGCTTTTTTTAAGGGTAGTTGATGTCATTTTTAAAGATCACAACAACTTTAATATAACAGCAATCCAAATGGTTGTTTTGGTGGACCATCCATCATGTGGGGCCCAACATTCCTAATTGTTCTTTATGTGGGGCCCCTCAATGTCCACTACCCATCACCCATCACGCGGACTCCACATTTGATGTGTCCATAGTGTGGGCCCTACCTTTGAAGTGGATTGTCCATCATGTGGGGCCCACTTTTGATATCCACCATTCATCATGTGGGGTGCACCTTCTATGTGGATCATCCATCATAAGGCCCACTTTGGATATGGGTCATCCATCATGAGAGACCTTAGATGTGGACCATCCATTGGTGGGGCCCACTTGATGTGAACTGTCCATTATGAGGGGCCACACTTTTATATGGGCCATCCATCATGTGAAGCCCACTCCGTCCATTATGTGGGCCCACCTTGATGTGGACCATTCATTGTGTGGGGTCCCACCTTCATTGTGTGTTGTTCATCATGTGGGCCCATCTTTGATATCAATTGACCATCATGTGGCCCCACCTTCAATGACCATCATCCATCACGTGGGTCCCACCTTTGACGTGGACTGTCTATCAAATGGGACCCACTTGATGTGCATCTTCCGTCATGTTGGGCCACACTTTGATGCAGGTCATCTGTCATGTGGGGCCCACCTTTAATGTGAACCTTTCATTATGTGGGCCCACCTTGATGTGGGGACCCACTTTACTATGAATCTTTCATCATGAAGGGCCCATCTTTGATGTCCACCATCCATCATGTGGGTCCCACTTTTGTCGTGGACCACTATCATGTGGGGCCCACTTGATGTGGATAGTCCATCATGTGGAACCCACCTGTGATGTCCACCATCCATCATTTAGGTCCCACCTTGGTTGTGGACCGTCCATCATGTGGGGCCCAACCTTTAATATGGATCATTCATCATGTAGGCCCACCTTTAATGTCAACCTTCCATTATGTGGTCTCACATTCAATGTCCACCATCCATCACGTGGGTCCTACCTTTGATGTGGAACATCCATCATGTGGGTCCCATATTTGTTGTGGACCATCTATCATGTGGGGCCCACTTGATGTGGATAGTCCATCATGTGGGACCACCTTTGGTGTCCACCATCCATCATGTAGGTCCCACCTTTGCTATGGACCACCCATCATGTCGGGCTGAACCTTCAAGATGGGTCATTCATCATGTGGGCCCACCTTTAATGTCAATCTTCCATCATGTGGTCCCACATTCAATGTCCACCATCCATCGTGTGGGTCCCACCTTTGATGTGGACCATCATCAGGTAGGGCTTGCTTGATGTGGATCGTTCATCATGCAGGGCCACACTTTGATGTGACTATGCATTATGTAGGCCCACCTTTGATAAGGGCCATTCATCATGTGGGGCCCACCTTCACTATGGGTCGTTCATCATGTGGGCCTTTCTTGAAGAAATTGTAAAGAGAAGAGAAGAGGGTAAGATGGGAATTACTTGAAAAGTTGAAGGGTAAACTTGTCCAAACATTAGTCCAAAATATCTACCCGCATAGGCCAAACAAGCTCCGTTTCAAAAAGTAACTCCTCTCCAACTTATTAAATCGGAGCTTATTTGCTACTTTCTAAAAAAAATAAGCACTTCATTAGACTTTTACCAAACGGTCTAAAAACTTATTTTTTTAGAAATAAGCCAATAAGCTCTTATTTATAGAGATGCCAAACGCCCCCAAGACCCATTCAAAACAAACTATTACACATGACATTCAATTAGGGTATAGGTTGGGTCCATATTCTACCATTAAAAAGTCAGATCTAGGGCTGGTTGGGTGCGTCAACCTTGAGAGATTTCAGACCTAACCCAATTGAAGATTGGTAAGGTATTTTACACCTAAGTGTGATCTAGTGGATCCACTTTCAGACCCAGATTGGGTAAGGTCCAGTCACCATCAAGTTGATGCAACCCATTTGCACTAGCGCTGCAACTTGGGTTCGGGTCGACTGACCCAACTTGAGTTCAAGTCGGTTTGGGTTGGGTTGTCAAGGCTCTCAGGTTGGACTAGGGTTGGAAAACTCCAAACGGAGGGTTCGGTTGAGCAAATTCAGGTTGGGTTAGGTCAGGTTGGGAATAATCATATGCATTTGGGTCAGGTTGGTTTGGGTGGGTTTTAGGGTTGAGTATAGAGGAATTCGGGTCGGTTTTGGGTCAGACGCAGCAGCTTGGAATTCGGGTCAGGTTGTTGGTTGGCCCAATCCAATCCACCTGTGTTGCACCCCTAATTTGCACCCTTACACTAGAGTATGGTATAATTTCTATGTTTCTTTGCAATCTCATCCTTCAGAAAGAACGAAATGAGGTGCTTAGATACTTATGAATGTTGTTTTGAATCTTTTGATAGATATCTTGTATTCTAAAGAATAGTGCATGGAAAGTTATAGATATAGCCCTAATGGAGTATAAATATTCTTTATAGGAGTCAAATTAGGGTCATTCGAGAAACTCTGTTTTTTTTTTTCTTTTTCTAGAAATTTGTTAGGTTTGTAATCTTTAAGAAAATAATGATTTCAACAGGGGCTCATCTGTGGAGTATGCACAATGCCAAACCATGTAAAATCTGTTGTGTTTTCTGTGCGTTTGGTTTTCTTTATTGCAAATGACTTGGACTTGGAAAAGGGCGCGACTATTTACACCACCCTTATGGATAGCGGCACCCTTTTTTTTTTTTTTTTTTTTCCCACTTTTGGTTATACAACAGCGCAAAATATTACGCTAGCCTATAAGCGACAGCAAAAACGAAAAGGGTGTTTTACCATTGTATAACCAAAAGGATTGATGCCACTATCAATCACGATGGGTGTAGATATGTAGTTCCCTCTTGAAAATATTATTTGCAAGTGTAAAATTGATTTAGGAGGAAATGTTGGTGAACCATGACCGGCCATATATATATATATTGATTTATTATTTATTTATGTTGTTCTCAATACAAAGGGAGATGTGACTAGCACCCTCTTTTGCAAAAGCAATGCTAATTTGCAACTTGTGTCATAGACGTTTTATGCAGATCCTTGATGACATGGCAAACATGTGTGGAGCTCAGGACTGTTCCTGGTGGGCCACCTCGCAGGTTAGCTGTAGGCTGAAAATGGAAGTGGTGGCACAAGTCTAAATATCCATTCCTGGAGTTTTGCTGTTTGACTGTGGAAAGTTGCTCTGTTTTGAGCTAACCCCTCGTGTCGGGTCACTAATCAGATGGCTACAACAGTCCAATCCCCTTGCTTTTTGGATATTGTCTATCCATGTGGTGGCCCACCAGATCAACAGTTCCAATATCACGCATTCTTACCACATGTACTGGATGATCTGCATGTACTTCTACAATGCAAGCTGTATATTAAGCATGACTCTTTCTGCCAGTCAACATGGGCAGATGAAAATTTTCACCTAAGGAAGATTTCCATTTCGTTGATTGCCAAAGACAACTTTCAAGGTTCAGTGGACAGGTGACATTTCTAGAGTTGCCTTCCACTATGTGGACAAGAAAAATCCTTTTGAAAGAATCTTAGCGCTTCCCTAATGGCCAAAGCCTCAGCTTCCATGGCTTTTTCTTGATTTCAAGGACATACAAATTAAACTGTTGCCATCTCTTAGGACACCGCCAGTACCACATGAAACTGTGTTGCCTTGAGACGAGCCTTGAACATTTAGTAACCAAAACCCAACTAGGGGACACCTCCATCAGGCCCCAAAATTCCATTTTATAAGTTGATTGATATTAGTCATGTGCAACAAAGACCAAGAACGGCATTGGTTAAGAGTGAGTCGGCACAAGTTGAAGGCTCTAAAAGGGCACTAGTTGATGGCTCTAAAAGGATAAAGGGAAGACTCAAAAGAATGTGGATGTAGGTAGTAAGAAAAGACTTGATGACTTATGATCTAACTGAAGTTATGGCCCTCGAAAGAGTAGAATAATGGAACGGGATCCATGTAGCCCCCATTTAATTGGGATAAGGCTTAGATGATGATGACTGATATATGGTGAGGAGCTTTGCTAAGCATGCAGGTGTGTGCAATAAAGCTCATGCATGCACCACATGGGTGCGCACATGGCACATGGGTGTGAGATCCAATCCATCCATTAGGTTGGTCCGACTTTGTACATGTTGGAATTCTGGTCCATTGAGCATGTTGAGCCCTGATATTGGAAATGGGTGGATAGGTTAGAAAACTTTCAGCCAAGTTTTTCAAAGCCATGCATTTGTTTTGCAAACTGTGGCCCACCTGACCAGCGGATCAACATGATTCTTGGGCTAGGATATCAATATAGTGATGCTGTTCTGATAGATGGATTGGATCTCAGAGCTACCATGCCATGCTGGCACATATGTGGTGTGTACATGAGCTTTGTTGTACACGCATGTGGATTTAGTGAGGCTCTTTGTGAGTGTGTGAAAGACATTTAAAAATATTTGTACTATGAAGGAAAAATCCTAACATGAAACGCTTCTATGCAAAACTAGATGAAATTCCGCATAAGATATCATTGATTTCTTTTCAATAAAAATAAAATAAAATAAACATTGATTATGTTTATGTTACTTTTCAATGAAGACATTTACCAGAAGTACTATATATTATCAATGGTTTGTAGAAAAATAACAAGCTTCAATAAAGGAGAAAGGAAATATAAATGGAGTTTTGGGCACAAGACCAGGAGCAGGACTAAACTGAGAGTTCTTGGTTGTGTTCCTAGCCGATCGCAGCTCACGAATGGCATATTGGTACATAGTTGGAAACTGTTTACTATATCAATTGTGATTATACTTATTTAGGGAGCCTTCATTTGCTTTTAGAAAGTTGAGAAGAGTGTGTGTGTGGCTAGCAATGCTTTTCTAGTGATTCTTTAGTACCAAGATATTCTATAAAATCTCTGCAAAAATTAGATTATTGTTTGCAAATTCATGGAAAAAAAAATGGTGCCTCCGTAGCAACTCAACTTTGTATACCATGTATAGTGAGTAGCTTTTGGACATTTTCGCCCCTGCAATTCGTCGGAGGATGGGCATTGACAAGTATCTTTTGGGAGTGGCTGGCTCTTCAGCCAAGGGATATTTTTGTCTTTTCAATCCATTGATGGGAGCATCTTGCCCTCCCTTCTTTCCCTCTTTGTGTGTAGCTTTGCACGTAATCATGGTATGAGGGGACCATGCAACAAAGGCTCTATAGGTCCCACCATGATGACTTTGTAACATCCACAATGTACATCTATTGTCCTGGCTTCTATTAGGATGTCATTCCAGAAAGAGGCAGATATAAAGTTTGAGTGGGCCACGGTCTCGGAATAAGTCACCCACCATCAACCTCCCCCCCCCCCCCCCCCCCCCCCCCCCCCCGTGTAGCCTGCAACATGTGTAGCTGAACCCTTTTGCTAAGTCTTTCTTTCCCCTACTCTCTGCATGTGCATTGCCCATGCCATACCCCTAGTATATTTTAACTATTGAATATCAAGGCTTGTCCTCATGAATACGTTGATGAACATTTTTTTTATGGTTCAAGGGTGTAAGAGGAGCTGGCACTTTCTTGTACACATTGTTGAGGATCTAGAGCCTCCTCATGTGTTTGTTCAGGATGCTTTTCTGCCCAAGTTGGTTTTTCATGAAACACAGTGGTAAACCATAATCCTATCTAATGTGTTTCTTGTTTTCCATGCTGGCCCAAATGGTTGGTGGAGTCATTCTATTCCACTCTGAGAATCCTGGCCATGATTTAGGGTACATCCAAAGCCATCCTTACAGATGTTTTATGCCTTTCTGGAAGCCCAATGCCGAATAAATTCTGGAATCACTTTCTTAGCAAAATGTAGCATTTTGCGCCTTAGTTTGGGACTTGGTTGTAGCAGGGATGTGATCTTCCGTGAGATTAATTGCATGTTAGAACCAAAAAAAGAACTTCCTTTTTTTTTTTATCTGAAAAGAAAAATGCAGTAAAAGCTAAAGAACTCTCTTTCTCACTGTATCTTTCTGTAGTGCTGAAGTATATGGGAGAGCTTGGTGCTAGCTTTGAGGTCTACAGGAATGATGAACTCACTCCTGTATGCCAATCTGCAAATTCGATGATCCTTTCCTTAAATCATCTATGTTTAACCAACCATGAAAGCAATAGTCGAATGGCTGTTTCTTATGGGCTTTTGCCCCAATTAACAAGTAAGATGATAACGTATTGGGCGGCTGCCAACTTGAGCATTTTAAAATTCCATGGGCACCCAAACAGGGCCTGAACATTCTTTGAGTGCCATTCGTTTTCTTACAGATACATGTGTGTGTACCAAAACTCCACCCACAGGCGATTCACCACTATGTTGAGAAGCTAGTGGAATAGTTGAGCATCATTGGTGTTTGTTGGCTATTTTATGGATTTACTATTATCAGATGCATGTGTGTGTATCAAAACTCTGCCAGGAAATGATTCACCAGCCAGTCATAAGCCCACTAGGTGTACGACAACCTACCATTTGCAAAGCATCCAGGGCTTTCGTGCCCATGCATGTGAACGTAATGATCCAAAATTGTAGGCCTCTTAGGCCAGAAGTTGGTTTTTTTGTTACATGGGACTGCACCACACCATTGGAATGTTTGACAAATGTGGAACTCGCAAGCAACCTAGAAAGCCAACTTGTGGTTCTTTACAAGGAAAATTAGTTTGATTTAGTTTCCTTTTGATGTAGGACAAGTTAAGGACAATCGTATGGAGGAACAAGATCGAGAGAATTAGGGCATATGGCTTGAGATGGGGCAAAAAGGAAAAAAAAAAAGGGTGGAACTTCGTGCACTATAGCTTCCGATGACCATTTATCAAAACCATGCAAACAATGGCATTGGAAAGCTATCAATGAGCTCTATGTCTTGGCCAATGCCAAAGGTAATTTTCCCCGAATGGTTTTCCAAAATAAGGTCATTTAGGGGTTCATTGTGAGTCTTAAGTCAAAATTTACTATTTTTAGGGTGTTTCAGGGTTTAAAGAAGTCCAGTTATTCTTAGGGCCCGTTTGGATCACCAAATAAGTTACTTTTTCTACTTATAGTAGTAGATAAGTAACTTAGTTGAGATAAGTAAGTTTGGTTTATGATCACTTATAAGTTACTTTTTTTATTATTATTTAAAGTTGCTTAATCACTTCAGTTTAATAAGTAGAAAACAAGATAAGCTACTTGAGGCATAAGTGGCTTATCGTAAATAACTTACGGGTCAAACGCCCACTTAAAGTCATTGTTTGAGTCATGGAAAAGAGTTTGAGTCACTTTAGAAGTCATTTTCATTTTTTGGTAGGTTTACTATTTTAAGACAATTTACTCTTTCGATAAAGTTATGAATTTAGAGCTTATATAAGTCATATCAGTTACTTTCTAAACATACTTTTATTCATCATTCTCAATAATATCTTTCACTTTTATAGTTTTTCTTACCTTATGGATTCAAAGATGTTATCTTAGAGGAAGAAGATGGTTATCTATTCCTCCCCCTTTGCACCATGCACCTACTAAACAAGTTTTGCAGGAAGTAAGGTTAAAGTAAACCTATTCCCCTAGTCCAGAAGTAGCCTTTTTTTGTTACAAGTTTCCTGTTAAAAAATATGGATCTTTATTTGTTTAAAGGGAGAAAAACCTATAAATATGGTTTGTGCATGTGGTTCTAGACACCTGAACAATTGATGAAACAAGCTTCATTTGGCCTCCCCTTTCCACATTTCCCCCTCAAATTTCCCTTTCTTTAGCTTTAGCAAACCTTGGGAACATAGCAAACAACCATGCCACTGTCCCAGCACCCATAGCTTACACTCTATTGTTCTAACACTCCAGTGCTGCCTGGCTGTGGTCCGAGCATGGGTTGTCATCCGGGTCCCTGATGTGGGATTGGTCGGGTTTCAAAAATAGCACTCCAGTTGGTAGGGCCTGCGTAAGGTTAATCCCACATCGAATGAATGAGCGCCTTGATTCTGGACTATATGTGGAGTTCTCACCTTAAGGATACAATGCGTTTTGGGGGAAACCGCGATAACAAAGACGTGAGGCTTTGGCCAAAGCGGACAATATTGTGTCCTTAGGTGGAGAGATATAAATGGTATTAGAGCCGAGGGCGGCTCTGCCCTGAGGGTGGGGGATTCTAACACCCCAGTGCAGCCTGGCTGTGGTCCGAGCGTGGGTTGTCATCCTGGTCCCTGATGTCGGATCAGTCGGGCTTCGAAAATAGCGCTCTAGTTGGTAGGGCCTAGGTAAGGTTAGTCTCACATCGGATGGATGAGTGCCTTGATTTTGGGCTATATGTGGAGTTCTCACCTTAAGGATACAACGCGTTTTGGGGGAAACCTCGAGAACAAAGCCGTGAGGCTTTGGCCAAAGTGGACAATATTGTGTCCTTCAGTGGGGCGTTACAAATGGTATCAGAGCCCAGGGCGGCTTTGCCCTGAGGGTAGGGGATTCTAACACCCCAGTGCAGCCTGGCTGTGGTCCGAGCGTGGGTTGTCATCCGGGTCCCTGATGTGGGATCGGTCAAGCTTCGAAAATAGCGCTCCAGTTGGTAGGGTCTGGGTAAGGTTAGCCCCACATCAAATGGATGAGTGCCTTGATTCTGGGCTACATGTGGAGTTCTCACCTTAAGGAGACAACGTGTTTTGGGGGAAACCCCAAGAACAAAGCCGTGAGGCTTCGGCCAAAGCAGACAATATTGTGTCCTTGGGTGGGGCGTTACAGTTGTAGATACAAGTTTCCTGATTTGCTAACCATTCCAAAAATGCTTGGGTTGAGATATTGTTGAAGGGAAAGAATCCGATGCTAATGTATATTTCTAACTTATCCAGTTCTCATTCTCCATGTGTGGCACACGTATATGAGACATGGACCATTCTTCTGTTGGGCTCTGCTTATGGGTCATTTCCTAAAAGCTACATTATTCAATGGTCAAGCTGCTAATTGGAGGAACTTTGTTCATTGAATGTCAACAGTTGGCAGTACATTTTATTTTTAAGCCTTCCATTTGTAGTCATCAAAAGTCTTCCAATCGGTAACTATGGTCATCTGACCGATATGGTTTTGGGGGTACCGTCTATGCACAGGATGGCCCAGTAGTTTACTGGTCTGGGCCCGTACATGTGCATCAGATGGATGTAGATAAGAGCATTAGATATAAGTGATAGCACTGGAAGCCTTTCCATTGTTGGAACTTCCTTTTCTTTTCAGCCATCCAACACCCTCTGGGCTTTGTATAATTTCATCTCCCGATCAGTAAATTTCTCCTGACTGTTAGACTACCATAAGCATGCTCGCATATGGTGTACTTACTGTGCTTCTATTTTTATCAGACCTCTGTATACTAACCTGATGAGGAATTATAGGGTCCTGCTCAGCTGCTAACTTACAGTGGACGACAGTTGGCTTTCGTGCATGATGCATTTGTGGCCCATGGTTCATTGGTCCAAACTGTCCATGGGATGGGTCCAGTCATTGATGTGGGATTCCCCAAATGTATTCCAGATTGGATGATACTAGCTCTTCAATATTTGGCCCTTTTCTGTTGAATGTGAACCATTGTTTATTTTATTAGTAATGGACTATTTGTTGGCAAGGATTAAAGTGATTTATTATTATTATTATTTTCTTTTCTCATTGAGCTGTATGTTTTAATCATCACCGCCGAGGATTAAAGTGATTTGAATGTTCTAATCTGTGTAATAATGGAGGGACCTCATTCTGCAATGGGGCTCATCACATAGATGGTCTTGATCTCCAAAACATGAGCCTGACATGTCGTGCACCCATATAATTCATCTCACCTGATGCAGTTAATGTGGCTGACCATTTCTCCCAAAATTTTGCAGCCCTTTCACTGTCGCTGGATATCACAGCCTTGTGATTGAAAATGATACTTTTCCTGGTGATGCACTAGAGATAACAGCATGGACGTCCATAGATGGATTGGTAATGTCTGCTCGGCACAAAAAATATAGGCATGTCCAGGTTAGTTTTTTTCCTTTCCTCTTTTTCTAATAACATTTGTTTCACGTATGTATCCAGGTCATGATCTAGTAAAAACAAGTTGTGAGTGGCCTACGATGATGTGTGGATGAAATCCACTCCTCAAGTCATCCTTTGTTTAGCCATGGGCCCAAAAATCAGGCCAATCCATTACTCAACAGTTGGAAGGGGGATATGAGCCATTGATTTGTGTTGGGCCCTACCTAAGTTTCAGAATGGCCTGATTTTTTAGCTGTACCACCATCTGAGGCAGAGGTTTCATAGCAATGGGTTGGATGGCATACACACAACACGGTGGTCCCTCTACAAGAATCAAGGGTGGGCTTCCCCTCTTTGCTCTTCCTACTTGAGTGACCCATCTGAGTCATGGATTGGCCTGCTTTTGGGCCCATGGCCAAACAAGGGATGGCATGTGAGATGGTCAGAGGGGATGTTATCAACACATCATGGTGGGCCCCACACAACTCATTTGATTTGTAAAATATTGCACTTGATCATTTTCCTATGCATCCTTCTCCTTTTCCTATGCATCCTTCTCCTTTGCTCTTATAGTTGAGTTGAAGTGGATGCCATTTGCTTAGGGCTGTGAATGGTCAGGATGGTCTGTCATGCTTCATGGTGTAACTCACATCGGCTGGGCCTGGCTCTCAATCTTAGGCCCATGGGGGGTTTGGTCTTATGTTTAGGGATCGGCAAATAACACCTACGCAACGACTGGGTCTGTACAAATTTTTTTAATTTTTTATTTTTTCCATTTAGGCCTGGTCTTTGCTCTTGTCTAGGTCTGTTTATGTCTGTCATGGGATGGGCTTGAGCATGATTTTCGTCTCATGGGCTGGGGCCATCCATGGGCTTGAATAATGGCAACAAATAAAACGTGTTTGTTCAGGCTGGTCTGTCTGTTGGCAGGGCTCCATGCATGACTCGATCGATTGATTCTGGCAACACCATTGATGTACTTGCAAATGGATAAAGAGGTTCTCCCAGCTCCTGTCAGTTAGTTCCTGGTGATTCTACGAGGGATTCACCTGCATGTGAAAAGCTTATTTACCTTGCCTATTCAACTGCTTATACTTATTTGGGGCCCACCATGTTGTGTATATTCCATCCAACCTGTGCATTTAAGTGGTCCCCGCCATGATGACGGGATGCTCATAAGATTAGGCCTATCCAATGATTAGGTGGGCCACATGATAGGACATAATTGACAACAACCCAAAAACTTCCAAATTCACGTGGTCGCCTACATCATGGTTCGATCGGCCTGATTTTTGGGGCATCCAAAACTTTCATGGTGGGGCAACCCTTTTAGACAGGTCAGATGCCACACACACACCACAGTAGACCCACACGCAACCCTTGTAGAATAAACATATTTTACAAGGAACTTGTAGAGGAATCGGCCTTATACACAAGTGAGTGCAACACCTGCCCCATATCTCTATCCAACACCTATATCCGTTGTTGCCCTTGTAACATTGGTTCTCCAAGTATGCAAGAGTTACATTCTGGTCTAGTTTATGTTTTTGGATAACTTGAAGTTAGCAAATGTGCCAATACAGAACTTTTGAGTACTTGTTTGTGCATATGGGTTTGATAAAAGGTAGAAGTGGCCCATTCTCAGGCTTATTTTGTCTTCGGGTTTGTGTTTGCTAATTGTGCTGTGGAAGGCTTTTGGGTCGTTTGGTTTGCAGGCATTTTGTATAATTTGGTCCACTACATGACTTACTACTATGGTTCTTTGACCTTGCAATGGCATTGCTGATGGCCATAATAACTTAGTTGCAGAATCCTTCTAACTAGGTTCTGCTCCCACTTCGAGCCACGCTTTAGACTCATACTCCTTGTCCTACCCTTTTGGGGGTGAGCGGTGGGTTTTGCCAGAGCTCTCTTGAACAGCTGGCCATACCTCAGGTTTGCCGGCACCAGGGACTATATCCTAGGATACCACCCCCTCCTGAGGCATGACGGCAGGCACTACCTACTTCATCCTTCCCAACCATCAGTAGGCCTCCATTCCCCATAGGGTGGATTACTCTGATGAGCCATTAAAGGTAGCTGAGAGAGATACCTTATAGGTTCTTCCACCGATTCCCAGGTATCCCCTGGCATCCCATTCAAAGGGGGAGGATACCATACTTGATAACATTTTGAAACACCTGAATTTGTTGTTGCTTCACTTCACGCTTCTTGGAACTATAGGCCATATGATCATGCTCAAGCACTTCGAGCGTGATACATCGTATATTACATGTCTGCTTGTGCTTGCCGGCATGTGCATGTATGTATGTCATGATCATCATCATAATAGCCCTTCCCAAGCTATTTAGAGTTGGCTTCTCACAATTAATTGACAAAAGCTCAATGTGCAGATATGAATGTGTGGCCCAACGATTCTGTATTTGTGTCTCTCAAAAGAATAATTGAGAATGTTTGGATCGAACACCCACCTTAATCAGTTGGGCTACTTTCTCAATTATTTCATTCACATGAGCAATCAGTTGGCGGTACATTCTGAATTATTTTACACATGCACATGCGCACTGCAGCTGTAGTGAACCAAACTGCAACAATGGCAACTATGATTTTAACTGCTGCAGCACAAGGTTGGAATCACATCACTGATAAATTTCGTTTCTTCTTCTTTTTATCTACTGCCGATCCATCTGAATTACTGTTTTTATCATGCTGGCTAAGCAATGTATGCTAGAAGTACAGGGTGTTCAGTTCCATCCGGAAAGCATTATGACTACCAAAGGTTTAAAAATTAAAAAAAAAAAAAAAAATCATCCGAAATTTTTCAACGTAACTGTAAAGAATGGAGACGGAATCTTAATTTAACAATTCATCTACATGACTTTATGTATTTATTTTTTCTCGATATAATGGCTCAAACAAAAAACAAAATTCATCACTTCTTCTTTATACACTCTTTCAGGTTTTGGTTGGATTAATTTTCATCATGCGCACGAAACTACGCAGTTGATTTCTCTATCTTTTGATCTTTTATTCAGCATCAAAACATGTAACTGTAGTACACAACACATGAATTTAAGACTTGCACAAGGGCGGCTCACTAGGCCCACACGCATGTACAATGAATCCATCCACACCCACACGTGTAACTGTGGCTCATAGGTGCATAGTTCTAAAACTCAGTGACTAACTCGGAAACTTGGCCGAATCAACTTCACCCGTAGATATTTAGCCATGAACCTGACGCGGTTCTGACTTGACGAGACTCCTCAAGGCCATTCACCAACTTGACTGACTCAACGTGGTGTCAGTCACTGATTGATGATCTTTTTTAATAAGAAAAAGACATGCTGGGAACAGACTTGATCCTATGACCTCAATCACTAGCGCAAACTGGATTAGTTCAATCTGCAATGATTATGCAGAGAATTTGTTCCATCTTGTTTGAGTTTGAATTGTATTTCAGTCAATTTTCATCATGTAAAATCTCTCCCCGAAAGTTGTGTATCTATTTCTATTCAAAGGAAGCTATCCGAGCCTCTCACCTTACAATAGTGATATCGTAGTGTTTCATATTTACTTTGTGTTTTCAAAGGGTACTTGAATTTGTTGGGAACATGGAAGCAGCTCAAAGTAAAATCAAACAAAGTAATCATAATTGTACCAAGCAAATCCAACCATTGGGAAGACAAAGTTTATGTGGAAAAACCCTTACGGAAAAAAACCCACAAAACAAAGCGAATCACTATGAAAATGAAAGTACAAGAAATGGAGAACACTTACAAATCAACCTGAGAGAAAAACCCTAGATTTTCCTTCTCCCATAACCCTCTCATATGTTTAAAACTCAAGTGTTCAACCCTAATCCCGATTACACCCACTTTGTGCGGTGTTGGTCGACTGACCTGAAAGTTCAATTAATCAAACTCGGCCAAATATGTCCAGCGAGCAAACAACATATCTGGGGTATAGTTTCGATGAGCCAAGCCCATTGGTTGACCGATGACCCCCAAAATGTGATATTTTAACTAAATCCTATTGTATTAGTCTTGTTTTGAAATCTTGACAATTTTCCTATCCTTATATAGTGTGAGGACTAATCACCTACAACCTATAACTCAGTTTTAAAACCATAAAATTAGAAATGTAAATTCTCAAGGCAAAAGGGAAAAAATGGGACTGTAGCATACAACTGGTTGTAGCTGATCCTACTCTATATGTATGCTATAAACATTGTAAACATTGATGTCCATCTCGACCAACATAACCCTGTCCCTAGTGAATTTCTCACTACTTTTTAAATGGTTAGGATTGTCTGATCACTATGGACTCATGACCCATTCAGAGCCATCTACAAATGAATTTCGGTACATATAGGTGGATTGGATCTCCTCCCACAGTAGAACAGAATGATATTTTCCCGATGAGATTTCAAGTAGAGCAAGGCCCCCAGCGTGTTGCTCATCCGTTGCGACCTTCACACCATCAATGACCAGAGTCCGGATTCAACCCACGAGCCAAAGGATGAGATGTGGGTCCACCGTCTTGGTTCACCAATGTTAGAAGAGTCAGGCTGGGGCAAGCCCAGATCCAGCCTAATCTGTCCCAGGTTGACCATGTTTCACATGAGCATTTCCTTGGATTGACAGACAGAAGCATCCCAACGGGCCTGATAGCAAGTGGGCCATTGGTTGTTTTACGCCTACATTTAAAACTGGTTGGCGCAAGCCCAGGGGCCTGTTCAAAATTTTAATCTTGATGAGCCTTATGTCTGAATGTATCAAATCCCATTTAATCAGATATTATTTTTGGATTTTGGATTGATTAAATCATCGAGTTGGATTCAGACCCAACGATTCAAAATCGGGTTAGAAATCGAATCAGCTGATGTACGCTAGTCAATGGGCCACGATTACCTGAACAAATGAACGGTTGTGAAAAAAAAATAAAATTAGCCCAAGTTTTCTAACCCATCAATTTGTTTCACTATCATGGCACACCACGTACTAAATGGATCACCTTTAATCTTTGGGCAGTAAAATAGACATAGTGAGGTCCACCTAATGGATGGCTTGGATATTCCACCAATCTGCCACGCCACGCTGTTATATTTGGTGGCATGTGCATTAGCAGACTTATACGCATGCTTAGCCTTATCAAAGCTCTTTTCATCTTATCCTTTATTTAATTTTACTTTATTATTTTAGATCATTTGGGCCTAAAAATCAGGCCATCCATAGCATACAAAAGAAATGGGTGGCTAAAAAGCTTAGTTGCTTTTATTACACCGTCGCCCCCCTGAGTGAAATGGCAAGATTTTTCTAGCTAGAGGATCTAATCAGTGTGGATTGTATGTAGCACATGTGCCATGTTGGCATGTGTGCTTGCCTTTGGATGGGTAGTGCTCCATGGGCCTGGCCTCAGCAAACCTTAGTGCCTTGTGTTTCGAGGCATTTGCGTTATTGTTTTTACAATTTTAGGCCTATTTGGATTAAATGATTTGTCCTGTGTTGAGTGATCTAATTAGGGCTGCAAATGGGTCAGCAGACCCAATGGGTATCCAAACCCGACCCATTTAGACCTGACCCATTTGTTAAATGGTACGGATCTGGGTCCAAGAATAGACCCAGTTGCTTAAACGGGTCTAGATCTGGTTTTCTTTATATTAGACCCAACCTGAATCCATTTAGTAAATGGGTGGGTCTGGTCTATGTTGCAATGGACCTATCCAACCCCAAACCCATCCAGACCTGGTTTTAAACCTGGTAAAAAATGTTTGCATACCTTGACAAATAACACGAGAAAACAAGACATCTACCCCATGTCTCGCTGAGAACATAGGGCACCACAGAATTCGAATCAACGTGCTGAAGATGATGAGATTAGCCAATTAGGATGCATGCAGATTGCATGCGGAAGACTTTTGCAGGAAATTTTTGCGCTAGGATTCTAAGTGGGGCCCACCGTGTGTTTGTGAGAGATTTGCCCCGTCCATCTATTTTGTCAGCTCAATTTAGGACATGAGACCAAAAAGGAGGCAAATAAAAAACTCGTGAGCCACGCTAGAGGAAACAATGGGCATTGAATGACCATTGTTGAAACATTTGTATGGCCACAAAAGTTTTATATTAAGCTAAGTTCTTTGTATTTGCAGTTCATCCTAGTTGACACAACCTTATAAACGGTTTGGATGGCATATAAACATCAACATTGACCCCAGGAAGGTTTCAACAGTTTGGTATTAATTAATTTTGATATAAAATCAAAGTGACCCAGACTCTCGTAGACCCAACTAGATCCCTTTATAAGTGAGTGTGGTTCATGGTCTAAATATCCCTTAACCAGACCCATTATACCCAATCCATTTATAAATAAGTTTGGGTGAATCTCCCTCTACGGCCTCATTTATAAATGGGTTTGATGGAGTTGACACAGACCCAATCCTAAACTTACCCATTTAGTAAAAGGGTCGGTCTAAAATTTGGACCTAGACCTATTTAGTAAATGGGCAGGTTCAATTTTGGCAAAAACCCCCACGAAACCCCACCATTTACAGCCCTAGATTTAATGATCTCAAGGCACTATAATTTAGTGCTCCTAGTGCATCTGGACAGTTGGATGGTCCAAAAGATTGACCCAGACTGTCTGCCCGGTCTATTTGGTCGAGGCCGTCATGGAAAAATTGCACAACTAGGATAATTAAACCCATCACTCGATGTACTTCTTTTTACATATCCATCCGTTTTCAAAGCAATGGATGGAATGGTTAGGATGACTTAAGGAAAAGTGATGCTTAAGAACCATAACCAATCCATGAATGATGTTCACCAACAAATATATGTATCGAATTATTAATTGGACCTCATTTTTATATAGATGATCTTGATGATCCATTTTATATTCAATTAGTCGGATGTTTATAATAATCTAATGGACTGTCCGGATCATTCATTTGGACTGTCCAACTACAAGTATGAGCAGGATACCTCGTGGTGCTACGAGAGCACTGGATAATTTCTCTTATTAATTTATTTACTTTTTTGTTTTTTTTGTGGGTGGAATAGGATTCTTTTTCTTTCCATACCTAACACACCCAAAAACAAAAAAGAAAAAAAAAAAACAAAACAAAACAAAAGAAAAAAAGAAAAAAGAAAAAAGGAAAAAGAAAAGAAAGAAAAAAATAAAAGAGAAAAAAGAAATAAAATAATAGAATAGAATTTCACCCTTATTAAAGAGAAATCTAATAGCTTTACAAAAATCCACTTTGTGTGATCCAAATAGTTCATATGGTTGGCCATTAGTGGATGCTGGACACTCACCAAAAAAAGTTATCCCCCACTGATGATCCTGACTGTCGGATTGGGGTCCCTGTTAAATGCAGCCATTGGTTGCGATTACCACTTTCATCGGATGGCTGGAGTCATCTGATGCACGGCCCATCCCATTATGGAAACCGTTACGATGGAGCACGCAAGATCAATGATCCAGAATACGAAAAGGTGGGGCCCACCTCACCCTTTCTGGACCAAACTAACAAACAAAGTAGCTGCTGAATCTTATCAAGTAGACGGTTTGTAGCCGAGGCTCCCAATTGCATATATGTTGGGCCCATAGCTCTGGTGCTCCTAACCGTCGATCTTTTGGGTCCCAATATCAAATCTTTTTTTCCTGTAAAAGCTGCTTGTGATTTAGATTGTAAAATTGCTCTGATTCTGTCTTGGATCCTTTATCAATCCTATTTCCAATATCAATTGATATTTGAATCCAGTGGTGGACCACACTAAAAAAATATCCCATATCAGACGATCCTGATAACCAGAAACAATAGCAATTATCCACATAAAACGGAATAAAAAAAAAAGCCAAACGACAAAACCATTCTGTGTCTCATCCGCCATACATGGCAATGCAAACCAGATTAACGGTATGGATCAACAAATCGTGGGCCCCACATGTATGGAATTGGGAGCCTGACACTCACTCATAAAAGAGATTGGCTATCACGTGCATGGCACATATTAATACTTTAAACCTTTGCGGGCCGTACTGGTATGCCTCGTGAGTGAGGAAGTATGTGATATTTCAAATACCCCGTGACATCTCACGAGCGGCAAAGCACTGATGTGATCTGGACCTTCTATTTGGAGGGCCCCACCAAAGATGGACGGGAAGCTGAAAAATCTCTTCGATCAGATGATCCTAGCCATTTGATTTGTGGAGTTTTTCACATTGGATGTTGAAAGTTCATGATACATTATTTCAACCATCCAATTGCAGACCATGGATTAACTGGACGGGCTGACTCTATCAGTAGGTTATATTTTTTGTATTATGGCCCACTGTATAAACGTTGTTGATCATCAGACCGTGTCTCTCAAGTCACGTGAGGAACGTCGAGCACCTAATATTTCAGTTCATCAGATGATTGAATCCTTAGGATTGCCTTCTTGCATCACTAAGATCTGTGGGGCCCACAATGATGTATATGTTATAATATCTACTCCGTCCATCCGTTTCGCCAGATCTTTTTAGGCCATGATCCCAAATATTAGGCGGATCCAAATCTCAAGTGGACCACACTACAGGAAACAATGGGGATCGTAATGCCCACTGTTGAAACCTTCCTAGGGCTGGCCGTGATGTCTATTTTCCATCCAAACTGTTCATTGAGGTCACTAGGACCTGGATGAAGGGAAGACAAATATCGGCTTGATCCAAAACTTCTGTGGCCCCAAGAAGCTTTTAATTGTAGGCGCTTCGATCCCCACTGTTTCCCGTCATTGTTGTCCACTTGAGCTTTGAATCTGCATCATCTTTGGCATATTACCCTAAAATGATCTGTCAAAATGGATGGACGGCGTGGATATAACAAATACATCACGGTGGGGCCCATAGAGCTCAGTGCTGCAGGCAATCCATGCGGTGCTTTATAGGTGCACAGTGATCGGTGAATTTCGGTGGGCCCACCTTTAAGAAAACAGAATAGAAAGGACCCCACTAAAACGGACCAATCAGGATGCATCTATATTGCATGTGATTGCTCAGTTTTAGAATGCCTTTTATCAGCATCATATATGTTTCAGTGGTGATGCATGCATTTGGGATAAAGTGACCAATGAATGCTGATTGGTCCACCTGGATATTTTGCTATTGGAGTGGGCCCTCCTTAGGCAGACCAATCACAATGCAACAAAGGAAAAAAAAAAAAAAAAAAAAAGGTACCCTTTGTTTATTGAGAGATGATACGGTAGAGCTAGCACCGCAGCACAGGTGGGGCCCACCGTGGTGTATGACTGCCATACAGCCCATTAATGATGGGCCGTTCGATGGAAAGTTAAGAAACGAGGCCCCACATGCACCTCCGATGAATGGGCAGATGATCCCACATCTACTTCACACGTGGCTTGGAACATTATGAGCGGATTAGGTGAGACCCGGATCCACCAAGGTTGGTGGGACCCCTGACTGTGGGGTTCACAGTGATGTATGTGCCTTAAATCCACAGCGTCCAAACACTTTTAAAGCTCATTTTAGAGAATGATCCAAAAAATGAAGCTGAGTCAAATCTTAGGTGGACCACACCACAGGAAACAGTCGTGATTAAATCCCCACCATTAAAAACTTCATGGATTCCGCCGGAACGTTAATTTTCCATCCAACCTGTTGATCAGGTCACAAACACCTAGATGAAGAGACCATACAAATATTATCTTGATCTAAAGCTTTTGTGGCCCACAAGAAGTTTTTAATGGTCAATCACCACCGTTTCCTATACTAGAGTCCATCTGGGATTTGGAACTGCTCATTTTTTGGATCATACCCTAAAATGAGCTTTCAATACGGATGGACGGCGTGGATGTAGTCACATTCATCTTTGATAGGTCCCACAGTCAGGGGTCACACCCACCTCGGTGGATCCGGGGTCTCACCTAATCGGCTCCGATATCCATCCTGATCCATAACTCAGGTGGGCCACACAAAAAGGGAACAATGGAGGGCATTGGGGAGAGTGACATCCACCATAGAAAATTTCAGATGGGAACGTTGGGTCCACCATGTTGTATGTATATATTCCATTCAACCCATTCATCAGGTGCCGTCCACCGGGACGAAGGGACGCACCAAAGCCCAGGTCATTTCATTCTCAGGTTGTGCACCACCTTAGTTTTGTATCAGGATTATCTTTAGGATGTACGGTGAACATGAGGAGGCCCACCAGATGCACGGCTTGGATTCCACATACACAAAACTGGTGGGCTCCACACAGCTCGAATGGTATGGTAATTACCGTACGGCCAAACACCATTCCCCATGAAGTTAACGTGAGATTATGGCGATGTGGAAGTCATGGCCCGTCAAATCCAGATTATGTTGGGGTCACCTTCAACGGTGACTGGATATGGGGCCCAGATATCATATCGCTTGCTGAAAGAATCAGATGTGGACCCAAATTGTGGGCCCACTCACCGCCATCCATTTGATGTGGTTTGAATGGTGGAGATTCGCACGTGGAAAGTGTAGCAGGTCGGGTCTCCATCGCCCGTCCATTAACCAACAGTGATAGGTGGTGGGGATCCAACCATCCAATCACTTGCTAAAGGAATTAGATGTAGGCCATATATTGGGCCCACCATCCACTACTGGCAGATGTGTGTCGGACAGTGATGGATGCATGTTTAACAAGTTATCTTCTGCTTGATAGAGCAATTACATAGGCCTGACCAATGCCATATGTATAGTGTATTGATGCACCCAGTTCATCTGACTGGAGTGTACTGTTAACGATCTGGACCGTTGATCTGAACCCCACTCTCGACTGGGGATGGCCCAAAAACCTTCCAGATTGGAAGATCTTAAACCTTTGGTTAGGGGTCCACAATTAGATGGTTAGGGGAAAAAACGTGTAGCTATGATCCGAGAAAAAGAATACTATTGGATGGCTAGGTCTTGTATGGTAGGGCCTGCCAGATAAATGGGTCCCACTTTCACGGTGCCTGAAGACAACGTGTTATGGTGCATCTGGATCTTGGTTCCAATCCTTAGCATTCAGCACCCTCTTTTCCGCCAAAGTATCACTTGTTTACGCTATCTGAACCAGGTAAACAGTGGGCCCATCGTGAAGATAAACTGCTTCGAAAAATTAGTCAGATCCACTCATTAGGTGGGCCACACAAGTATTCGAAGGTAATCAGTGGCCACCATTGATTTTGACGGTGTGGTCTGCCTTTTGAGCGGATGATCCTGGTTTTTTTGCCAGATGATCTTGATTGGGGCCCCATAATTTACAGGGATTGGCTTCGTCACACAAATGACATCTTGGGGGAAAAGAAAAGGGCGCATGCTAAGTTAGCGTACACCTGACCGTAGGATTTAAATAAAAGAAGGAAAAAAAGAAGTAGGTAACAGAACTTATCACCTACGGCAGATTGTACATTGCACCAGATTCCTGTATGCTCCATATTGTTGGTTTACAAATTTGCCCTTGAAATTACCATATGTTGCGGGCGACTTTGAACTTGTCCCACACACAATGAGGCCCAGAAGCCCATAAGCCTAAGTATGAGTTCTTGACCCTCCATTTGAGGTGAAGGGCGACAGGGCCAAGCAGATAGGTTGACAAGCACTTCAAGCTGAGGGAACTAACCATCGAGCTTCCTACTATAATCCTATCAACATTTGCAAAAGTCAAAATTAAAGCAAAGTTTATGACCTTGGCCCTCTGTTGAGCAGAGGGACCGAGCAAATCTACCAATGCTCTGCTCGTCGAGCTGAGGAACAACGACTGATGGCCCGAACATGGAAATCATTTGAGAGAGCACCTCGGGGCGAGCAGACTAGATTGACCACCACCAAAAAGGTAGCGCAACAGGTCCGGGGTAGATACGCCAGACTCGGATGAGATAGGGCACAGTCTTTGAGTTCTACACTAGAATTATAGTTCATCCTCTATTCTCCACCTAATGGTGAAGAAGAAAGGGAAGGCCCCTAATGTGGCTGATCCTCCCAATGCGCTCCATTCGGGGAGGAGCAGGTCTTGCAGTCACCTTCTCAGCACGTTCAGTCTCATTCTTAGCAAGCCTTGTAGGCCATGGGCTAACAGAGGTCACAAAATCAGAAGGTTTGACTTGTCTCCCTCGAAGAATAGGTCGGCCACCTTACAAAGTTGATAGAAGGGCAGCAAGCACCACAACTGTCCAATCCCCAAGAGGTAGCGGCCGAGTTGCCACACCTTGACTACCCTGAGCAGTCGTGTTCAAGGTGATAGCCGGAGCAACCCCGAGTTGAAGAAGATCGCGTTAGTAGGGCCGCCTCGGCATAGACGCAAGTGACCCAAGAACTCGACGATTCCGACCCACATCACACACTCGATGAAAGGCGCTATGCTCAGAAGGGCAAGGCCCCAAAAGATGTGACGAAGAGCGAGGTCCCCTAGGCGTAAGAGATCAAAGAATCTGGGACAAGCTCGGTGACATCCAACAGGTATACCGAGGTAAGGCCTTGGTATCTATCGACACTCTTGTTAAATAGACCAAGCCCCCATTCACCGATGACATCATGGAGGCTTAGCTACCACCCAAGTTTTAGATGCCCCAAATCCAAACATACTTAAGAGTAGGCGACCCTGCCAAGTACCTAGAGTCCTTCCAGGTATGGATGGAGCTTCACGAGGCTTTTGGACTCGTGATGTGTAAGGCATTCTCCCTGACACTCATTGGGGCAACTCGGAAGTGGTATATGAACTTAAAACCCAAGTCCATCAGCTCCTTCACTCAGTTTAGTCGAGCCTTTGCAACTAGTTTATCGAAGGCAAAGACGTCCACAAGCCAGCAACCCACCTCCTTACGCTGAGACTGGAAAACAACAAGTCGTTGAAGGACTACCTTATCTGATTCATTGATGAAGCCGTCCAGGCAGAAGGCTACTCCGACCACTCAACAAAAAACCCCCGACGACAATGACAATCTGCTGAATCGAGCTCAGAAATACACAAATGTCGAAGAGGTAGTCAGTGCCTGTAAGAATTCCAAGGGCGAGAACAGCTCGAAAAAGGTAAGAAAAGAAAGGAGACAAAGGAGGGGTCCGATGCCGACCCCAAATGAAAGAGAGAACACAACAGGAGTAATGCTCCCCGAGCTCTAGAGAGCAGGTTTCACCGGTACACTCCTCTTAACACCTTTGCCGAGCAAGTGCTCATGGAGGTCAAGGAGAGGAGGATTTTGAAGTGGCTGAATAAGATGAGGGTCGCTCCATAGCAAAGAGATAGGTCGAAATACTTTTACTTCCACAGAGATCACGACCACAATACGGCTGAATGTTTCGACTTGAAGGAGGAGATTGAGACCCTTTTCCAGAGGGGTTACCTACGTAAGTATATCGCCAAGCACCGAGAAGATCAATCACCTCCTCTATGAGAACAATGAGAGGAGCACATCAACAACGAGCTAGTAGGAGAGATTCGTACCATTTTCGGCAGCCCAACAGGCGGAAGAGACTTGAACCGAACACGTCGAGCATGATTCATCGATGAGGTCTATCAAGTAAACCTCACTAGCCAACCTAGGAAAGAACCCAGGATAAAATCGTATACCATCACCTTCACCGAAGAGGACACATGGGGAATTTATCATCTTCACGATGACGCATTGATAGCCACCATGACTGTGGTTAATCACAAGTTGTATAGAATATTGGTCGACATCGGCAGCTCAACCGATATCCTCTACGCATCCTCCTTTAACAAGATGGGGATCGAGAGATCAAGACTTCGAGTTGTGTGGACCCCTCTGCTTGGGTTCGAGGAGGAAAGCGTGACCCCAAAAGGGAGCATCCTATTACTAATTACAGTAGGAGAAGTCCCAAACAAGTCACCCTCATGATAAACTTCCTCATGGTGATTGCCCCTTAGTATATAATTTTATATTGGGCAGGCCCTCCCTAGACGTCATGCAAGCCATGGTCTGCATATATCACCTCACGATGAAGTTCCTGACCGAGTACGAGGTCGACAAGGTCAAGGACGACCAACAAAAAGCATGGTGATGTTACACAATAACTTTTCGAGGAAGAGCACAAGGACAGAAGGTCATGGAGGTCACCTCCCTAGATCTGAGGAGAGCAAAGAGAGATGATCACTTGTAGAGGACCTTGTCCCCGTACAACTCTCTGAGGAAGATCTGACAAGGATAGTTCAAATCGGGTCACTCCTCGATTCTTAACTCCAAGTAGAAATGATAGATTTGCTGAGAGAGCACACCGACATGTTCGGGTGGTCTCACCAACATATGCTCAGGATAGATCTGAGCATTATGGTCCACCATCTAAATGTGGATCCTGACCATAAGCCCATTTGATAAAGAGACAAGCTTTCAACGCAGAAAGATACGCCGCCATCAACGAAGAGGTCGGCAAGCTTCTTCAGGCCGATTTTGTCGAAGAAGTCCACTACCCCGATTGGCTCGCCAACGTGGTACTGGTGAAAAGGCCAATGGAAAGTGGAGAGTTTGCATAGACTACACCAACATGAACAAGGCCTGCCCGTAGGACAACTTTCCCCTCTCGAGGATCGACCAAATGGTGGACACCACCACTAGGAACGCACTGCTCAACTTTATGGACATGTACTCAAGGTACAACCAGATCAATATGCATAAGTTCGACAAGCAGAAGATCCCTTTCATCACAAACAGAGGTCTGTATTGTTATAGGGTCATTTTATTTGACTTGAAAAATGCTTGAGCAACCTACTAGAGGTTGGTGAATAATGGATCGGGAAGACAATGAAGGTTTACGTCGACAACATGCTCGTTAGGAGCATAAAGGCCACATGCCACACAACCGACCTAAGAGAGATGTTCGACATCTTAAGAAAATATAAGATGAAGCCAAACCCAAGCGAGTGTGCCTTCGATGTCAGCTTGAGAAAGTTTATGGGCTTCATGGATCACCAGCGTGACTTGAGCTTGCTTCGTCTTGGGAAGACGAGAGTGAAAAAGATCACAAGATCATCAGCTCGACCTTATCTGTTGGCCAAATTCAAGTAATATTAGATTGACGTCGTCTATGGGAACAACAATTGATGAGCCGAACATGGAGACCATCTGATCAGCTTCCCTATGTGTGGGACCAGTTTGGAATCCCCCACAACAATTGCCCTCCACTTCCGAGGTCAAACTGCTCGAGCTCAAAAGTAAGATTTTTAGAACAAAATGGTCTGGTGGTTGCGCGACCTTGAATTTTCAAACTTTTGCTCAGATTTCACTAGCTGGAAAGTTGGGATCTGAAGAATTAATGGCGGGCTCGGAATTCGAAGGGGCGTCATCATTGTTTGTATGGGGCGTCTACCATTTCAGTGTCCGCCATTAATTTCTCGGATCCCGCCTTTCTAACTAGCAAAATTCGAGCAAAAGTTTCAAAATTCAAGGGTTCCCTCGCTACCACCAGACCAGTTCGTTATAAAGATCTCACTTTCGAGCCCGAGCAAGTAAACCTCGGAAGTGGGGGGCAACTGATATGGGGGATTTCGAACTGGTCTTATACACAGGAAAGAAAGCCCAGAGGCCCAAGTATGAGTCCTCAAACCTTCCTCTGAGGTGAAGGTCGACAAGGTTGAGTAGATAGGTTAACAAGCCCTCCGAGATGAGGGAAACAACCACCGACTTTTCTATTACAGTCCTCTCAACATCTGCAAAAGCCAAAGCTAGAGAAAAGTCTATGACCTCAACCCTCTGTTGAGCAGAGGGGTCGAGCAAATCTACAAATGCTTTGCCCATTGGGCTAAGGAACATGGATTGATGGCCCTAGCATGAAGACCATTTGAGCGAGCACCTCGGGGCGAGCAACCGAGCTAAACCAACAGAGGCAAAGCTTGGACCCATCCTCCGTGGAAGATTGAAAGTCTAGGTGAGAAACCCAAAGGGAAGGAGCTTAGGCATCGAGCTCCACACCCTAAGCAAACTAGACCAACCATCGTCAGAAAGGCGGCGCAGCAAGTTTGGGGCAAATCTGCCAAATATGGATGAGATAGACATCGGGCTCCATCTCAGCTGTGGATCTCTTCTACAGTTACGGGATGAAACTCCCGCCTCTTTATGACTCTCCTAATGTATCCATGAGTGACTTCAATGCCTAAAACCTTCTCCACACCCTATAAATAGGGCTATGACCTCCAACACAGGGTACTCCATCCTTAATCCTACAACCTTTATGCTCGAATCCTATAAGTCTAACTTAGGCATTAGAGAGTATATACCACTCGTTCAGGCTTTCAGTTCCTTCAAGTGGGGCACATGGTTCAATGATACTATGATGGGTCCTACTTTGGCTAGCCCATGCATAAAAATAGCCAATTTGGAATATCTTAGCCATTGACGTTTTCGAATCACACAGAGGCGTTGGCATTTTAGTCTCCTAGACACATTGAATGGTTTGGATTTTCCCGTGTGTGGATTTTGTTGCATGAGTTGTCCATAGTAATTATCAAGTATTTAATATATGTACAAGCGGGGCAGATATACTACTCTGCTTGAGATAGATATTCATCTGTTAGATTCTATCATGGATGGCTAATTTGGTGATCCTTATAGTGGAAAACCACCTGTACCCAATCCATGCAAGGTAAAATCATAGATTAAAAGAACTAAGCTAAAACCTGAAACCAAGAAGGAAAACATAATTTTCATCTTGTTAGTCAAGCTAGTAAAGATGCATGGTGTGTGCGTGTTATCCAAGGTGCAATCCCTAGTTGTATTACTTCTAAAACAATTATAGGATTAAAAAAAAAAAACAAGAGACAAGAGGTACAAAAATTTTTGTGATTCGAAAATTTGCGCAGATAATAACTCCGAGCTTTCACCTAATAAGAGAAGAAAAGAAACATTTCCCATTTAAAAATGTTCATGTATATGTATGCACTGCCTCAACATTCTCACACTTTCTTTTTATACATGCACTCACACTTCCACGCACACCCACGCACTCACACCACAATGGGTACTCAAACCCATGACCCCGTGTTGAAATTCTCGTGAGTCTACCACTGAGGTATATATGAGTACTCAATATTCTCGCATTTAAAGGTTAATTTCTATAGTAGTTATAAACTGCTCTAAAAATAATTCTCAAATGCATTTAATCATTAGGTAATAGTAAGTTCAAGAGAAGTCATGTATCAAATAAACATTTTCCTTGCAATACCCTTCATCAACATATTTACTATATTGTTGTTGGTGTGAATATTTTATAATGAGATTTATTTCTCTTTTATAAATAAAGTGATATTGTACATTAATGTGCTTGGTCCGAGAATAAAATACTAAATTTTTAGTTAAGTGTAATACACTTTGATTGTCGCAGTAAATTACGACTTCTTTATAGTTGAATTTAAATTCTTCTAATTTTTTTTCAACCAAATAGTTTCTTATATACATTTATAGTTGACATGTACCTTACTTTCATAATAAACAAATTCTAAAACTGACTGCAATCTTAACATCTAACTAATTACGCTGTCAGTCAAAGAGAAAATGTAACATATAGTAGATCTTTTATCTTAATCTCATACATAATTTACATCCACGGTTCCAATTTACTACAAAAATTTTACCTATATAATAAATAATTACCTTAGAAGTACCATTCAAATAATGAAGGATTCATTTCACTACAGTCTAGTGATCTCTATTCAAATTTGTCATGTATTTACTTACGATTCTCACTGCTTGTGCAATGTCTGGTCTTGTGAACACAATAGTAAATATAAGTCTCATAATTGCTGATGATCAGTACGATTTTTGAGGCATATTTAATTTTTTTTTTTTTTTTGCTTCTATGCTAGATCTGAAGATGTAATCAAGAATGAATGAAATATTGATTAAGTTACATTTTTTTTCCATATTTAAGTAGTACCACTCTTTTACCATAATATTTTTTAGTTATTCAATCTTTTTTTCTTTTTCGTGTATTTTAAGTATGACCATTTCAAGAATTTATTTAACGGTGCTTAAATTCTTCATACTAAATTTTCTGGTTAAACAAACTTTTATTATTGCAATACTATTTTTAATAGTATATACAACTAGCATGTATGTCATAACAAGATAATGAAGTTACTACTATTATACTTACAAATATACGCACAATGATCTGCCTCATATCTCTAAAATTCAAAACTCACAATGAAGAAATCAAATTACTTGTACTAATATTAGTGTTTGCTTTAAACTATAAAGCAATCTATTCAGCCGATAAATTAAATTCTTCTTATTTTCTTTAATAAATCATCGAGATGAAGTCATATAAATTTATTCATTAAAATTTTCATACAAAATCGTAATTTTACATTGTAACGCCCCAAATCTCAAGACCCGATTATGACGTCAGGCCTTGGTATTTCGGGTATTACGGTTGCCATGCGGAAGCGTGCTGTTCGTAAAACATTCTTGGCATCAGTGTGCTAATGTAGAATCAACCATAGGCAATGCATAATAACAAGTAAGTGGTAATAGGGTACTAATCCAACTACAGATCATCATCATCCAAAATATGAGGCACCCACATCACGGGTGACCTCGCCCAACCCAAAAGGAAAGGTTACAACGTATAGCAATTTTCTTTACAATCCGGAGCCACTGCTCCCCAAAATGAGGCCGGCTAGGCCTGATCCCCCGCGTAGATCTAATCATCAGCTTGCTGAAAGTAAGAGGACTTGACAAAGTCCTCGAATTCGACCTGCAGTGTCTTCTCCTCCACTTGACCTGCATCTATGATAAGTTCATCTGGGGGTGTGTCATAACACCACCCCAGGTGCGGGTGTGAGTGATCAATTCAGTGAGGACTATAGTTCGAAGTTTAACATGTTATCAAACGAAGCAGAGTTAGGCATTGATCACAAGCAAAACAAAGAATTCCTAGTCTAGTGAGTTAATGCATGCATGACATGAGTTCACATATGGTGAATGTTCCGGATGACAACGAGGAACACGAGATAGCCTGGCGCCACATCAAGCAACCGGGCACCCCAGAGCCTCTAATGTGGAAATGAGAGTGAATCACCCTTAGGTATCCTGGCCTTTAACAGTAGGACAGTTACTTGGGTGATCCGTGACATACATGCATGATTTTAATCTTGTATTATAATTAGTCCTCTTTTCAAACAACAGATTGGTGAATTCAAGGTACCTGGTCCAGTCACCTGTCCAACACTGAGCCACCCAGCTCCGACGGTGCGTCGTCAATCATCGTCGGTGGCCCACGTATCCCCTTTTCTTCTACACACAGTATATGGTTCCCTTCATACTGATTAGCATGGGGTCCTCCCAACTGTCTCGATCATACCGATACAGTGGGTATCCTCCAGTTTGCTCCAAGGACACTATGGGGAGGTGCACCACCCCAGCATAGGCCGACGACTCGGCCACAGTCTCCCATACTGCCATGACCGGCCCAAGAGACTTGTCGGGATATTATTGCACATTCAATTCTCGATGGACCAAACACATCTTAGGCCCCTGGGTACCCTGAATTCGTAGGACTCTGTTACACAACCATCAGTCATCCACGTTGCCGTCTTTAGGCATAACCGATTGACACTCGAGCCTCCGTTTGGTCTGACGTGGGCATCTGAGACCCGTGTAGCAAACTACCGCCAACCATCCATTTTCCCTGTCCAATCGGGTACGCCTCAGGGTGACCAACCACTCGGGTTGCCCGTCTCAGAGGGTTTGGCTAAAGAATTCATATCATGACTCAACCTACACTTGATGGAAACTCTACACAGTGATACTTAAGAAAATACTAATAACTTGAATGTGCAGACTTACTTAAATATAAAACACATGTGAGCATGTTCCATAATAGGAGATCACAACAGGGCAGTTATACGTTCAGTTAATTCATTCAAGCATTTTATCAAACATATGGACTGCACAAATTGATAAACAGTATATTCTTGCAATAAAACCTAACTCAAGAGGTTCAACTACAAATCGTCCAAAATCTAGCATCCACATCAATCCTAAACTGACAGCATTTGATAAAAGCAAACCTAGAAACATAATCCCGCACCTTAGGGTTTCGGGTTTTCGTATGATTTTGCAACACTAGGTTAGGGTCGGCGTATCACGCAGCTATGAGCACGAATATGTCGAGGTTAGGGTTGACCACCACCATTTACACTTATTAGGACATGAGAGACGGAGATTGATACTTACCGACACTCGACCGGTGGTTGAAGGAATTGTTGGCGGCTCAACGCAATAGCGACGATGAGTAGCAGGTTGGATCTCGAGTCTCAAAACCCTATCTCATCCCCACCACTCCGAATCTCACTTCCACTACGTGACCTAGCTCCCAAGACTTCTCTCCAAGCACATGGGTGAGTGAACGTTGAAGGGAAATGCCTCAACATTTCCTATCTATAGGTCCAACAAGATTTGGATAGCCCTATGACTTGTAATATTTGGAATTCAGTCCATTGGAGGGCTGTTATGCTTAGTAGGGCCCACTGGGTACCACATAATCCAACCCCAACGGGTCATAAGATCGGCTAAGTGGAGATCTACCCTGGGCCGACCTATCTCTTGGACCAAACATGGCGATCAACTGCCCCAATGCGATACGTGATTTAACGGTCGTCGTGCCACGATCGGATGAGCGGCCCTAGGTAATGGCTTATGGATTTATTGGTGGTAGGGGGCCTAAATCTCACAGCGTTTCAACGGTTCTAATTCCCTTCTGTGGACCATGACCCAAAAAGCATACACAGAACTCCTAGTCTCAGTCACTTGCACAACTCATGTGCACCACACTCGGAACCCAAATCGAGGGACCTCGATTTGGTTTATCGTCCGCATGGGTTGGCAAGCCCACTAAGGCTAAGGGTCGCCTCCAGTTTTGTATCAATCAGTGATTCATCAAGGATCCTACGGATGATTGGAATGCTCAGGGCTCCACCATGGGGCTGTGGAGTCAGGTAACAGATAGGTTCGAGGCGAAGCACAGCTATATGTACAGTCCTTATGACATCACCACCTATAGGTGAATTTGTAGGACGTTACATACATCTAATTGATCAAGCTTCAAGCTAAGTATCATTGCCATACTCAACATAATATGAATAATACTTAAATGGATAATTGAAAAGAAGATATCATTGAAGTCAATACCTGATTTCTGAGCATGCCCTTTTCACTAGCAATTAAGTTTTGTATTTTTCAACATTCCTGTTGGTGTCATTCTTCATCTTATAAATCTATTTGCAACCTATAAGCTTCTATCCTTTGTGTAATTTAACCAATTCTTAAATCATTTTTAATGTAAAGCTTCCATTGTGTCTTTAATTATTGCTCCACAAGTTAACATCTATGATTCACATGCTTTTTAGTATGAACAAGGCTCACACTCTTCTATCATATAAACAAGTCTACTAAAGGTTATGTAGATCTTTTGGGTTTAACCTAATCAGTTTGAGTTTTAACACAAGGTATCTCATTTATATGATTCTCATTAGCTTCATCTTCAATCATATGATCAACTTGTTGATCTTATGAGTTAAGCGGATAATTTTAAATATCGTTTGAAGAATCCAACTCAGTTATCACTTATGACTCTAATATTGATGATTCATTTTTTTTCTACATCGAATCTTCATTAAAAACATCTTGGTTAATTATTAATTTATAGGTAGTAGGTTCCTTGTGAACACTCTCATGCGAGCGGTGCCCTTAACTTCCTTGGCTTTCTACTTTGTTGGTACAGTTTGATTGTGGTATTGACTCAGGTGTGAAAATATATTTAGTTTGAAATTATTACTAACCAAATGAAGCTTAGAATCTATGACCAGTTAGAAACCATATAATCACTTAAGAGTTTGAAAATCATAAGATTTCCCAACTCAAGTGACTTATACGGTTAGTTTGCGACCATATATTCTAAGAGCATTAGTGATGAAAAATGAATGCGTTAAGCATCATTTTATGCTTGCGTAATGTACAGTCTCTACTTTTCATGATTTTACGATTTTTTTAGGATTCGACAGAATTTCGATACTTCCATATTATCGATCGAGTGCCTTTAAGCATGGTGTAGAGAATGCCATTGTCGATTCAACTAGTGCCTAGCCAGTTCGACCGAAAACTCTCTGATTTGACCATTTGCACGATGTGATGTTTTGTATGTTTTTGATTTGACACTTGGTTTGATCGGTGGATGTCAGTTTTGGTCGGTTTGACCAAAGTTGTCACGACCTAAAATTTGACGCCCAAATAAATAACCCGAGGACGGATTTTCAGTGTGATAATATAGCGAAAATATAATCAATGTTCAGAAATAACATTATTATCATCATCAAAGATTTATAAATCAAATCAATCACAAGCGTCCACATAATAAAATCTGCCAATCCGACTCATAATAACTCAAACTGAATAATACTATCTACTAACTACCCTTTCTAGAATAAATTAAAAGAAAATGAATTCTTCTTCCTCACTTGCACTAACGTCCTCTTCCTGAAACGTTGTCATTTCTGTCACTGGTAGTCCTTTTTACGCCATTTTGGTCATCACCTTCAACACCTATAGTTCCCTAAGAAGGGTGAGGAAACTATGCTCAGTAAAAATATACAACTCCACCATAGTCCATGGTATGACAATTAAATGAACATTATATAATAACACAAATAAAGCAGATAAATTCACATAGAATAACGTATGGATGTTCAAGCATTCAATGCTTACATGTTCTCGAACAAACCATGATGCTGATACAAGGAATCGTCACATGACAAGTACACATCCAAGACACACCGACCATCATAAATCAAAGTTCATATTCATATATCACAAGCACAACATCTCTTAAGATCTACATACGAATCAGAGACTCAGACCCACATTACTCATAATTCGGTATATAGGATGCTCCCAGACCTGCTCTCTACAATTATATGTAGACCCATTATCCCATAAATCAGAGACTTGGGTTCCCATCCTTGTAATTCAACCATACATGATGCGCTAACTCACTCCCTACGGATATGTATAGCTACATAGCCCATAAGTTGGACGAACGGGAAAACATCCCAGTAACTCAACCATACTGCATGCAACCACCCGTGCTCCACAAATAGGCGCTCTTACAATTCTCCAAGTGTCCCACACATAGGTATAGAGGCAATGGCCCAAGTTTCCTAGCTCTGTAGATAGGTGCGTACATAAACAAAGTACAATAATTCTAATGATAACCCCTTGGGCAATGACTATCTCACATGTCCTTACCCGAACTCAATCCCATAAGGACACCTCACCATACACATGCACTCTCTATGTACTGTATACATGATGATCAATGGTATTAAATGCATGCATGGTTTACATGGAAAGAAACAGCTTATAAAAGCATGGTTTATACAAAAGTAATCTCAACCATCAAACAGGTTCCTGATTAGCATGTGCTCTTATGTTAAGCATGTGATAGTTAAATTAACATAGATCAATCAAATAGAGGTCTATATCATCAGAAACATTCTTATACATTTAGATCAACATATCTAACCATGGATTTACATACATATCTAATAAAAAAATCTACAATTTTATCTAATTATGAGTCTACAAAAAAAATTGGCTAAAACATAAGTGAGAATGGGGTTAGTATTCCAACTCACAGGATCAGCAATGAATCTAGCTTCTTTTAATTAGAACGACGAATGTCTGCCTCCGATTGCGATCTCACGAGCACAATTGCTCGATACAGCCATACGATCACCATTGCCTTCACTTCTATGGTCAAGATCAATGAACTTTTCTTTTTTAAATAGCTATGATTGTGGGGACCTAACTGATGAATGGAAAGGGGTGTGACGGCTGATTAGGGTTAGGGCTTTTCTCTAGTATGATATGGTGTAGGCTCTCTCTTAAAGAGAAATGGGAGAGGTTTTCTATGAAGATTGGTTATACAACTATCTAAGCTTAAATATACGTGCAACTTTATAGCATAGGTCGGTTTCATTCCACCATGACCATGATGGGGATCACTCCAATGATCAGGGACGTCTAACATGCTAAGGACATCAATAACAACTCTGGCCATGATTTTCAAATCGAACGACTAAGGATTATGTACACATAGTTAACTACATGCTGATCATTAGAATAAACTATACATGTTACTTTGGTCATAGGTCACTTTTTAAGCTTGGATCATCTTTAGGATGACATTACAAAGACATAAAGGCACAGGGGTTTTGATGGAATTAAGAAGGGTTTGCTCACTATATTTAATACGATTAAAGAGCCTTTAAATGATGATGAACTCCATACTTTAACTTACTATACATTCAAATCACCGGAGGATTCTAAGAAGACTAAAACATTCATTTTGAGTCATGATTACATTGTAACCACTGATCGTTGATTTGATTGGTCCATACATCAGGTTGGGGCTAACGTGGATTACCTAATGAACCGTTAATTTTCTAAATCTCTAACCAAATTGGGACAATAGATACAAATACATGATGGACGGTAGAAATACCAAATTTTAGAATCCCAAGATCATAAGATTGTAGGTCCTCATACATAGGTTAAAGTCCCTAAGTTTAGATACATTTTGATGATCGGTCGAAAAGATGGATGGTTTAGAATCATTATAAGAATCCCTTTCATTCTATCCTATATAATTAACCATATATAAATCGGTACATCGCATCTCACTAAGGTTTGGTACATCTCAACTAATATGGGTCAATCTAGGACCTTATGATGGAATCTGGTCCAGTACAAAGTTTAAATATACTATCTTAAGTGTCCATAAATTGTTTCACCTTGATTGGTGGTCAACAATGTCCTAAATCATCATTATTCGATTTAATGATTCTGGGAATTGATCTAAAGCTAATATTTCATATGAGCGGTCAAAATACTATATTAGAAAGATGTGAAAAATTTCGTGATCCAAACATGTACAATTTAAGAAAAATCATAAGGGTTGCCCATCACCATTGGTTGGTTTATTAAGATTTAATTTAATGGTCTGATCAAATTCTGATTAAAACTTCAATGGTCAAAATGATTCATTTAAAATAACATTTAAAATTTACGGATATTACAAAAGGTCCCATCAATCCAACCAATGAAAACATGTAAGTTTGAGTAAGTGCGGGTTTTATTTTCTAATCTTGTATGGGAATGTATAAATACCCTCCTAATTATGATTATGGTTAATGTGAGGAGAGCATATCACAAATATTCTAGGGTTTTGAGGACAAAGCTAGGGTTTGTGCTATAAGTTGTTCCATCTCTTGTAATCTTCTTCTAATTATAGTGGATTGATCATTGCTTTATGTTGTGGTTTTTCCCCACAAGGGTTTTTCAAGTAAAGTTTCATGTGCTTTTTGTGTTTGATGAGTTTTTTCATTCTTTATTGCTTGTTTAATTCGATCTAAGGTTTTTTCCACTTTCAACACATATTTGGTCATGCTTCACAAACCCATAAGGACCAACAAACAAAAATTTAGAAACAGATCTATCTAGCCTTACTTTGTAGAACTAAATGGCATTGGGTAAACAAATAAAATAAAAATACATTAAATAAAATGAAATACAGCTTAGCCTTACTTCATAGAACAAAAGGCAAGCAAAATAATAATAATAATAATAAGCACTTAATATTACTTTAGACGGTTTAAGACTCCATGTAGGTAAAAAGAAAATAAATAGTTCGTAGCTAACTTCATAAAGCTCAAGCTTCTGGGTGGACAAATAAAGTCAAAGAAAATATACTGGGGAGAATAACATAGAATAAAGGAAAAAAAATGTAAGTGTATATAGTAGATGTGCTTCAAATATGTGGAGTGGAATGCAACTTCATTTGAAATGTGGAAGGAAAAATGGGAGACCCGACAACCCTTTTCTATAAAAGAGATGGTCGGATATCTCCAATTTCAATCCTACGCTTGGCCTCAGTGACTTCTTTAATGGGCTTCTAGGTCTCATGTGTCATGTAGTATATCGGCATGTTAGGAATCTTCATGACACTTTAGACGGACAATCCACACAATTGGTTCTTAAGCTGCCTAGGAATGATTTTATAGAAGCTCGGTCAAAGTTTGAAGAGTCAACATTGTGTTCCTGTGTACACTAAATTAGTAATAAGCATTCCTCACCTTTTAGCAGGGACATGCTATCCTTGCCAATGGTCAAAATTTGAAAATTTGTTCTTATTTTCCTTACTTCCTGTGGATGAACTTACAAACTCTATAGCCAGTGCGGAGCACAACTTTGTTTGCATTCAAACAAAACTTTAGAAAAAGAAACATATGTCTTAATTACTGTAAGAGGGACAAACATGAAGGACAAACATGAAGGATGGGATTTTCCAATCTAGGAGATATTAGAGGCATCCTTTACTCTCATCAGTTCAATGGTTTGCATTGCCAAAACATGAGCCCTCGTGTAAGGAATCTTACTAGTCAACAAAGGATGGGTTTAATACTCTGAATATAAATTTCCAATGCCCGACCTCTACACATGTATGGGCCTATGCTCTATAAAAATAAAAATAAAAAAATACATCATATATTGTATGAGAATAGAAAAGGGGGACGAATTCAGTGGTCCCTGGATGCAACAGTGCTGTTAGTGCTCTCCGGAGCCTTTGCATGCGTGGATGGCCAAATAGTAGATCTGGATCTTTCATTAGGGTTGACCACTTTATCTCATCTGATTAGTGATATACGAAAATGATGGTTTGGATGAATTAAGGTCCAATAGTAAGGTGGCAATGAGTCGAGTTCAGGTCAGGTCATGGTCCACCTGATCTCAAAATGTTTACTAAATGGGCCAGGTATTCCGGTTACCTGGTGGCCTGACCATATCCACTTCAAAATTCATCACCCCAAAGCTTGACTTGACCCATTTAACTATAACTGGGTTGGGCTCGACTAACCCGATCCATTTGATTAATGTTCACAATGTGACTCATCTTGAATCACCATGAGTCGTGTTGAGTCGATTGAGTGGTCGATTTAAATCGGCCGGCTTGAGATGTCATTGTGTCCGCTCTAATACTATATCAAATCACCACTTGATCTAAAAGCTCGAGCCATTAGAGGATAGTGTATCAATGTATATCAAGGGACTTTAACAGGTTGGTTAGAGTACTTCAACCCAAGCAATCCACATTTTCCAACTCAAACCTGAACCATTACGTAAACGGTCCAAATTTTCTAACCCAAGCCGGACCCATTACCTATTTAGATTGACCAAACCTGCTTCCAAATTTTCTAACCCAAGCCGGACCCATTACCCATTTAGATTGACCAAACCTGCCTTAGAAGCAGGTTGGGCTAGTAGACCACACATTCTCCAAGGAGCCTTTTCTATCATATGACCATAAGCAACTCATCAGTGTCTTCGCAAACGGAAGATGGTGAAACGAGAGGACAACGGTTTTATAAACGTCCACATCTCTAAAACCGTCCATTAAAAGTAGTCCTAGCAACTCGGCTGGACCATGAAAAGCAGGCAAAGCTAATGAAACGTCCAGATCAACTGCAAAACCGTCCACATCTCTAAAACGACTGGGGTGCACCACAGCAGACCAAGGTAGCTTTACCAAGTAAAACTTAAATAAAAAAAGAAAGAGCATCCTAAGTACATATGGGCCCTACTTAGCAGACCCTGGGCAGAATCACATCCTTAGTGTGCTGGGTATTTTAGATGCCAAGATGGTTAAAGAATTGATCTGGACCATCCATTAGGTTCACCTCACGTTTGATGGGCCAGCATGTGAACCTGAGGGGCTCACTCAAGCTGGAACGAGTCAGGTCGAGTTGCAGAGTCTTTTTACCATGCCATGAACGGTGAAGCTGGTTTCTCCAGGGCTAAGGACCTTTCAGACCAAGCCAGTCCTAGCCTGGCCCACTGCAACCCATCAAGCAGAAATGTGAATGGGCGTGCAGGAAGGGAGCAGATTAAGTGCGGCTTCGGCCTCATCTAAGTTGGTACAGCCCTTACCGTAGGGCCCACTTCAATCTATATCCACGCCGTCCATCCGTTTTGTCAGATCATTTTAAGGCACGAGCCCAAAAATGAAGTAGATCCAAAACTCAAGTGAACCATACTATAAGAAACAGTATTGGCTGAACATCCCACCATTAAAAACTTCCTAGGAACCATCATAATGTTGATTTGCCATCCAACCTGTTGATAAGGTCAAAAAACCTGGATTAAGAGGAAACAAATAAATATCAGCTTGATCCACAACCTTTGTGGCCCACAAAAAGTTTTTAATGGTCAATGACCACTGTTTCCCATGGTATGGTCCACCTGAGATCTGGATCTGCATCGTTTTTGGGATTATATCCTAAAATGATCTAGAAAAATGGATGGACGGCGTGGATATAGAATACCTACATCAAAGTGGGCTTCATGGTAAGAGCCGCATCTAATCCGATCACGTTCCGGAAATGCAACAGTAGCAGCCCTGTGATAGTTCACCACCATATAAAATCCATGTATATGAAATACAACAGACATCTTGTGATATTTCACCACCATTTAAAGTGGGTGGTGACCAATTGACCCTACACGTGTGTCACATGTGCGAGAAAAACAGGCTCTTTGTCCAAATAAATTTAAAAAGGCATTTCAAATCCAGGTGTTTGGATGTCATAGATATTTCAATGACTGGTCATTGAAAATGCTGGAAATTGTATTTTATTTGCTTGGATATCCTCCTAATTAGTAGAGTCTTGATTTCTAGAAACAACAATGGCATGCTGGAGAGCCTTGGAACATCGTGCACGGTTTGGGTGCTCAGATTAGTTGGGCGATTGATCTAGCCATTTGGCCTAGATGCACATGGAAGACTGGACAGATTTGTGTGCCCAGACCGGTCGGCCGACCAGTCTGCAGAGGGCTCCGACTGGTCGGGCGACCGGTCGGCTGTGAGGCAGAGGTGAGCATGAATTTCCCCTGGACTGTTTTGTGTATTGGCCAACTGATCGGCTATGTGCGGGGATTTCTTGCATAGCTCGCAGTAGCGCGCAAGATATTTCTATTTCGGGTGTTTTACCTATTTAAGGAGTTGTAATCCCGACTTAGATGGTGTCCTAAGGTATACAAGGTTTATTAATCGTATTAGGAAGAGGGGAGAGGTGTGTGTGAGAGAGAACTTGGGGTTTTCTCTGTTTTTCCTTGCTAGTGGGCTGTCAATCTCTGTAATCTTCTGATATTCATAGTGGATCACTTCGTGCCAGTGGTTTTTTACCCTTTGAGGAGTTTTTCCACCTAAATTCGGAGTCTCTTGTGGTGAATGCTTGTGTGTAATTGATTGCATCTTGTTTACTTGTTTGATTTCACATTGCTTCCACGCGTTTCGGCATTTCGCTTCCGCTGTCGGTTTTCCCAACAAGTGGTATCAGAGCTAAAGTTGTGGTAAAGTAGATTCGAATCTGAGATGAGAAGATGGGATCAAGCGCAAGGTTCGAGTTAGAGAAGTTCTCCAGGAAAAATAACTTTGAGCTATGGAAGTTGAAGGTTGAATCCTTCCTGATTCATCAAGGGCTTAATGAAGCTCTTGGAAAGCGACCCGAGGCTATGAAAGATGATTAGTAGACTGAGCCTCGACAAGAAGGTTAGAACCTCAATCCTAGTTAAATCTTACGGATGATGTTCTCTATCATGTCATGAAGGAGAAGACTGCGGCTGGAACGATGGCAAAGCTAGAGAAGGTTTATGTCAAGAAATCTCTAGAGAATTGCATGTATGTGTTGATGCAGTTGTTCACCTTGAGGATGGCTGAGGGAACTGAGGTGGAGGACCACCTGAGCACTTCAATACGCTGGTTTACAAGTTGGTGGAGATCGATGAAACGATGAAGGATGAGTATCAAGCATGCATCCTGCTGGATTCTCTTCCAAATTCATATAAGTCATTCATGGAAGCTGTGTGCGCAGGAAGGGAAACCATAAACGTCGAGACCGTTATCTCAGCTCTCCAATCGAAGGCGATGAGAAAGAAAAGCGTTGACGTGGCTTCCCATTATTCCTCAGAGGCACTGGTTATGAGGGAAAGAAGTTCTGAGTATGGAGGATATTCGAAATGGGGATCTAGGGCCAAGGGTAAAGGGAAGGCTAAGGTGAAGTGTTGGAATTGTGGCCAGGAGGGCCACATGAGAGGGGATTATCAGAATCCAAGGTTGAAACAAGAGGAGTATGAAAATTCTTCTAGAGAGGGATCTAATACCGTAGAGGACGATGACGATGACGATCTTTGTAAAGTTCTGACTGTATCTGACAAGGGATCTCACGGTAGTGAGTGGATCCTAGATTCAGGGGCTTCATGTCACGTATGTCCTGACCGAGTTCATTCATAACATACAGGGAGTATGGTGGAGAATCGGTGTTTGTGGGCGATGGATTCGCTGATAAGGTTGTGGGTATTGGTACCGTGCGCATCAGGATATTCGATGGAGTCGAACGAGTCATGGAAGATGTGAAGCACATTTTTAAGATGAAGATGAATATGATTTCTCTTGGAGCACTCGAGGCGAAATGGTGCGTGTTTATTAGCCGCGATCGTTGTTATGAAGTGATGAAGGGGGCACTCGTGTATATGAAGGCATGGAGGTGTGGCCATCTTTACATGTTGATCGGGAGCACAATTCACGGTGGAGTTGTAGGAACGGCAGCGAAATCTACGGTTGCTCGTAGTGGCAAGTGCCCAAGGACCATATGAGAAGAGTGGTAAAGGGCGTGAATTTACAAGGTTGGGGTCGATGGTGGCACGAGAAACGGTGGAGCTATGAATGAAGATGAAATGACATTGCGAGGATGTGTTGATTCGACGTTCGAAGCCTCAATGGAGATTGTTGGAGAGCCTTCGAACATCTTTCACGTTTGGGTGCTCAAACCGGTCAGGCGACCGGTCTAGCCATTTGGCCCAGATGCACGTGGAAGACTAGACAGATTTGTGTGCCCAGACCGGTCGGCCGACCAGTCTGCAAAGGGCTCCGACCGGTCGGCTGTGAGGCAGAGACGAGCGTGAATTTCCCCTGGACTGTTTTGTGTATTGGCCGACCGGTCGGCTGTGCTCGCGGATTTCTTGCGCAGCTCGTAGTAGTGCACAAGATGTTTCTATTTCAGGTGTTTACCTATTTAAGGAGTTATAATCCCGACTTAGATGGTATCCTAAGGTGTCCAAGGTTTCCTAATCGTATTAGGAAGAGGGGAGAGGTATGTGTGAGAGAGAACTTAGGGTTTTCTCTGTTTTTCCTTGCTAGTGGGCTGTCAATCTCTGTAATCTTCTAATATTCATAGTGGATCGCTTTGTGCCATGGTTTTTTACCCGTTGAGGGGGTTTTTCCACTTAAATTCGGAGTCTCTTGTGGTGAATGCTTGTGTGTAATTGATTGCATCTTGTTTACTTGTTTTATTTCGCATTGCTTCACGCATTTCAGCGTTTCGCTTCCACTGCCGATTTTCCCAACATGGCCATGTTTGACAGTCTTACAAATTACAAAATCACGTGTATTTTATTTGAAAGTATTCTAAGTAATTTAACAAGTGCCCCCTTCTTTTTTCTATGGCCTAATCAACCATAATTCTCAAATATGCAATTGAATTGATGGGTGGATTTGGTGATGCCATGTAAGCTAAAATTTGCACACATGTGATCCACAATAGCTGAAAATTGAACAAGCCATATTAACTGTACTATGGTTCAACTATTGATATAGACCATCTTTCGGCATGATTTCACAGACAGATAAATGAATACATCCAGGAATGCTGAGATATTCTCATAACGAATGATATTTAGCCTTGACTCGTATATACCATGTTACCCATTCTTTCTTTCTTTTTTTCATGCAACCCACCCACCCAGTTAATCGCGCAATACACCCACCCCGTCAGTCATGCAACGCACCCACTGGTGCTATCAACAGTGTGGATATTTCACCAGGGTTTCGAAATTGAGACCCCTTGTTGAAACTCTGGAAAAAAAAAAAAAAGAAGTTACCCATTCTGTAGAGGTCTTAGACCATAACCTGATGGATTTACCATTGATTCCAATCGATGGAATCATAACTAATCAAGAATGTTTATTTCTCGCTAGCAATGAAATATTAGAAAAATAAAAAAAGTCGATGAAAGAAGAAGTGGGAGGAAAGGACAGACCTAGAAAAGGAATAGAATCAGAATTATTAGTATATTTAGAAGAGAAGATTACATCTAGACGAGCCGAAACGTGGAGTGGTTCTAACAGGGAGGAAGTGGAGAAGTAGGGGCAGAGATCGCTCATTGACATGGAGGGACATGATGAGGTCAATCCTGTCTCCCTCAAAGCGTAAATTACCTTGATTCTACAATGGTGCTCTTGAATTCACAAGAAAATTCTCAAATCTACCATAGAAAAGTAATAAAAGCCAAAGATTTTGTTGAATAATATTGAAAATTATGATGAAGAATAAATTTAACAATCCTATATACTCCTAAATAAATTCTAATTCATACTATTAAAAATAGTGAATTTTTTGAAATAAAAAGTTACTAAAAGTAGTAACTTTTAACTAAATACTATTATTAAGTAGAGTCTTTCTAAAACTCATTATGAAGTAAAAGTAGAAACTTCGAAACAAATAAAACTCTAAAAACAAAGAAATATTACATAAATTGAAATTATTAAAAATAATATTTTTTTTTAAAATTTTGTTTTTAAGATGTAACAACGACTTTTCTTTCAAAACGGATTGAAGCGGTTGATCCTAAATGGTCCAGATCCAAATTCATAGGTTGTTCGTCCCGTAAGGATACTTGGATAAAAAAATTATGGTTGATTTATGATTCACCTTCTTTTGGTCCATCCATATGAGGAATGCATCTATGCCACAGTCCTACATCAATCTTCTAAAAAATTACTTTTATTGAAAGATCTTAGCCATCCATTTGATGGTTAGTGAATTAGAAGCTCATATTGACCATTACTACAAACAATTCACTTATGCTAAAGGAAAATTTACACACCTGTGATACAGAATGGCTGGTAAAATGAACAATCTATATTGATCATATTATGATCCGCTATTAATCTACACAGTCCACCATATGATTCTCTCACCCTTAATCGCTCATCTTATAAGAAGTACTTTTATCAAAAGATTTTACCCATCCATCCATTCAATGGTTAGTGAAGTGGACGCCTATATTAATCATTACTACAAACAATCTGATCATTGATGTAAACCATTCATCATGTTGTTCCACCTTGATTTTACATCACTATAGTTAGAGTACCTCACACACGACCAGTACCTGAAAATTTCGTGCAATTAGTTAAGAGGGTGAAGCCCACCCAATGGGTTTGCCCCACCGTGGAACTAGAACACCCGGGCCAATTCATCAGTAAGCCGGGCCACAACACAGAAAGCAATGGACTACCACCCTAAGAGCTTCCATTCACTTGGGCTCACCCAATGGTTAGATGGAATTAATTTTTGGGATGTCCAATTATCAAGGTATGGTCCTAACAGTGGACGGGTTGGATCCAAACAAACAACACATGAGTGGGCCACACACGAAACTGGTTGCACTTACTTTCCATCTAGAGTGTGAGAAGTTCTTGTTGTCTAGAATCTTTCTTCCTCTTTCTCCACACATGCAAACCATCGGAGTACACAGAAATAAACAATCACAAGAAAACAAAAGCCTCAGAAATTGTCCACTCAACTCCCAACTGCCCCACCCCACCCTTTGGAATCCATTAAAAAAAAAAAAAAAAAAAAAACCCCATTGATTACACCTTCGTAGGATTTCTTCTTTTGTTTCTTGCTCTCATGGTCCCCCAACACATCCACACACCACAATCAAGGGCCTACATTCTGCCACCTGTCCCCTTCAAACCATGCCACTCCTTTCCACCCTGAGAATGACCCACACCACCCTCCACACAAAATGTCCCCAACACCCAAATGACCAAAATACCCTCAACCCCACCCCCAATGGTCCCAACTCCCAAGGGCATTTTCGTCATTTCCACGTAAAATCCCACAATAAGAAGCATGGCCCACCACCCAAAAGAGAAAGGCCCACCTTTTTATTGTCTTTATTATTTTTTGGGACGCAAATATTATTAATATCAGGGATGAGAAGTACAAAAATCAATAATAAGACATCACAGGACTAGGTATGATATGATATGATAATACCCACATAATGTCTACATAACATATGTATCACCAACCACCCTCCAATAAATTTCTCACTATACACAAACCCCACAAATATCCCAAAATTCAAAAATTAAATAAAAAGGAAAATGAAATGACAAAATAGCCCACATTAACGTATAGGAATTACATTATTAACTTATTAGAGAGTGGTGGTAGCCTCTCTCCCTGTAGCCGCTGCCGGAGTCCGGTGGTGCCGCTTCCCGTGGCGGCGGTGGCGACCGAATTTCAACCCGTCGGAACCCTGGAACTGGCTGGCCTCACGCGGGTTGATCACGCATTCCGGCGGGGGCGTCGGGTAGCGCACTCGGTCATAGCAGTACATGTATGTCATGTGCTTCTTCCTGAATTCCTCCATCTTTGACCGTTGATAAGGCGAGATCAAGGTGGTGGAATCGGATAAGCGGTTGAGATCGTTGTGACTGTTGTCGCATCCCGGAGACTGCTCGATGGGGTCCACGGCGCAACCGTGGAGGACTAGATCGGAGAATTCGGCAATGTAAGGGGCATATTTGTAATTTACCTTGTATCTCCCACCTGATGTGGCCCATTTAGACCCAGTCCCAGATTGTGGCATACAATGACATTGGCTTGGAGGGAAAGTCACCACCCATTGCTTCTGTCTTTCTAATTTCTCTAATTGGGATGTCATCAACATAAAATCTGCAATAAAAATTAAAAAAAAAAAAAAAAAAAGCAGGACAAAATCACAATCAAATGCAAAATGGTATTTTAGGTCTACATGCATATGAATGTGCCAAACTGGCAAATTCATACACATCCAAGCCTTGTATCAGGTGGGGCCAGCCATTTACATTATATTCATCAGTGGCTGTTACATATAAGAAATCAGTGGAAACTGAAAAGCCGTCCAATGGTTTTTGTGCATGTGTGGCCTTCTTGATTGTTGAAGGGCTTGGGTTTTTGGCCAAATGATCTACAATGCATGGCTTGGATGTCCTACATAAAAAGCTAGGTTGGCACTTGTTCCTCATGCTACATACTACAGATCTCAAGTCTAAGATCAACGGCTCAAAGCCTATCAAACAAAAGATTGATGACTAAAACACCAACAACACAAATTTGTACAAATCTCAACACAAAAATATTGAGAAAGAGAGTGTTTTTTTTTTTTTGCCAAGTTATTTTCTGAAAAAAAAATACAGAAGAGAATAAGAAAAGAGAAAAATAGCCGTTAACCTTCAACACAAAATGATATAATTTAAAAAAAAATTCCATTTATCCTTAATAGAAACACTAGAAATCTTGTTTACTTGCAAGAAAAGAAGGATATATATATATATATATATATATATATATGCAACAAAGCAAGATCAGAGCCACACATCTATCTGGTGTTTCTAAATCCCAATGAAGGAAAGGATCACCACCCTTGACTGTGTGTGTTAGAGAGAGGGAGGGGTTTCTTTTTAGCAAATTTATTCTCTGGAAAGAAAAAATACAGGAGAAATGAGAAAAGAGAAAAATATCCGTTAATCTTATAAACAAAACTATATAAAATTTTCAAAAATTCCATTTATCCTTTGGTGGAAACACTAGAAATTTTGTTTACTTACAAAGAAAAGGCTATTCGAATAATAATGAGATAATAGAAAAAAATAACTATAAATGGAGCAAAGCAAGATCACAGCCACACATCTATCTGATATTTCTAAATCCCAAAGAAGGCAAGAATCACCACACTTGATTGAAATCAAAGAAAACCCATTTCCAAAAAACCAGGAAATGCAACATCCAACCGAAAAGAGAAACTCTTCCCTCTCTTAGTAACTGTAAATAAACACCAAACACCATTTTTTCTGTTCTAAATGCAAAGGACGTTGAAAGAAATGGCAAAATCCTGGAAGACCCATCTCTTGTTTTTGCCTGATTTTTCCAAAACTTACATGATCTGATCATTGGTCCAAAGAATGCTGTACTTGTGGAAATCCTCTGACGGATCGAACCAGAGACCGTAGCGCTCTTCCCGTCCTAGCCCGGTGCTTCCATTGCCATAGACATTCGTTTGAATCCTCCATTCCTTCCCTCTTATATTTCCCAAGAATTCAAAATCCAATTCATCATGCGTCTTTTCGAATATATCGCCGTTCGACATCTGCGGTAAAACCAATCCAACATAAAAAATAAAATTAAAAAAAAAAAAACAGAGGAAAACAGAGCTAAAAAGAGTATCGAATTCGATTACATGTCCATCGACTACTTACGTAGAATGCAACAACGACACCGGCTGTGTAGTCTGCCGGCAACTTGATCGAAGCACTAAAGAACCCATGTAGGTAAAGATCTTGAGAGACGAATCCAGCACCTGAGCATTCAAAGAATTACATCAAAATGCATTCAAAAGGATCCCTCAGCTTATAAATTCAATAAAATTTCAGCTTATCAACCAAAAAAATTCTCTTGCAATGAAATATATAGCTAAAATAGAAAAGAATAAATACAAAGATAGAGAAAAAATGGTAAAAAACAGTTTTTTTTTCTTCTTCTTCTCAATGCAAGAAAAGATAGGCTACAATCGGCTATTTGATAATCTGTTACGTCTTCTTTATACTATTCTTGATATCTTTCAACGAAAATTTTAGCTCTATCCATCAAAGAAAGAAATGACAAGAAAAGACGAGTAAATCTCAAACAACAATTCAATAAAATTTCTACTTATTATCCAAAAAAGATAGTATGATGTTTACTAAACGTTTTTATCGAACCGATCTTTAAATATCTTTCAATGAAAATTTTCAGCTAATCTTTTAAAAACAAGCCCAGAAAAAAATGAGTGAATTACATATATCAGGTTAGTAATATTTGAGCTTATATACAACCCAAAAAATGCATAGCCTATGCTCGAAAGTCCGTCGATGTGTGCGTTTTAACCATTTTTTTTTATGATTTTTCAATGAAATTTTTGGCTTATCTATCAAATGAAAACATGACCAAAATAATAAGAATAACAGAGTAAATCATACAATAATCACTTTAATAAAATTTCATCCTACGTTAGACCAAAAAATTCAAGAAAAAGATAGAAAAATACATTCTTTAATATATTTCAATGAGAAATTCTTAGGTTATCCATCAAAGGAAAAAGGGATAAAAAAAAAACCAGAAAAGATTGGTGAATTTCAAACATCCATTAATAATAATAAAAAAAAAATCAGCTTCTTCACAAGAAAAGGATGTATTATGCATGATAATCTGACGTGTGCGTTTGTGACATTATTTGGTATCTTTCAATGGACTTTTTTTTTTAATCTTTTCTTTTGTTGGATAATAAATCAAAGAAAGAGAAAGAGAATAAGAAGATGGACCTGTTCTTTCATCAAGAGAGATATGGACTGTCTTCCCATCTTTCAACAGCATGAGATTGCTATCCCCAAAGAGCTGTGTATAACCCTCATCAAAAGACAAGATGGGGAGGTTTTGGAGTGTTGCAGATGCTTGAAGAAAGATGGTAAAGCTAAAAATCATGAAAAAATACAAAGCACCCACCATTTTTTCTCTCACTATTTGTTGGTTTTTCTTCTGTTTCAACTCTCCCCCCTCTCTTCGCTTGAATCTCTGTAGAGAGAGAGGTATGGAAGAAGAGACAGGGGAAGGTCTTTTTATTGTGCGTTACAGTATGCTCCACGTTTGCTACAAGCTAGTAATTCATTGACTGTTGGACTATTCACAACCGAATATAGATCAAGGCCATCCAAGATATGGGTCCCATTTCATAATAGGCATATACTGAAAATCATGCTGATTTAGCTATGATAACCATATATTTGATGCCCACTATTTGGATTCTCAAGATAATCTTCCTGTTCCATTTTTTAAGCAGATACTCTACTAACAATGGGTCCCATGATTTGGACGGTGTGGATTGGTACAAATGTAGCCCACTGTAGTTGGTGAATGAGTCTCCACAGTTTAGTTACTTGGACGAAACTCACACGATAGTCTTAGACAGATTTTTAAATTTTCGATAGCAACGATTATCTGTACTAATGACGTTTTAGTTAATGAGGCCAGTTCTCCAGTGTTTGGAGACACAGCTTCCTCTAAAACGCGATTTGTGGGGCCCACATCAACCAACCATCGATCCATAATGTTCATCCCCCTATCCTATAAATCATCCCGACCCAAAACAGAGGTGGGTCACACCACAGGGGAAAACTTGGGGGATGATGGGTCCCACTATTAAAACCTTCCTGCCCGAGTGTGGAGCCCACCTTGGTTTATATATGCCATCCAATCCATTCAGAATCATGAGTAGAATCCCCAGGTGGGCCTCATCATGTGATTTTAGAAGTTGGATGCATGATTTCACAATGTGTGGCCCACCTGAGTTCTGAGTGTGTTTGATTTATTGTATTTATAGAGAAGATGAGTGGGCTCACATGATGGACGGATTGGATTTCATCATACGTAACGGTGGAGTGTGCATGTAACGTTATAGAGGAAGCTTATTCTGCAAGCGCTGCAGAGGAACCGTCAGAGGATTGTGCACAAGAAACTGATAAAATGTGTGAGAGTAGCAGTGCCGATGGGGGTAACCGCCCCAGACACCAGCTTTCTTTTCAGTTAGTGGGGATATCTTATCAATGGCCCCTGCTTTTCCACTGAATTACGAAAGTACCCTCCACGATACGTGTGGGAAACACCTACAACTACAGTGGAAAATCGTTATGGGTTCGTTTGGGATCGGAGGTTTCAGGTTTGCGGGGCCCACACGTGTCGACATGTAGGTGCATGAGGTGGTTCACATGTGTACATGTGGAAGAGCTCCTGTGGGCCCACCGCCGGACAATAATCCAGCCGACCAGGGCTCCTGTGGGGCCCACCGTGATTTATCTGTTCATCCATGCCGTCCATCCATTTTCTCATATCATTTTAAGGCATGAGCCCAAAAATGAGGCAGATCCAGCGCTCAATTGGAGCACGCCAGAGATGACTTTTGCATTTAATGCAACCCAAGCTTACTATTTGGTGTGGTCCACTTTAGCCTAGATCTGCCTCATTTTTGGGCTCATGCATTAAAACGATATGAGAAAATGGATGGACGTCCTAGATGAACAGATACATGATGATGGGCCCCACAAGAGCCCCTAGTCAGACGGATTATTGTCCGGGCGGTGTCGGACGCAATCCGCTTCCGGTTTTTGTCATCTTCAGTGTGGGGGCGTTGCTCAGATGTCCTGCACACTTGCCTGCTGGGCACTTGTTAGGTATGCTTAAGCGCACGCGCGTGTGCGAGGCAGCTCAGGGTTTCGGTACACACGTGCCATCATAGCTTATGGGTACAAGATCCAATCCGTTCATCGGGGGCCTACTCTTATGTAGATAGTCTTGCCCAGAAATTAGTTTGTTGAACTAGTCAGATGGACCGAATAAATTTTTCTGATGTTTTCTTATCCGTCCAAACATATCTAAAATTGCGTGGCCATCTTCTGAACGGACCAGATCAACTTTTGGGAAAAACCATCTACACGGTCATAACGACCTGTTGGAAGGATTGGATATTACACCTGTCGGCCATGCTGGCACATATGCTGGCGTGTACGGAAAGGGCGCGGATTAGGTACTTGCCCCGGGACAGGCTAGGGTTCTGAGGGCCACCGTGATGTATGGATCTTATCCACACCGTTCATTCAATTTTACATATCATTTTAGGTCATGAGCCCAAAAATGGGGCAGATCCATGCTCAATTGGACCATGAAATGGGGAATAAACTCTGGCCGTTGAAAACTTATTGGATGGCACAAGAAGTTTTGGATCAAGCCGATATTTATGTTTTCCCTTCATCCATGTCTCTATGATCTTGTGAATAGGTTGGATGGAAAATAACCATCACGGTAGGCTCTACGATGGTTTCAACGGTAGGCATCATTAGCATCCCTGCTTCCTGTGGTGTGGCCCACTTGAATCTTTGATCTGCCTTATTTTTGGGCTCATGATCTTAAATGACATGGAAAAATGAATTTACGGTGTGGATAAGATTCATACATCACGGTGGACCTCAGAGCTACCTAATCCGCGCCCTAAGCTTGCCTTGTAAACTCCGGTGGAGTATGTTTGTACTGGAATATGGTACAGCTCCCTCTCCAGCGTACACGTGGCTGATGATGATGTATGAATCGTGAACGTCCATATGTGGGCCTCGTAGTCCATGGTTCAAAAGCTCTATCCTTAGCAGCGTTTTCCCAGCTTTCTAGCGTCAGATTAAGGCCAATGATCGGATGGCTAGAATTGCTTGATAGATGTTTTCGTTTTGTTATCACATGGTGGTGTGCTAGATAGGCAATCACCATTCTTTCATATCCTGCCACATGTCTGGTGGACGGAATGTGAGACTCAGAACAAACGCAATCTACAATGGGCCCAACAGTATGAACGGTTTGGATCATGCCACGTGTACGTTTAATGAGTTGCCACGATTATTAAAATGTGGCAAAAGCAACATTACCGTCCATTAAGATGAGATGGTGACCGGCAAGATGGGTTTCACTTGCTTTGGCGTTTTAGGAGGCTGTGAGATGAAATTGGGGCCATGTCTTGATCAACGGTGATAAGATTCTCATGTTGAAAATGACCTAGAAGCCGTACAGAAAATGATGGGTTTGAAGTAATCTGATGGAAGTTTGCTATGTATGAATCGTATTTAAGGTCCGAAAATAATGGAGGTGGACCACACTTTCTTTGACGTTTTAGAAGGTGGTGTGATCATGTGGGCCCCCCTTCTTCAATGGAATATGATGAGGTTCACTAAAAGCATATTTTCGCTATGGTTGAATCAAACTAGATTATTTCCCTACAATCTTAGCCTGAAATGAGTGGTCCTTACGTGATCTTACCACCTGAGGTGTAAAATAAAATGGGCCCCACTTTCAAGCACGGTCATCATGGACTCGGATTCGGTAGTGACCCCTCCAGTGCCAAGGTCGGTACCGGTCGGCTCTGTGGACCCTACCATGATGTATGTGTTTCATCCATGCCGTCCCACCATTTTTCGAGCTCATTTTAGGGCATTAGCCCAAAAATTAGGTAGATTTAAATCTTAGGTGGACCACACCACAGGTAATAGTGACGATTGAACGCCTACCATTAAAAACTTCTTGGGAGGCACTAAAGTTTCGGATCAAGCCGATATTTTTGTTTTTTGCTTTATCCAGACCTCTATGACCTAATTAACCGGTTGGATGGAAAATAAACATCACAGCGGACCTTAGAAAATTTTTAATGGTGGGCGTTCAATCACCACTGCTTCTTGTGGTGTGGTCCACCTGAGATTTGGATCTGCCTCATTATTGCGACCATGCCCTAAAATGACCTTCTAAATGAGTGGGACGGCATGGATGAAACACCTACATCATGGTGGGGCCCACAGTACCAAGACCTCGGTACTGGAGGGGGCCACTACCGAATCATACAATTACACGTCAAATAGGCGGTGTAGCCCACTTTATTGTGATCCAGATCGTTGATCTGGTGGGCCCCGCCACCCTTGGAACAAGTCCATGTAAAAAAATAAAAATAAATAAAATCAGCAGTGGCACTTGCGTTATTAGATGAAAAGGACAGGGCAAGCAAAGCAAGTCCTTGGCACGCCCGCGTTTACCCACGAGGAAAGCAACAGGCATCGGCCCTGACTGCCGTCGTTTTAAACGAAACATTCATTAACGACTGCGACCGGAATCCTCTACAACGCCTGTTGTACACAGATTGTACAACGATCAAGATATGAGGGCACACCATGGTGTCTACGTGAAATCTGTTCCATCCATCAGATGTTGTACTAGATGCTAGACAAATATCTTAAAAATCATCCAGATTCAAAACTCAGGTTTCTGTGTGACGCCAACCATAGGTTTCTGTGTGCGGCCACCATGGGGTGTTTTCCTTTCATCAAACTCCGTTCATTAGGCGTGAATCGAAAGGATGAAATGAATACGTAAAAAATCATTCTGATTAAAAACTCATGCGGCCCACACCGAATAAAGACCATTTTTACACCGTTCCCTTTAACCTAGCGTATCTTAGCCTTTTACCAGGATGTTTATTAAACGTGATTATAAGGCTTCTCAATGGATGGACGGATTGGATTTCATATATACATCATAGCGGGAGCCAAATATCTTGTGCGTTTTACGCGCCACAATACCGCAACGGAGGTAGCAAATTAATCGCCGATTACGCGTTGCGAAAACCCAACACGCACGAGGACGGAATCGGGAATATTTGCCAGCTTCATCTACTCCCCCTGCCACGTCAGCAGAAGTAGCCGTTGGAGACAGCTGGGGCCCACCCAGTCCTCGTTATAGGAGAATGAATCTCTGATCCTCGGTCAGAGAATCTATTACTAGCATCCTGGGTCTCAATTCGTGTAGATAGGGACCATGCTTCGGTGATCCAAACCGTTGATCCGATTTGGTTCACATCCGCTACACTATGCTCCTAAAAACTTCAATGGCCCACCAGAAATATATGGTGAGAATACAGCAACAGTCAACATTCGAGAGAAAATATCAAAGGTTCGGGTTCGGGTTTCATCCAGGAGAGGTCCAATAAAATCAACGGCCTTGATAACCAGCGAATGAACCCCACTTCCAGCGTGGCGCAGGCGTGCCTGATCCAAGCCGTTCATCAGGTGGTTTAATCCTTTACATGATCTAGCTCAAAATTCAGTCAGATACGCTCATATGGTGGGTCCCGGACAATTGACGACTAGGATCTCGTACTCTTTTCCTACGCTGGCACACGTGCTGGAGTGTAGATGTTTGGCCCTTACGCGTTCGTGGTACACGTGCCAAAAAGAAAGACACCTGATAGATATCTGGTCAGTCATAGGTAGGACCCACCGACCGCGGTCATGCCTGGCACAGATGCTCATTTTATCCAACTTTCTCATACGCGTGGCCCACCTGATGATGAATGGTCTCACCTGACTTTTGGCATAGAGGTAATATTACCGTGGGGCCCACTTGATGAAAGGCTCCGGTCACTTCAGCCTATCCTCTAGCCCGCTCCAGCATTCATGATCTCGGGCTGTGTATCATCACATGATTTCCCGAGCACAAAAGGCAACCAGCCTTCCACCGAAATCCATGGGCCTAGGGCCCACCTTAACTGCTAGGTTAACGCCGTTAATCCAGCAATTAAAGCCGTTAATGTGCGGAAAGGTCTGAAAAAGCACCTTTGCCTGTGGTGCTTTAACGTCCGTCCAAGACGCCGTCGCATTGGTACCTCCTCCGTGACTCCAAGGGCTGGTGGGGCCCGCATATCACGCGCATTGCGCACACCCTCTCTCTCTCCGCGTGGGGAATTGCGCCGTTTGCGAGCGACCGGAATCCTCCACAGTACATTTTTTACGCGTAAAACACCCAGGTATGTGGGCCCACAATGTTCTATACGTAAATCTACTCCGTCCATCAGGTGATAAACATTATATGAACCGTACATCCATAATATCATCCGATTTTAACACTCATATGGGCTAGACGAATGGGATAAATGTAAATTTGCTCGTAAAACTTCTGAGTCCATGCATGTGGCCCACCTGAGTAGTGGATCAAATTGATTTACGTCTCTACACTTTATTATGATGATTTACACCTGATTAACGGGTTTGATGGTAGATTAACACCATGGTGGACCCACACATGGTTGGCATCCCATCCTCATTATTCTCTGTGGTGTGGCCCACCTGAGATGTTGATCTGGCTGATTGTCTGCCATAAGACTATAATCGAAGATAGAAACAGATGTACAGATTGGATTTTATATATTCAACATTGTGGGCTCCACAGAGATTGATTGTTATAAACAGGAGCGGTTGAGGATTCCTATCCGTTTGCAAGATTTTGCATTGTTTTTGTATGTTCTCTGGAGTTAGTGTTTCTCAAGCGTTGGGTTTCCATGTGCACCAGGGCGAGTATAAAAAGCGCATGGGGTGTGCACGGGCTTATCGTACGCTTCTGTTGGGATGCGTACTGTAGGCTGTCGGGCGATGTATGGGGATTGTCATTTTCAAAGTAGGGAAAAGACGATACTACCCCTGCCTCTTAAAGAGGGCTGGTAGAATTTCGTGGTTTCACTTTCACTGCAGGAAAATAAAAAAAAAAATGGTAAAAGGTCTCAAAACACGTGCGTATCCAGCATCGTGGTAAAAGTCGCCGAGTTTTTAAAAATATCGCGATATTTTCAAATTTTTACTTTCATTTCTCGTGTTTTTTTTTTTTTTCGGAATTACGTGTGTTTTTTACGTAATAACTAAAGTAAGTTAAAATAAATTATTCGAGTTATATATGGGTTCCATCTAAGCCGTCCATTAGGGAATCTCCCCCATGTTAAACCTACGTCTGCAAACTAAACCCCATGTTCAATCACCACTATTTCCTATAGTGTGGTCCATCTGAGATTTTTATCTGCATCATTTTTGAGCTAGTTCTCTAAAATTATATGGAAAAACGGATGGATGGAGTTGATATAGAATAAATATACCAAGGTAAGCCCTATGATAAGGGCGCACCGACTTGGGTATATAAGGGCGCACCTAATCCGCTCCCGAATGGGTAAAACCGTAAAAGGATGAAAACTTTGGTTGTAATTTTGCATTGGGAATGTGATGTTTCCACCCCTGAAATTGATAGTTCCATCCACATAAGGTATTTTGGATGCAGTAATGAGTACCAGCAAATCAGGTCAATAAACAGGTTGGGTGGGCTATTATGGTCCTGTTTGGAGCGTGAATTTGGAACCCCTGAATTTGAAACCCCCTTCGGCACCCTTAGATTTGGAATCCCTTATAATCCAAAAGTATATCATTTACAAGGGTTTGAATTTGATTACTAAATTAATTTTAATATCTTTAATTAGTGTACTTATGTAATGTTTGACACAATAGTTGTAATAAGCCTGAAGAAATACATCTTCGGCTGAAAATGATAAAATTTCAAGTCTTAGATGGGCCATAAACACATGATCACATCCGAATGACCAACAAATGATTTTTAACCATTGATTTACATGGACATTATTTGGATGGTGTAGATCTTCCTATTAAAGTAATTTTAGTAATGCAGTTGATAATCTAATTATTTTAGGATATCATCAGTAGACTATGTGCCCAATAAACTAGTAGCCTAGTGACACACATGTGACTCTTGTAAGGACTTTAGAGGTAATCCAAGCTCCCACCTTGGATTTGCAACCCTCGGATTTAAAACCCTCAAATGGCCCCCTAAACCTATGGTGCCAAATGACCCCTATATGAATAGATCATCTGATCGGTGAAAAAGGTGGGGCACACCGTGATAAACAATTTCTAAGAAAATCAGGACGGTCCATGTGTTGGGTAGGTAACAACACTATAATAAGTCTTACTATCGGCCGTTCACTGATTTTCATGTCCTTATCGTTGTGTGGATTAGGGTAATTTTCATATCATGTGAGCACCACAGTATGTCCCACCTTTTGAACGTATCAGATATTCCACACGTATGACAACTTGACCAGAAATAAACGGTTGTACGTGCAATGTCGCATATATCGGGATGTATGTGATCATTCATCATTTGGAGTTACCTCTTGAGAAAAAAAAATTGTGACCGAATTACCCCTGTATTAATTGGGAATAACGTTAGTTCCCCAATCACTTGGCATGTACTTCAGATTCAAACCGCTCAAATGGTGGGGCCCACTGAAGATTAGTCATGTAATTCACCATCTCTCTCTGTCTTTCAAACTTCGTAGTTGGACCGTTTGCTACTTCCACTTTAAGAGTCTATTACATGTCTAATCCTACAGTACGGAACGGTCACTCTTTCCCTTATGGGGAGCGGATTAGGTGTTACCCGGGTAACAGCTTAGTGGTGTTACCCTTACTGTGGGGCCCACATTGATGATTTTGTGTATATCCACGCCGTCCATCCGTTTCTCCAGCCCATTTTAAGGATGGGTTCCAAAAATTAAGAAGATCAAAATATCAGGTGGACCATACAACAGGAAAATGCGTGGATTGAGTGCCTCACTATTTAAAATTCCAAAGGGCCCATGTAAGGTTTTCGTAATGCTTATTGTTCATCCAAACTGTTGATAAGGTCAAGAAAATCTGGATGAAGGGAAAATAGAAATATCAGCTTGATCCAAAACTTTTGTGGCCAACAAAAAGTATTAATGGTCATTCATCACTTTTTCTAGTGGTATGATCCACCTGACATTTGGATCTTCTTAATGTTTGGGATTGCGTCCTAAAATGAGATGGGAAAACAGATGGACGGCGGGGATATACAATAAATACATCCATGTGGGCCCCACACGGTAAGGGTAACACCCACTAAGTTGTTTCCCGGGTAACAGCTAATCCACCTACGGTGGGTCCTGCTATTTGAGTGGTATGGATTTAAGGTGCATCCCACATTGGTGAAGAGGAGCCTCATGCGTATCCAACGGACGGGGATTCGCGACTGAACACGACAGTAGCCAAACTCGCTACTGAAGTGACGTCACCCAGTTCTGTGGGCCCCACCATGACGTATGTGTTGTATCCCCACCGTCCATACATTTGGAGAGATCGTTTTATGCCATGATCCAAAGAATGAGACAGATCAAAATCTCAAGTGGACCCCACCACAGAAAACAGTGGGGACAATAGCACCCACCGTTGAAATCTTACTAAGGCCCACAATGATGTTTATTTGAGATCCAACCTGTTCATAAGTTGACAAAGACATGGAAGAAGGGAAAAAACAAATATCAGCTTGATTGAAAACTTATGTGGACCTAAGAAGATTTTAATGGTAGGCGTTCAGTCCCCACTGTTTTCTGTGGTGGGGTTTACTTGAGCTCGGTTCTACCTTATTCTTTGGATCATGATATAAAACGATCTCTCCAAATGGATGGACGGTGTGGATACAACACATACATCATGGTGGGGCCCACAGAACTAGGTGACGTGGGAGTTTGCTACTGTCTTGTTCAGTAGCTAATCCCCGTCCGTATCCAACCTCTCCGCATAGACGTTTGCTCGATTACACAGAGATGTACAGTAATAAGATTCGTCGGAACTAAATCAGTCGGATCTGGAGTCGTGTTCTGTGATCCAAACCGTTTATAATCTTGGCCGCTACGTAGATGGAATAACGTTAACCTTTTCTTATGAATATGAACTCATCTTGACCGTTCCTTTGTGGGCTGTTAATTCGAAAGTCCAATGATTTTCCATTCTGGAATTTTTTTAGGCAGCCACTTTCAGGTTGGGTTTGGTCAGATCAACAGGTAGATGACAGACACGGCCGCAGATCCAACGGATCCCGAATACGCAGCGATGTATTCGAACAAAACCTCCTTGCTTCACGGAAAAATAATAAGAAAATAAATAAATAAAGGTTTGCCATCCCATGACACCACTGCATGCAGCACGGGGACGGGTGTAAATGAACGAACCGAACCGAACCGAATATTATCATTTTTGTTTGAGTTTGATAATCAAAACTTAAGTTTGAGTTTGGGTTTGGTTTGTTTACTAATCAAACCAATTGAAACAAGCTTTATTCAAACCGAACTCAAATCGTTCGTAAATAATTTGGCTCATTAACCACCTTGTATGCAACATTTTAAATGCCAGTATAAATGAGATGTTATACCTTCAAAATTCATTATAGGTTGGACGATGTAGTATGGTCTACTTGAGCTTTGGATAGAATATTGTGGGGCCCACCTTGCAACATATAGTCTATGTCCAACATATATTCCATATCCAAAAAAGTCAAGATGATGAGACTCTTGATGTGGGGACCACCTTGATGCATATATTCCATATCCACTTCATTCATACATTTCATGGCAGGAGCTAAAAAATGAAGCAGATCCAAATCTCAGGTAGACCATATTATAGGAAATAATGATTTTTTAACTATAAACGAATTCTATCAAGCCTAATTGAACTGAACTCATACCTATTTGAGTTTGGTTCGATTACTAGTTAAACCTAAAAACAAGATTTGAGTTTGATTTATTTACTAGTCAAACGAGCTTTAATTGAACCGAACTCAAACTATTGATGAATAATTTGGCTCATCAACCACCCCTAAGCGCCGAGTGCAGATTTGGACCACCCCCACCAAGATCTAGCTAGAGACAAAGAGTCCAATCAAAGGTTCTGTGGAGCCCAATATTATATATATGTTTTATCCAAGCTGTCCATTCATTTTGATAGATCATTTTAGGGCATGAACCCAAAAGGGAGTAACATCCAAGGCTCCAATGGACCACACCACATGAAGTAGTGGTGACGATGACCCCACTGTTGAAACCTTCCTATGGCCCACAAAGATGTTTATTTTCCATCGAACCTGTTCACAAGGTCACATAGACATGAATGAAGGTAAAACATAAATATCAGCTTGATCCAAAACTTCAGTGGTCCTCCAAGGGGTTTTCGGCGGTAGGTATTCAATCCCCACTATTTCCTGTGGTGTGGCCCATTTGAGAATTCGATCTGCCTCGGTTTTGAGCTCATCACCTAAAATAATTTTTCCAAATAGATGGACGGCATGGATAAAACAAAGCCCTGACTGGACCGTCCGTCTCTAGCTAGGTCCCTGTGGGGGTAGTACCCAATCCCCACCATCAGGACGCAGTGGAAAGTGTACGGAACATCTAACCAGTGGATAAGGTGGCCCCACTTTAAATTGACAACAAAAGAAAATCCCTGGCCGACTCAGCAAGCAGGCCATACATAGATCCTTGATGAATTGTTTAGACCATCCATTATCCCAAACAATTGTGGCCCACCTGATGAGTGAAATATCATGAATTTATGATCATCTTCATCGTGGGGCCACATATGCACCGTTACATGCCCCACCAGGCCACCATATATAGAATTACCAGATTTCCCACACACAAGATGGAACCATCCTGACCATTCGATCAGTGGCCTGCAGTTGGATGATTAGTATCAATCTAATTAGAAAACCCAGTTATCAAAATACAACATGTGAGAATGGTTATTAAGGACATCCTATCAGTGTGATCTTCAAATAAGCATTTTTTTTTCGTGGGGCCTACCGTTTCCACGGTACAGATTTCCCACACAAGTTTCACGGTGTGAGAAAAGATGGCACCGCACTACAAGTTGTGGTGCATCTGCTTGTAGGAGAACAGTTATGAGGAATAACAGGCAGTCTCAATATAATAGCGTTTGTAGTTAGGTATTCGTGCGGGAATATCACGCAATGGTCGGGCCGAAAGTTTCTGTAGTTTGCTTCGCTTGTCAGTTTCCACAAGTAGTGTCCTTGTTAGAAGGCACACCAACCGTCCATGTAATTATTCTATATGTTAATAACTCGTGGACCAAAATTCTCCAACATTGGTAAATCTTAACTTTTGAATTGGTGCATGTCACGATCAAATGATCTAAGTTCAATCTAATAAGGCAAATTTTGCTTGGCTTAGATTGTTTGAAATGTAGTAGAATTTAAACGATTAGAAAAGGTCTACGTTTTAAGATTACCCTAATGAATTCTCATTTTGATGCATCCCATACTTTTTTAGAAGGAAAAAGTGTAGATAAACAAGTTCATATCCCAGTATAGAAATTAATTTGTCAGATTTTTGTAGTCGTTGATCTTCTAATAAAGGTAGTTTCACTGTGATCTATCCTAGATGTAGGAAAGAAGGAGAACCGCCATTAAAGCCATGTGATAAGGAAGAAGGGTTGACTTGAGCTATCCAAGGGGTGGATCCACATGAAGGGTGTGCGCATGTGTGGAGATATGGGTGTGTCAACCATGCACACTGTAACGCACTGGAAATTTTAATCCTCGAAACTTGAAATTACTCGAGTGCCACTAGAAAATTTTATATTCTAATTCTCAAATGAGAATGCATATGACTGATTTAGAACCAAGAATTTAAAAGATTTGTACATGAAACCCCAGTTTGAACGATCCGATTCGATCAAAATCTTGTAAGACATTTAGACACATCAATCTAACCGTACATTCTTTGTTAGATATCATGGATAGCTACGGATTCCTTTCTAATCGTCAAATCTTACAGCCGATCTATTAATTTACGAACCTCGAACTATGATTTACTGAAATTACAATTGAATTACATGTATAATCGATTTTCAGTGCAGACCCACCTTAGACTACCTTGATCAATGAATCAGATGTTGGTCATCTTAAGTATTGTTGGGGTCCCAAAAGGTAGGGGCCCTTAAAATAAGCAAAATAGCCATATACCTCCGAATAAATCACGCAGAACGGCTTCCGGTGCGCGTAAAACGGAAATATACAAAATTTCCTTACTTAGCCAATTATCCAGTGGGCCCCGCTGATCACCGTGATCAGAACTGTCCAGAATCGGACCCATAACTTCTTTATGATTTATGATGAACAGTGCAAGTGATTTCACAATCAAATAGGCCCCACAAACCCCTCAAAATTCAAACCCCAAATAGTGGAGTTCCTATTTACGTGTCCACGCACCTATAAATCCAGGTACCCCACCCGCCCGAAAAATCACTGAAAACAAGACTTCACTTAGTCATTTCGGGGTCCTACGCACCCGAAAAATGACCCACGCACCCTTAAATTCAACATGTTTCAGGATTTCCATTTAAAGGTGTTTTAGTGCCCCATGCACCCCAAAAATGGGTCCACGCACCCTTAAATTCGACCCATTTTATGATTCCCATTCAGAGGCATTTCGGAGTCCCACGCACCCAAAAAATGCCCCACGCATCCATTTAATCGACAAAAATCAGGAACTTAATTTATAGGTGCGTTGGGTCCCACGCACCCGTAAAATAAGTCCCACGCACCCAAAAAATCAAATATTTTCAGAAATCGTTTCTGGGTGCGTCAGACCCCGCACATCAATTTTTGAGGTGCGTAGAGGGTAATTTAGGGGTGCGCGGCACATGGCAGCCCCTCATTGTCCGACTTCCGATTTCTTCGGCTATAAATACCCCGCCCACGAGTCATTTAAGACGATTTTCCAGAGAGAGAGAGAGAGAGAGAGAGAGAGAGAGAGAGAGAGCTGCTGCCCTCTGGGAATTCGAAAATCCTCGGCGAAAACCCTCGCCGGAATACTTTTCTGATCGCCGGAAACCCTTCCCGGTCGCCGGAATCCCTTCCAACCGCCAGATTTTTTCCTCGCAGGTCTGAATCCTGAAAATCACCAAGTGTGGGCACGCACCCTGAAAATACTCTCACGCACCCAAAAAATGGCCACGCGTCCATAAATTCGGTCCCACGCGTCCATTAATTCGGCATAAATCAAACAAGTGCATCGGACTCCCACGCACCCGAAAAATGCCCCACGCACCCCTAAATTCATCAGAAATCCGTTATTTTAATTTTTAGGTGCGTCGAGGCCCACGCACCCGTAAAATAAGTCCCACACACCCAAAAAATCAGCCAATTACAGAACATTTTTGCAGGTGCACCAGACTCAATTTTAAGTGTTTTCAAGATCCGCTTAAGCCTAGTTTGGGTATTTCGAGCATTCCGGACGCAATGGAACGGTTAAATGGTTGTTCGAGAACTCTAAATGAGTAAAATCGCGCATCTTCGAGGTTCGACCCTATTCAACGCGATGAACGAAATGACTTCTCAGAAAGGAGCCGCCAGCATCCAGAACTATGCGAATATGTCATCATTTATGTCTACTGTAAAGATATGATCCGATTTAGGTCAAAAGCTAGACAAACGGGACTGTGGTTATCACGATAAACCATGTCAAAGAGTTTCAATCCTCCACAAACCAATTGTTATGAACTGCCACAACACAACAGTCGATGCCCTACCCATTTGAACGGTATCCGCCGGTTGGGCTACACAGGTACACACAACTATAGAATAGACTTCCCGAGGTCAACTGTCCCTACATTGACAAGCGCGGGCCCAGAGTCGTTCTTCTCAGTCATAAACCCTGATAGTCTCAGCCCGGATCTCCCGTCAAAACATGGGACATAGACATCTGACTAATACAAAGATGGTTCAGTCCATAACAAAACAAATACAGGTCTCTACGACCATGAACTCTAAAATCATAGTCCCCGCTGACTAGTCTTTTTGCCTTTTAATCAAGGGTCATCGATCATTCGATGTAATTAAAGGCTCGTGCCAGTTCACGGCCTGGAATGTAAAAGATCTCAGGATCTTTGGAATAAAATTCGCCCTGCGATATCTCTTATTGTGTACCTTTTGTGAATGCTTGTGATTATCTATGAATGTTTCCATTACTCAGAACCCCAGAACAACAATACCTAAGAAAATGTCATTGCCGCATTTTCTAGTTCTAACAAGTATCAGAGTCAATTTGACCTAATGGACGACCTAATCTCCATTCGAACCCAACTGACATCCTAATTCGATTCATAATGCCTAAAACTCCAAATAAATCCGCGTTACCATCATAATCCGATACTTGCTAGTGTACGCTACGACCCAGTAAAAGGATTCACTAAACTTTATTTTCTAAATCATCCAATTGGCGTCTCAAAACCCTAGGACAACTATAAACCGTTTGTTAGTGGGATGTTAATCACAAATCTACACGAAATCGATCGTCTTACTGGACTTGACCTTTCTCCTGCACCAGATGTCCAACGTCCTATCCTGAACCACACAACATAGATCATGACTAGAGATGTGAGTTGTGTGACTCACCTTAACCTTGGACCATCTGGAACTATAAATAGCAAGCCCCATTTGAGAATTTCATTTGGAATAGAATTTAGAGATTTTGCTTGGGTTTTCTTCTAGGGTTTGCTTTAAGCCTTCAATTTCACTACCGTTCTTTCTGCCGATCATAGGCGGGTCATGCCTTCAGGTAAGATACCCCTCCTATTACAAAAATTACAAAATTTCATTAGGGACTTTCGTTTCTAATTAGGTTTTTGTTGGATTTAGGTGTTCTAACTGGATTTTCTCCAAATCCTTAAGCAATACTCATTCCTAGTTCGTGGATTCACCAATCAAGTGAGGACTATTCTCCTAAGTTACCAATTATCAGCTCTTGATAGTCATTTGTGAATTTAGGGCTTTTGTTGTGATTTGATGTATTTAAATAATAGGATGAATCCATGTTTATGATAATTATGCTATATATGCTTGATTGATGTTTATTTAGAATCCATTTAGAATGGATTGTTGTGGAATGGGTAAAACCTTAGTTGTACACATCAAGTGTTTAATGAAATTCCTGAGTGAACTGAAGTTCACATATGTTTTAGTTGAGTGGATTACCATCCACCTAAGCTAGTGCCTGATTGTGAATTTGATGAGCTGGCTTGCAATAGCACGCCAAGTGTTTGATTTTACGCCCATATATGAAATGAAGTATATCACATATCAACTGTTTGGTTTTATGCCTGATTGAGACAATGAATGCTATGATGTTCTATTCCTCTCACAGCATGCTTATTATATTATTTAATTGACATGATTGGGATTAATCTCTGAAAATCACAATTTATGGATTGCTTACTTGGGTTTGGCCGTCACGGACTTGTTTGGTCGACTTGGGAGTAACATGATCAACCGACCTTAGCAACGCCGGTTTGGTTGATGCTTCGCTCGGCCTACCAAATCAGTTAATTTCAGGGTTAATCATATTTGTTTGATCATTATTACATATTCTGTAGAATTTTGAATACCACAATTACTATTGTTGTGCAATCACTTATAATTGTACGTATCAAGTCTCATGACCCAGACATGTAATATGGGTAACTGTGTTTATGCTGTCTTTGGCTACTGTGGGTGATGAGCCCTCCAATAGCCTTGAGCATTGAATCCTATATACTGAAGCTCATGGGCTAGGCATGGTATATGGGTAACTGTGCTTGTGTTGTCTTTGACCAGTATTGATCCTGATAGTCTTATCGAGAGTCATGAGCACCGATGCTAGGTGACGAGCCTACCATCATTGATCTTGGGTGACAACCCATTACCATGCATATGACATTCTAGGGCATTGAGACCCTTACCACTTGATTCATTATTCAGTTATGTTGGGTGACGGACCTAAATTGTGATTCTAGGAACCGGCCATAGGACGCCCTAGACTGACGGTGGGTCCCGGCTTGCTAGAGGGTACCCCGACCTGGCATTGTCCAGTGTTCAGTAAGGTCATTGTCTAGTGTCTAGCTTTCCTCGCTGTCTAGTGTTCGGCCGCGTTCCTATTGGCCGTGTTCCTGTTTATAAGACTCTTGATAAAATTGAGGTATTCTGGCTTCGCCAATACTGCTGATTGAATACGAAATTTAATAAATATTTGACAATCATGCATGCATTACATTTGTACATGCATTGGTCTGACACTGCTGCTGGGTGGTAACCCCACTGTTTATTTTTTCGAAATATAACATTTGCACATTATGATTGCATGCATTATTCAGCTAGAATAGGAACTTGATTGTGATGTTATGCTATCTGCTGATGCTGGAGTGGTAGGTGTGAGATCCCCACAATTTTTTATGCTTCATTAACTGTACTTGATTATGTTGATAACATGTTTAACTTAGGGAATGGTAACACTGAGTATTATTACTCACTCCCACCTTGGGGGGGGGGGGGGGAGGGGGTTTAAAACACTAACCAGTTATCTTTGATGCAGGAGTTTCCCCTACTTGATGAGTGAGATGTAGGATTTGCTGGCTTGCCTATCGGAGTGGCTTTGGACTTGTATTATATTCATTTTTGAACATGTATATATTGAGCCCCAACTGAGTGGACTCCTTTGTTATGTGGATGATTGTATGTATTTACACCTTAATTCAGACTATATTATACATTGTTTAGCTTAAATATCTATTTATGAGCTGATGTCATGGATTTATGCCATTAAACTATACTTCCGCAAAATACAGTCACCCCGGAAGAGTCGGGAGCAGTGGACTGCCCGACACCCAATTTTCGGGGCGTGACACACAAACTCTCTCTCTCTCTCTCTCTCTCTCTCTCTCTCTCTCTCTTATGCTCTTTATCTACTGATATTGGATCTATATATGGACACTAAAGTCATGGGATCAAGTGCCCATGTAGTGTGTGTAAAAAAAGATTCATTTACGAGAAGAATGTTAGGGTTTTATGAGGTACATCACTAATGATGCTCCACCACCTTAAAGACTTTTTTGTACCATACTTTAAAGAAAGTCCATTTATCTGCTTATTTTATGACCTTAACTGTCTAAAGATCCATTTATGAGAAGAATGTAGATCCATTTATGAGAAGAATGTTAGGGTTTATGAGGTACATCACTAATGATGCTCCACCACCTTAAAGACTTTTTTGTACCATACTTTAAAGAAAGTTCATTTATCTGCTTATTTTATGACCTTAACTGTCTAAAGATCTATTTATGAGAAGAATGTTAGGGTTTTATAAGGTACATCACTAATGATGCTCCACCACCTTAAAGACTTTTTTGTACCATATTTTAAAGAAAGTCCATTTATTTGCTTATTTTATGACCTTAACTGTCTACGTGCACCCTCCCCCCCCCCCCCCCCCCCCCCCCCCCAAGAATATGGATCAAATATATTTTAGTCATTAGATACCCATTAAGTATGATTTAAAATAAATTTATATTTGAAACTAAAAGTTAACAATTAGAAACTCCCGATTAACCAATTAAAAACTTTAAAAGTATTGGCTAGCCCTTAAAACACTTGATGGACAGTCCAAACCATGAGATTAGCCCACTATTAACGTTTTGAGTAGACCAATTCAATCATTTATTTAATTGAGTATACTTTAACAATCTTGATGAATGCACTTGTGATGAATGCACTTGGCCACACTATTTTTAAGAGCCACATGATGACCTCATAAAATAAGCCAAAAGAAAATTGATAAAAATCAAAAGAAGAAAAAAATTAAAATTGAAATACTTTTCTTATATTTTATTGAGTGCGGGATCTTAAATTTATACAAGAGGAATCACCTCAAAAATAAAAAGATAACGATGAAATCAAATTTGTTACAAGGTAATCAAATCTCGACAAAAAAGAAAATAAATAAAATGAATATATTAAAATCATATACTTCTTAAAACTCCCCCTTAAGTTGGTGCGTGGAGATCCATAACGCCTAATTTGCTAAGTAGAAGATGAAATTGATAGCAATCAAGAGCTTTGGTGAATATGTCCGGAAGTTGATAATTGGTGAGTACGTAAGAAGTGCAGAGAACTCTAAAAGTGATCTTGTCATGGACAAGATAACAATCGATCTTTATGTATTTGGTTTGTTCATGAAACACAAGATTGGTGGCTATGTGAAGAGCAGTTTGATTGTCACAACAAAGGCGCATAGGTTGGGGATGTTAAACATCTAGATCTTGGCAGGGCATATTGAGCCAAGTGAGTTGACAAGCAGCATTGGCCATAGCGTGGTACTCGGTTTCAGTAGATGACCTGGAAATGGTTGTTTTTTTTTTTTTTCTAGGATATAGGACTACTCCCAAGTAATGTAAAATAACCCGTAGTAGATCGAAGAGTTTTGGGATAATTGGCCCAGTCAGAATCATAATAAGATGATAGTTATAGGGAGTTGGTGGAGGGAATAAGGATGCCCTTTTTAGGAGAAGATTTGAGATTTTAGGAACTTGAATGGCTGCATCATAATGAAGTTGGAGTGGATTGTGTATGAATTGGCTGAGAATGTTGATCGCATAAACAATGTCAAGTTGAGTGATGTTCAAGTATATGTGGCGTCCAACAAGATGCCGATATATAGAGGGATTTGGAAGGAGAGTCATAAGTTCATCAGTCAAACAAAATTATGTTCTATAAGGAAGGTAGTAGGCTGAACTCCAAGATGTCCACTATCTTGGAAAATATCAAGTGTATATTTACGTTGATTGAGAAAAATCCCCTGCTGAGAATGAGCCATTTCGATTTCTAAGAAGTATTTTAGCAGGCCGAGATCTTTAGTTTGAAACTTAGTATGAAAGAATGCCTCTAAAGTAGTAACAATGTCGGTGTAATAATTTCTTGTGAGGATAATATCATCAACATAAGAAAGAACTATCATAGAGAGTTGAATGCGTAAAAAGGGAATAATCTTGTAATGATTGATGATAGCCAGCTTCTTTAAGTGAAGAGAAAAATTTCACAAACCAGTTTTGCGATGCATAGTAGAGACCATAGAGGGATTTATAATACAACAAACACGTTGCTCCCCCTGTTTTGCAAGCCAAAGGGAATTGTCATGTAGAGTTCTTTATGAAGATCTCCATGGAGAAAAGCATTGTTGACATCAAGTTGATGAAGTGGCCAATGATGAATATCAACTACAACAAAGAAACAACATACAATAACCACTTTGGCAAATGGTGTAAATGTTTTCACTTTGGCAAATGGTGTAAATGTTTCATAAAAATTGAGACCCCCAATTTGATTGTATCTTTTTGCCGCCAAATATGCTTTGAAACGTTCAACTATTCCATTAACACAATATTTGATTTTATACACACACTTTCATTTAATTAGTATTTTTCCTGGTGATAAGTGTGTTGAGACATAAAAATAGAAAGGAAGAAGGAAAGAAGAAAAAGAAAATAGAATTGGGAAGAAATTGTGAAAGAGGAGGTTAAAGTGCAGAAAAACACCCTGTTTACGCGACCAGCATAAACAGGTTTGCCTTTACGCTGGTCACGTAAAGGGGTAATCAAGTTGATTGTGAATTACACAAGATTTGCCCCAAAACCTATAAATACCCCTCACGGGTCCTCATTTGGCATTTACTTCCGAAGTTGAGAACTCCAAAGCTCCTTTTGAAGATTTTAGAGGTATGGAGAAGGCCTTGTGCATCTCCTTCTTCTTGGATTGAATGCATGAGTTGAGGTCCTCGAAAATTGAAGAAGAATAACAAGGAAACTCTGTCGAAATAGGAGATCAAATGATCGATGAGAAGGAATAATGAAGAAGGCTCAAGATAGATTGTTTACGTGACCCGCGTAAATACTCTGACCTTTACACGGGTCACGTAAAGGCACTCTGAAGGTTGAAATTGAGGTTTACAATAACATTGTCTCTTTTATAAAAGATATCGGGAATAGATCTTAAAGATCTTATTCTCGTTCCCCTTTCAAAAGCTAAGATTACTAAAGAATCAAGCTAGACTTGAAGCTATAATGTAAAGAAGAGGAGAGCAACCTCAGTCTAGGGATCATCACAGCCGTATTTTCTGTCGTTTGCAAAATGAAAACAAAAGGAGGGGAAAATTTGTCTAAATTCATAAGCAAAAATGAACTTATATTGTATTTGTATTATGAACATTCTATTCTAGAACTAAGGGAGGTATCAATGGAATGTAAAAGAACCCAATCATGATGAATAAAATGAATGGAATAATGAATGTATCTCTTTGTCTTGTCAAATGTTAGTGTTACGCTTATCTTCCCCATCTATTGAAATGTAATTTTGTTGTGTAAAGAAAGTGTTGTAAGGAAGTCTGATTTTGCTCCAATGCTTTGATTTCAATTGTCTTTGCTTCACGCCAATGAAGAATTTTAACAACTTAAGAAAAAATGTCATCTCATCATGAGAAAAAATAGAGAAAATGAGGGTAACAAGATTAGCAAAAAATAATTATATGAAAATAAATTCAGATAAGGGATAAAGAGTACCTGCAGAGGGCTGTGAAGAGGTGAAGTAAGAAAAGAATATGGATGTAGAAGGGTAGGACAAACATAGTCGTTGAGGGGAGCAGGTTGAGTTATGGTATGGTTAGAACGATGAGGGTCAAATGGTGGTGCATTGGTTGAAGATGATGATCATGAGGCTAAAGAGTACCAACAGGAGGGGGCTTAGGATCATCTAGACTTCAATCAGTGATAGGCATGGAAATGACGGGAGATAATGCATCAAGTGTAGTAATGGTGTTTTGAAAGGAAAAGATGATTTTAACAAAGGTGATGTTCTGAGAAATGAAGATGCTTTTGTGTTCTAGGTCATAAACTTAATATCCACACTGACCAAAGTGATAACCAATAAAGATACATTTAAAGGCATGATGGGTAATTTTTTTTCTGATGATTGTGAATGGATGAGCATAACATAAGCAACTAAAAATATGAAGATGATCATAAGATGATGGATGTTTGAATAACATTTCATATGGGGTTTTACGACTGAGAATGTGTGTAGGTATCTAATTGATGAGATAAGTGGTAATTAAGACACACCTAGGTCCATAGCTCAAGTGGCAGACTAAGTGAAGATAACCTCATTTCAACACCTGAGGTCATGGTATCGATTCCCATAGTGGGGGTGGCCTAACATTATGATGTGACTAACAGGGGTGGGCGGGTGTACTAATAATGGGGTGTGTGAATTAACCCATAAAAAAGTGGTAATTAAGACACATTCTCCGAAAATAACAGTGGTAAATAGGCTTGAAAGTATAGAGCATGGGCAACCTCGAGGAGGTGCTAATTTTTGCACTCGATTACATCATTATGTTGTGGTGTTTCAACAAAGTATGTTGATTGAGGATGTCATATTCATGAAGAAAAGTTTGCATGGAGTTTAAAAGGAATTTCGTCCCATTATCAGTGTGAATTTGATGAACTTGTATTTGAATTGAGTTTGAACCATTCCACAAAAGTTTTTGAAAAGTCAATATGTTTTAGATTTAAAACGCATAAGATAAACCCAAGTGTAACTCAAATAGCCATTGACAATAGTGAGATTAAGAAATGTAATGTGTACCGGTGTGAGATGGAGTGGGATAGCCACCCCAAATGTTAAGGTCAACTAAATCAAAAGGATTTGTGCTTCGAGTGTAACTTAACGAGAAAAGGGCGATAAGTTTGCTTGGCTCTTTGAAAGAAATCACAAGAAGAAGAAAGAGTTGTACTTAAAGTAGACGATATCTAAGACAAGCAGGATGCAAACAAGTGACAATGACGCAGATGCCAAAGGTTGGAGTTGATAGACTAAGTAGTGGGTATGGTCGTTGGTGCAGGAACATGGGGTGGACAATAATTAGTAGAGTTTATTTCGTACTTTTCCTATTCCAAGCAGCTTCTTAGATGACAGGTCTTAAAAAATACAGAATATAAAAAAATGACAACACAATTCAAAGTTTTGTGAGTTAACTAATGGATACGAGATTAAAATAAAAATTTAGAACGCAAAGAACATCATGTAGAACCAAATTTGAAGATAAAAGATTGAGCCAACATGAGTGATGAGTGACATCTCCAGTTAGTAATATGACAGACTTGGCTGTAGAAGTTTGTGTGGAGTTTTTTAAAAAAAAGAGAGAATTTGGGTGTCATGTGAGCAAAGGCTCCACTATCTATAATTCAAGTGGTGGGGGGAGATGAGATAGCTGACTTACAAAGGGAAAAAATGAAAAAGCTGACATGCTCTTTGAATTGGCTATAAAATAGATAAGAAAAGGGAGTACCTGTAAGATGGCCTATATGTTTCTTTCTCAGTCTAACAACCTCAAGGAAGCACATCTCTAGCGATCATATCTAACCCGTTGCGATGTCAAATGAGTCTCACTTCCAGCAACACTTCTGGAAACATGGACAACAAATGTTTGGGCCTATAGCTATCACCAGTATGCACGATCTTCAATTGTCATAAAAGATCAACGGGCCCTACAGTGAATGGGCCTCACAAGGAACAAATCATCAACATTCCATGCCATACATAGATTGATGGTGTGCAATAATGGCCCTAAAAAGTCAATAGTGGTGGCTCTACGTCATCAATGATGGGTTCAATATGACAAAGATCTAGATCTGGTGGTGTAACAACCCAGAGATGAAGCTTATTAGAGAAGAAGACGATAGAACAGCTAGGATTTCAATGGTCGAAATCAATGGAGATGGATGTCATATCTAGCAACAGTAATGATGTAGCGGTAGTGATGAATGACACTAATTTGATATGGAACTACAATAACTGATCAAGTTGAGAACATGTTGTGGATGACTAGCGACTGTAAAAGAAATAGGTCCAAACCAATACATAGATTTGCATGGCTAGATGAAATCAGCAGTGATGCACACAATGGTCAGATACGTCGACAATGACGAATGGATTGAAGAAGATGCAAAGGTCATCGAGATTGAAGCCTCAAGATAAATTGAGATCGTTAATCACTAACGGACAATGATCTATGTTTGGGGAGTGGGGATTAATGTCGTGCAATTTTGGGGAGAATCAAAAGTCACTAGTCATAGTGTTGCACATAGCAAGCGTGGTGGGTTGCCATGGTTGGGCTAGCTCTGTAAGACTCATTTTCTTGTAATATCCTTTATATGTTTAGTTTTCGATGTTAGCACACCCGAGATAGATTGGATCGACGAGTACTAATCGCGACCATTTTTTAGTACTACAACAACCCAAGACCTATACCCTAACAACCACACGGGCACTGCAATTCCAACATTATGGCACACGCCTCGTTTCGAGACCCATTAGTAAGATAAATGCTTCAATGTAAATCAAGGGTGGTTGTGTCCCAATGCGTGTACACGTGGCATCTACGACCCACTTGCTAAAAAATCTCTAAAAGCGCTTACCCTACCTATCTTAGCAAAAGACCACCGTGCCCTCATAGCCTTTTTGTAAATCCCATATACATCATTACCCCTCCCCAAAGTACTAAAAAAACCCTTAAAAAGTATCCCTTACATTCCCCTATATGGACCATTCTACTCCTATTTTTCTTCTATTTTCTATGTAAACAACCTCCCAAAGTTAAACCCTACCCCCTACTCTATCACATTTTTCTTTTCCCATGCAAACCTATCCTCTCATGCCACTTTTCCTTCTCATTCTACCCCTCATTTCCTTTCCTTTTCTCTCTATCCCACTCCTTTTTATAACCCCCTAAGAATAAAGCCCCATATGCCCCACCATTTGTGCTAGCAAAGAGAAAGGAAAAGAAAAGAAAGAGAGATTAAGATACAGAGAAAGAGATTACAAGTGAGAGCTGAAGAGAGATTGAGAAAGAATTATAGAGTGATTAGGTGAGGAGGAGAACCATTTGATCACCCCCATCTAACCGTCCAATGAATGTGACTGCATGAGTTATCTACACACTCCATGATGAATGCCTTCTTTTTTTGTAACTTGGTAAGGAGGTGGACCCTAGCTCTTTTGGTGAAATTTTGTGGGGTCACCTATCCTTTGCATCAAGGGCCATCCGAGTGTGTTCCACAATCCATCAAAGTGGGCGTGTGGATGACGTGGTAGCATGCTCGAGTTAGACCCGTTTTTGAGCTAAAGGCCCCCCTTTTCATGCTTAGTTTCTCTTTCCTTTAAGGGGCAAATGATTGTGGGACCCACCTTAATATATGTTTTGTAAAATCCTGTGGGCCCCATAATGGCAGGGGGCCACCTTGCTGCGTATCTCCCTCTCTCATTTTCCCCTCCCTTCTCCTACCTGAATTTCAAGTGGCCAGTCGACCTAGGGTGGCCCACGCTGTCAAGAAGCGTGCGCAAGCATGTTGTCCAAACAGCATGGACACACTATGGTGGTCCACCGTGATGATTATTTTCCATACAACCTATAGATAAGGCCAGTTAGGCTAGGATGAAAAGAAAATACATAGATCAAATTGATTCAAAGCTTCCTAGGGCCTACCATGACCTGGACAATCTGATGGATGGACTGAATTTTTGAGATGGACCCCACTTGCCATCTGTTATAGTCAAATCGCGGTGATCGAAGTTCTCACAAGAACCCGAGACATGCGAGTACCCTTATAGCAATATTCGACTCGCGAGCCCACCTGGTCGAGTCTCGCACATTAGACAAGTACGGCGCACAGTCACTGAGTTCTTGAGCCCTTGTGGTCGATGGGCGAATATTAGGAAAGTACGGAACATCTTTCCTGACCTGTGAGCAGCTCGGCTCGTGGTCGTTGAAAGGCATCGCATCTCAACAAACAAGCACCCGGACTCGCGAGCAGCTCCCGTCATGCGAGCAGCTCCTGACATGTGAGCAGCCCTGGTCTCTGGTCTCTGGTAATGACGTAACTCAACTTATAGTACCAGCAGCCCATATAGGCCGATTTTGGTTTGTTTCTATCTGTGGCTCCGAATAGGGCTCTCAATGGGTCGGATCTGGATCGGATCCAGTTGGATCCGGCTCCAAGTCCGTATATTTGTAGACGGGTTTGGATCGGATTCGGATCCAACTCGGATCCAAAATGTGATATCCATATCCCATCCATTTATAAATTGTTAGATCCATTTCCGATCCAAAATCCATATAACCATCGGATTCGGGTCGGATCTAGGTCCGAATCCACCCCATTACAAATTTAAAAAAATATATGATATAAAATATATAATATAATGCATTTAATTTAGTAGAAAAATGATGCAAATCCCACTATTTACTATCGTATGGTTGACATGGCCTAAAATAATTTGTAAAACGGATGGTCAGCATGAATATAACATATACACTAAGGTGACAATGAGTTGGATCTTAATCGGATTCGGATCAAACTCGGATATGTTCCTGTGAATCCATATCCGGTCCATTTAAGTAATCGGACCTATTTTAAGATCCATATCCGGTCCATTTAACTAATCGGACCTATTTTAAGATCCAAATCTGCATTAAACGGATTCGGAGCGAATCGGATCTCAGATCTGACCCGCTCCATTGAGAGCCCTAGCTCCGAACCATGGGGGATCTCCATCAAGAGACGTAATCAGTTGGACGTATAGAACGGTTAGGTTATCCCCTTATCTAAGGATTGATAGGATAAGCTCCTTATCCTAAAAAATCAGCAGTAATCTTAATGGCTTGCGTAACGGACTGGACTACTCGGATCTGCATAAATAGATAATCCTACAGGTGGTAAAGGTAAATAATACACAATCTCTAAACTCCTAAATGGTTAGTTTCCTTTTAACCATATCCTATCTGACTTAAGCTTCGGAGGGCTAACGGCTGGACGCCGGCCACCCTTAGCTTTCTCTTATATTCTTTCAGGTTCGAAGGAGAGTTAGCTTAAAGGAAGGTGAACGTCTGAAGGATCCTGTTACCAAATCCGACGTTAACACCATAAAAAATATATATATATAAAAAAAAGAGAGCAGTTGTGCTGCTATTGCTGACAGTAAGCAGTGTCCAGGGGTGCTGTTATTGTGCTAATGACAGTAGCTGTGGCTGCTTGATTTTTGGGGTTATGAGGTGGGGCCCACTGTTGGCCCCACGATGATGTATGTGTTCCATCCAAACCATCCATCCATTTTGTCATATCATTTTAGACCAGGGGCCCAAAATGAGATAGATCCAAATCTCAGGGAGATCACACCATATGAAATAGTGAGGAGTGACAACCACCTTTGAATTAAACCTTTTTGGGCCCACTGTAATAAGTGTTCTCGGCCCAACTAGGGTTGTACACAAACCGAGCTAGCTCGAAAAGCTCTCTCGGCTCGGCTCGGCTCGGAAAAGCTTGGTTTGGCTCAGTTTGTAGGGTGGATCAAGCTAAGCCGAGCCTTTTTCTGTGCTCGTTCAAAATTCGAGCCGAGCTTGAACTTGACTAAGCTCGATTTGCCTTAGTTCGAAACTAGGTTCAGATCAGCTCGAACCATGTTAGAATTTGGCTTGGTTTAGTTTAGAATATATAAATTTTTAAATATATAATATATATAATATATTAATATTATATATGTAAATAATATAAAATAAAAAATGAGTGCTCGCCCCCTTTTGAGTTTTATATATCAGATAGGCGAGCGCTCTCCTTTTGTGCATAGCCCGCTCATTGCCCCCAAGCCCTTCCTCACCATCGTCGGTCATCTGACAAATCTCTCCTTCTCTCTCTCTCTCTCTCTCTCTCTCACACACACACACACACACACACACACACACACACAGACTCCCCCAGCGTCCAACTCCCAGCCAGCGAGGCAGCCAACCCCCCCCCCCCCCCCCCCCCCCCCCTCTCTCTCTCTCTCTCTCTCTCTCTGACTCTCCCTAAACTCAATGTTGGCTTGAAGGCTTAAGCTCGAATTTAGGCTTGAAAGCTCGAGCTCGAATCGGCTAGAACTAGGCTCTAATTTTGCTCGAAAGCTCGTCCAAACCAAGCCGAGCTACCCAGTTGGGCTCGATGACCAAGCCAAGCCGACCTAGGCCAGGCTTGATTCGATTCGGCTCGTGTACAGATTTGGGCCCAACTAGAGGTCATGGGATCTACTGATGAGTCCCACCATGAAGTACGTGTTTTTCCCCAGGTGGCCCACCAATTTGATCACTAGAAAGACCCACAGGCCTTGGAGGGCCAACAAAAAACAAGGCAGATTCGATTTTTAGGTGAATCCCCAAACATAGATCCTTAAAGTTGTCCACCCTTTTTATTTCGAAAATGGGCAAGGGCCCTTTGGGCCATCCAATGATGTAGCAGATCCAAATCTCTGGTGGACTACTTACGGGGCAGTACTGCTGCCCAATGAAGTGTAACACGCTGTGAGGCCCATTGTGGGGTCCCACATTTTTATATTTATTTTGTCCACATTGTCCATCCATATGCCAACTCATCTCAGGGCGTGGGGCCTAGTTTTAAGTGGACCACACCAAAGGAACAATGACGTTTGGACACCTACTAGTTTGTGGGGCCCGCTGCGGACCCCACCATGTTGCGTGTGTCCTATCCAAGCCGCCCAAAGTCGAGCCCACCACATGTATATGTTTTATTCATGGTGCCCAATGAGTGGGCCAATGGTGCAACCCATCTTGATGTATGTGTTTTAGTCGCATTGTCCATTAGTTTCTAATAACTCGTTTTAAAGCATGGACCTAAAAGTGAGGCAGATTCGTGGCCCAACAGACCACATGTGGACAGTGGGAGCTTCCTAAAGTGTCCAACGCGTGGGCCCCTTTGGGAAACTCGTTGGGGCCCACCATGGTCTCCCACCTTGATGTATATGTTTTATCCGCACCAAACCGGTTTGTTGACCACTTTTGAGTCAAGCCAAGGATCATTTTCTACCAATCCAATGGGGTTTTTGGGCCTTCATAATTGGTTGGAGGTGGTTCTACTGAAGGGGTATACATTTCGAGCGTCCGAAAGGTCCAGGTAGTTTAATCAAGAGGGTCTCGATTTTTTAAAGGATATTTTTATTGAAACCTGGCTAAAAGTCGAAGAGTAATTTACTCTCATTTTGGGTGTGGTGTTTATAAGATCTTTGATAGATATGGAAGAAATGTCTTTTACTTCTTCAATAGCATACACCACACACTCATTTTTTTATGAGTGCTCGATAGACTTTCTCCATGGCTTCTACATCATCAATTTTTTTTTCATTTGCACGTAATTAATTTCACTAAAATCCCTTCGCCAAAACAAGAAGCAATCTTATAAATATCAGTTATCTTTAATGCCTCAAAATCACCTTTTAAGTGTTTAGATTTGTACCATTTTCACATGATCTACACCTTTGTAACTTTTCTTGAAAAGTTAATTTTCATGCCTCTTTCATCATTGTAGCTCTTAAGACTTTATTAAATATCGTCCCATCTACCACCTTAAAGATGAAATAGAGTGCATTTTACTCCTTTTAGCCGCCTTAAAGAGCTTTTTTCTTGGTTACGGAAGAGCTTCAAACGTTTGTGTATCATCTACATAATTGTAGCCACTCTCCACCAAATCTCATAACTCTTAGTATAGAAAGAGAATCTTCATTTAGATTTCCAATGATTGTAATTCGTTCCATGAAACTTTAGGAGTTGTGGTTGAATCATCCCATTCATGTTCATGATTTACATCGATATTACACCTCTTAAACTGGTTGGAAAAGAGAGAAAAATTGGTCATTTGTTCTCTGATACCACTTGATGGATGGTTACTCAAATCTAAACTCAAGCATAATTAATAAAATGGTAGAGATAAAACACTAGATATGATGGAGAGAAAAATACAATCCTTTATCTTATTTACATTCAAAGATAATTGTTCGCTTTCATTACAAGTTTCATCGCTGCTTCAAAAGCTAAATGAGACTTATGTAGGACTATGGCAGGCTGTTACAACAAAAATATCCCCACCAATTTCAAAAAGCAAACTTGATGGACATTATATTCATACTATTTACACCCAACCTAATGTCGGTAGATCCAACGAGTGACATACCATCATGTGTCGACACACTCGTATGAAAGCTAAGAAGGCTGCTTGCAGCTGGAGAAAGGATTATGAGAATCATGGATACTTATTTGCGAAGGACATGCATACCCCGCTAGGAAGGCTAGCTAGTAAAAAACATACGTACAACTAGAACCATAAAGGCGGTCATCTGCCTTATGATGGCCAACATACGTAATACATGCTTGACTAGAATGCCTAAAGAGCATACATGGCATTACCAAAGACTATAAAACCAGACTTTGAGAGTATAAAGCCTTTTAAAGGCATAGACATCATTACTTATGGTAGCATGGTGCTTAAAGGATCATGAATCCTAATAAAAACACATGATTACAATAAGGTTGTTATCTAATTGGAAGACCATCCAAGGAAACTACGAAGTTTTATGCATAGCCATCACCTCACCCAAACTTATAAAAGCATAACATAAAGAAAAGCTTGGGACCTCAAACTAATACAATCAACACAACTTTTTTTTTAGCTCAATGTCGCTTATCTTTCAATATCCCTCATGAACACCTATCTCAATCTTAGTTCAAACATTTCCACTTCTGTCCAGCATCACGTTGTAGTAAGTCCAAGTTGTTTAGCTTAGTTTTAGTTTAGTTTTCTGTTTCTGTTCAACACACCATGTAACAAGCCAATTTAGTTTTAGGTTAAATATCTGTAACCCTATTGTTTGATCCCTCAAACTCCTAAGTTCTTACTTAGTGATTCCCCAATCATGACCTGGTGACCAAATATAAGGACCATTTGGATTTCTCATGACTGTCTCACAATAATCCAGGTTTAAAAGACCACCGGCGCCACAGCCATTTCACCAACTTAAACTATCGTCGGTAATTTATTCTGCTTTCTTTACTTTATCTGTTGATTTAGTTCATCTATATCTAAATTAATAAAATCAGCATGTAGCCTTCTTTTTCTATTTTCTATCTTTGTATTACTTTTATTAAAATACGTGACGAAGCCATCATCGTCATAAAAAATCCTTATTTTCAAGGCAAAAATATCCGTCTAAAGGACTAATCATTCCCTTCACAAATTGTTTAATCACATTGCCAATTAGTGCCTAAATAGACGTCTATCTTCATAAATTTAGTCTTAATCAATTTATCTCAATGTAAGGGGTCAGAAGGCGTTTACTTCGATTTGAGTCATATAAGACTCTAGACACCTGGCATTAACATACTCGCACATGCTTAATCCAAATCAGATTCTTTACACGTATTGTTGTATGTTCGAATTAAATAACAACACATTTACTTTGCCAATCGTGAAGCGCTTTGGTGACAGAAAGCACCCAATCTATAGAGCACATTGAAGGCACTTCCCAATTATGCACACACGTTCACCTACACACGTTTGTGCATGCACTTTTATGCGTACATAGTATGTGCGCTATAATCATAAAGACTATTTATTTGTCATGTAACTTATTCATAAGGGTACAAAGACATGTATAAGGGAAAAACACAAATATTAACTTGACCCGAAACTTCTAAGGCTCTCTAAAAGTTTTTAGCAGTAGGCCTTTATTTCCCATTGTTTCCTACTGATGTGGTCCACTTGAGCTTTAGATCTGTCTCAGTAGTAGACTCCTGCCCCAAAATAAGCTAGCAGAATGGATGGCCACAGTGAACTCTCTTTGAGAATGGTGTTAGAAACACCATGGGAAATAATTAATACATATTTGCAGGTATTTACCATAGTGAATTAGAAAACAAACGGCCCTTAGATTGTATCAACCAAACAAGATTTTAACCTCTCTTTTTTTTTTCTTTTTCTTTTTTTAAAGGATGGGTGTGGATATCAATTCCCTAAAGAAATAGGGTGTATTATCAAATAGGGTGGGTGTGGATATCAATTCCCTAAAGAAAAGGATACTTTAGTCAAATACAGCCGTGTCGTGACAAAGGCGATACGCTTTTCTTTTAAAAAATAAAAAATAAAAAATAAATAAATTTAATAAAGAAAAAAGGGAAAATGGTGGGATCAGATACTTTCGGATGTTTGCCGCTTTCTAAGAAAACAGAGGTTTGGTCGTTGTCCTCCTGTGTGGGCCCCACCAGCACGGCCAACCACGTGTCAGAACCTGTAACGCACCAGCTTTCTCCATGCTTACGTGTCAACTCCTGTGTATGGAGAGATGGATTTCTAGTGGCCAGGTTCATCTTCTCTATCCAACGGTCAGAGAATTAAGCCTTGGTCAGGTTCTTTTCTTAACAAAATTACTAAAGTACCCCTCTTTCATTAATTAGATAATGACGAAATTAGTCAGTTCTACTTTCATGTGAGCCATTCATCTGGTGGGCCATCATTACGGACGGAGCAAATCTCCAGAGAATTAAGCCAATATGCATACCATGTAGGACAAAGACATGGATGGCTAGGACATATATATATATATATATATTATATATATATATATATATATATATATATATATATATATATAGTTGCAGTGCAACCAGCTGATAACTTCTAACCTTTCAAGGATGCACTACATCCAACCTGTATAATAGGTGGGCCCCATCATGAGGATCACCATTTGGAAAACTCACACCCACTTATTGAATGGACGATAATTGTGTTTTGTTATTTATCAATGGCTGGGAATTTTTTAGTACGGCGTGGCCTACTTGATGAGTAGATAGGGTTGATTTTTTAATTAGATGATCCTCATGGTGTGACCCACCAATTAGAAGGGTTGGATGTCAAGTCACTTAATAAGTTAGAAGTTATCATCTGGGTGAGCTGTAACTTGTATACATAATAATTCAGTGGTCTTTATAAATAGACTTTTATTAATAATATTAATTTTATCTTTCTTTAATAGAAATCTCTCCTTTAAAACGACAGTGATATCTTATCTTTATGTATGGACCCGCTTAAGTACACGTGTCACGCTGGCACATGTGGGGTGATGCATAAAGAGGCTGGAGTATGGATGCGTGTGGGATTAGCAAAACCACGAAAAATGAACAGAGAGAAACTATCATTTATCTTCCCCCATGCAACAAGCTACATTTGGACCCGATGACATTCACATCACCTATCTGGACCGTCCAACAGGTCCATTTAACTATTCTTCTACTATGCTACAAAAATCACAGCAATTGGATGGTTGGAAACATCTATATTCCATGAAAAATATCGTCCATATATTTCTTCCTTCCAAGGAAAGAATGGTTTGGATCATCTGATCATTTTATTTTTTAAAAGGCAACCTATGAATAGTGGAGATGGACCAATAGACGGTCCAGATAGGTGATGTGGATGTAAACGAATTCAAATGCAGCTAAGTGTACGGAAAGTTTCCCATACACTCTTAGCAAACATCATTACTCGAAAGAACTCGAAAGAAAGATATCGTTGGCAAAACGGATAAGCATGAAGGATCTAAAATAATGGTGTAAGGCTCATAACTTTAATACTCTGGAAGAGGGTGTTACTTGATATGCAGTCACCTAGAAATTAAACACATAGGTAACTTAAATTAAACCGTCCAAAGAGCAGATCACAATATAGATGGCCTCCTAAACCAACAATTACACTGATTTTTTTTTTTTTCCACTAACTGGATGATTAGTGACATTGAATGGATGGTCACAATGAAAGAAATCAACGGTAGGAATTGAACGACCAAATGGCCTTTAATCAGAGGTTAGTATCCCTAAATTAATCTGACTTCTGGGCTGTCTATATTTTCTCCCACCATTCCGACGGTTTGGCTTGAGTTCTGAGTGCCTGAGTATCAACCATCAAATGCCAGAGTATGAGATAGTTCCCACTTATAAGGTGGACAGACACATGACATGAGAGATAAGAGAGAATCATATCAACATGAGAGTCACGAGTTCTTAAAAACCTGTCTACGCAGATGTTAGACATCTGAGCCGTCCATCACGTGAACCATTGTTCAGATGACGTTGATGTATACGATAGCTACACTCATCACGCAAATGTACAGTGAATGTGTACCATTGTGCGCGTGACCCACCTAGTGACTTGACGCTCATAACTTTTGAGTCAAATCACCTGTAGGGTGGGGCCCACGTGATGCATGGCCCGGATGGATCATGCACATACAGGGTCAGTACGTGTGCATGTATGTAGAGACAGGTGCAATATCCAAGCCATCCATCAGACGAGCACCACTATATTAGATTCCCTGTCTCAGTAATGTACGGTTGTGAAAAAAGGGGGCCAAAGTCCATGGCACAACTACCAAGTGGACCATCTTTCTCTTTCGTCAGTAGCATCTACATGGTGAGATCGACATGATGGACGGCTTGGATATTTCACCTGTGTGACAAGCTGTCACGTGTGGCTGCGTGCGCATTAGCTGACTTGTACACGCCTGTCAGCTTCCCAGACGAGAAAGGATTTGGTGAGGCCGGGGAAATACCGTCTTCGGTGAGGCCGTGACCGTGGGGCCCACCTTGATTATATGCTGTATATCCACGCCGTCCATGATAATTTTATGGCATGAAACAAAAAATAAGATGAAGAAAATCTCAGGTGGACCACACTAAAGGAAACAGTGGTGAATGAATGCTCCATTAAAATAACTTTTTGGGGGCCACAAAAGTTTTGGATCCAGCTGATATTTGTATCTTCCCTTCATCCAGGTCTGTTTGACCTTATCAACAGGTTGGATAAAAAATAAACATTACGGTGGCGCTAGGAAACTTTTTAATGGTGGATATTCAGTCACCACTGTTTCCTGTGGTGTGGTCCACCTGAGATTTGGGTCTGCTTCATTTTTTTCCTCATGCCCTAAAACGAATCAGCAAAACGGATGAACAGCGTGGATATACAACATATACGTCAAGGTGGGCCCCACTCACCTAATCCACTCTCTAATTAGGGAAGTTGGTATCCGAAAAGAGAGAAATGTCGTCCGCTACGTATCAGCCAGCTAGCTGGACGGTCCACCTGGCTGCGGTGGGACCCACAGGGAACTGATCCGCATGGGCAAGTGGGTTGCGTGTGGGGCCCACACATAGAGAGAGAGAGAGAGATGATGATGATGATGATGATGAGAGCTATGAGCCTATGTCCACGAGGCATGCATGTGAGTTGGAACCCATATTGGCGTGTTTGGACTCATACGATGATTACATATCGTTACTTGTATTTTTCATGGTACCCCATTTTATTATTTTTGTTTTTTTATGATTTTTCTGTTTTATGATTCATAATTATCTCAGGACACCTTTTAGAAACAGGGGAAAAAGAAAAATCCAAAGAATAAAAAAGATATGAGAGACTGCTATCATTGGTCGTAGCATTAAGGTGCTTGTCTCATTTTTCATGTGGGTCCCACCATGGCCCATTTTTCCATCATCAAGGGCTTACTAAAGGAAACTCATCATGAATACATTCGTAGTGGTACAGCGGTGGAGGTTTTCAAGTAGCAACCGTATAAAGAAGGAATGATCATATGCAACCATTGCATGATACTGCTGACGTGTCACAACTGTAGGACATCCACGCCAGCCAAACGGTGTGCCCCGACATGAAGATCGCCCAGAGAAAAAATCAGGCTGACCCCAAATCAGGTGGGCCAACCTGTAAATTGGTTTAGATCATCTCTGTCCATTGATCTCATTGGTGTGGCCGACTTGATGAGTGGATGAGCCTGATTTTGAAACAAGGTGATCTTCATGATGGACCCCTCCCATCACATGAATTGGATGTCCTACACATATGACACACTGGTGAGAAGAAAGGGCGTTGCACTGTAAGGTTAGAACACTATGGTTTGTATCTGATCATTCCTACCATGTAAAATACATGCAAAACTTTCAATACAGAGGATAATAATCATAGCTGATGTAAGTGGAGCTCTTTTAATGGAAGAAAAAGAGGTATTTCTTTTAGAGAGCGATTGATTATGAGAGAGATTTTTCTTTTTCTTTTATTTATTTTTTAGTTTTCCTCCTTATCTTTGGTGGAGAAGCTCTTTTGTAATTAAATTTAAAAAAATGAAAGGAACATATCTCGAGCGGTCCAAAAGAGTTGGTGGGAATCCCGACATAAATGTTGAAATGAGATTTCGGAAATTCCATTTTGGACTCTTTATTTGAATTCATGCCCATCATAAGTATATTTTTTTCAAGGCTGCTTATGAGAGTGGGCTTGACTTAATGGACCGTCTAGATTGGTTTTGTGGATGTATAGTCCAAATGCAACAATGTGCATGCATGGTGTGTTTTGGATGTGCTCAGCCCTATCCATCATTACTCTTAGTTGGAGACAAATGATCCACTGGGGCTAATGCACATAATCGCATTTGAATTTGTCATCATGTACATCACCAACCTGCAGGTCTGTCCAGTAGACCAAACTATTCTTTTATTACTATGCAAAAAGAATAGCAATGAGATGATCTTAAACATCTTTGATTGAACCTAACTTTAACTTGAAAATCTCGGGCAATCAATTTCTACAAGCCATTGATTGTACGGTTTGGATCATCTGATTGGTATAACCTTTCCAGGGGTGCCAATGAAGAGTGGATTGGACTTTATGGACAGGCCAGATTGGTTATGTGGATGAAAACAAGTCCAAATGCATGCAACTATGTGCATGGGGAGGTTGGGATGCGCTTGGCCCACTGGATGATTACTCTTAGTTGGAATGCCTAAGAAAGTAAAGACATACAATTCTAGGCAAGCAAAGTTTCAACAACTCAAATTGGTTTTGAAGCAACTCCATCTTTTTCAAAGGGAAAATTTGCATCCGTTTCAAAGTAAAAAATTATTAATAGCTTTTGATCTTGATCAGTTTTTAAAATTTTCTCAAATCAAATGACTCTTATTTTAATTATTTTAATATTTTCAAAAATGTCAATTATGTTTTTGTAAAAATATTTTTAAGTTACATTTGTTCAATTGTTATCTATCCGCATTTATTCAACTGTTGTCAAATATTAACGCTGGGAAGGATGTGATGATAACGATCACCATCTTCCTCAAGGGATAACTACCTTGAATCTACAAGGCTATTTTGAATCTACAAGAGCTTAAGGACGTGATGAGGTTGATTACCATCTTCCTCAAAAGATAACCTTGAATCCACAAAAGCTTTTTAGAATTCACAAGAGATGAAAAATGACAAAAGTCAGCTTTGATTGAATAATAATGAGAGTTCATCCCTTAACAACGAGTTTAAGAGAGCTTATATAGTTTAAAATAAAACATTAAAACACATTAAAAGAGTCCTAAATAAAATAGGAAAGAAATCTAAAAAATGTACAAAATTTTCATTATTCGTCGATCGTCGTTGGTCGACCAACCCGAGTGATCAGGCGATCGATCGGTCAATCGATCAATCTGGTCAATCGACTGAAATAGCTACAAAGTGTCCAGTGACCAAACTTGTATTTTTAAAGTAGTTTTGATCGATCGACATAGGTCGATCAATCAACCGAAATGGGCTAAAAGTGTTTAGCAATCAATATGAACTTTCTAGCATAGTTTCGATCGATTGCTTAGTTCGGTAATTCGGTTGGTTGACCGAACTATGTTGAATTTTGTCGATCCTTTGGATTTCTTCAAGTCCATTTGTGATAAAAATGTGCTTGATCATCGTCCTTCATCAAACCCCTCCACTTGAAAAAAAACTCATCCTCGAGTTTTTCTTTGGACTCTAGTCACGAATCACATTGAATTTCTTTAACAGACTTGGTTTGTGATACACATTCAAGTTCTTCAACAGGCTTGGCTCACAATACGAGTTCTTAGCCTCTTTCTGGTACATGACAGTAGCATTTTCTGATTTTTTTTTCTCAAATTGGGATTAGTCGACAGACGGATTCTTCATGTTGTTGAAGACAAGCTCAACCTGAGAAAGACCTCAATCTCCTGCATAGGAGACAAGTCATCCGAAAGTTTAGCGTCGTCGGGAAGTTCGACGAGCATATTCGCCTCGAATTCCTACAATGCTGGCTTAATATCCTCTGAGATGTTCATGGATTCTTGCAAAACTGACTCCACAACTTCTGGATGTGTACAGACTCTTCATCCTTGTCCTTCACAATTGAGGTATTGATCTTCTCCACCTTCTTAGAATTTTGAACAACCTCTGAGATGGTAGTGGGTGGTACTTCGTTTTCTTTTTCTAATACATCGACCTCTCCCGATCCATCAAATTCTTTAATGAGATTTTGGACAGTTATGGAAGATTACCCCTCCACTTTAAAAGTATTGGGTTGGTCTTCTGTTTTCATAGGGGCCAAACGTACACCATTAATGAATTCAGTGTTCTATCGCGACTCTACAAAATCCTTCACTGATCGGCTCTTTTTCTGCAAATTTTGGGACTGTTGGGATAGTACATGATCATCAACGCTGTATAGAAATCATGCCTGTAGCAAACACTTCATCCACCGCCTCGTGCAAATTAGTGCCTTCATCTGCTAGGTTTGTTGAAGTCGAATTTGCCCCCACCAAGCCAAAGCACCGCCTTTCAACTTGTATGCCACCAGCTATACTTTCTTTTCTTCAGGAATCTTTATGTAATTGAAGAAATGCTTGACTTTAAGCAACTAATCCTCGATGTGGAGTTAGCCGTTGAAGCTCCAAAGATCGACTTTTACCCTGAAATCTCAATCCATCTGATCTACCCAATCGCCGCTATAAACAGGTGTGATTCTACGATTCACCGTCAATAACACTACGTGAATAGAGTGATTGCATGGCCCAGCAATCACTGGAGGGCGATTATCACCCCGAACACGAGGTGAGATTAATGCTTATGCGATACGGTTGAGGGTAGCCTATAGCCCTTATATGGTTAGCCAATTCTCTCATAAAAAAGCATCAAGCAACGTCTCAAAAACCGCTACAGTGAAAGGTTGATCCCCTGAAGCACCGTCTGTGGGGTTGTTGTCCAAACCTTCGTTAATTAGCATCGATTCGAGAAAAAGTCCTCGCTCTGATACCAATTGATGTATGGAAGGACATAATGAGGTTGATCACCATCTTCCTTAGGAGAATACTACCTTGAATCCACAAGGCTTTCTTGAATCTTCAGAAGCTTTTTCAAATCCACTAGAGAAGAAAAATGTTAAAAGTTAGCTTTGATTGAATAATAATGAGAGTTCCTCCCTTAACAATGAGTTTAAGAGATCTTATATAACCTAAAATAAAAATTCTAAAATATGTTAAAAGGGTCCTAAACAAAATAGGAAAGAAATCTAAAAAATGTGTAAAACTTTCATCATCCGTCGATCGTCGTTGGTCGACCGATCATCGGGCGATCGATTGATCAATTTGGTCGATCAATCGAAATAGCTCTAAAGTGTCCGATGACCAAACTTGTATTTTTCAAGTAGTTTCGATCGATCGACATAGGTTGATCAGTTGATTGAAATGGCCCAAAAGTGTCCAACAAGCAATCTGAACTTTCTAATGTAGTTTCAAACGACTGCTTCATTCGATCAGTCAACCAAACTATGTTGAATTCTGCTGATCCTTCTTTGGGTTTCTTCATACGTTCTTATTATAGAAAGATGCTTGATCCTTGTTCTACATCAATTATGCATTGTTCAATTGAATTTCTTTCTGTTACAAAGGGCCTCATTTTTTAATACTCTCTCAGCTCCCATGCCTTAGTTCAGTTTGTAGTAATATTTTGTGGCACAATCATTGATATGTTAACAGAGAGACAAATATGCATGAGTGCACATGCGTGGTAACGTGGCTGGGGAGTCGATGCAAAACCAAAGTCATTAGGTAAGAGATCCCACCTTGATGTCACTTATATTTGTGTGATGATATCATAATAATATTATTTTTTAAGTAATTTCTTGGATCACTGAAAAACGTATTTTATATTATTTTTTAAAATAAGAAAAGTAGAATAATGAAAATATAAAAAGAATAAAAGTATAAAAAGTACATAGGAATTAAAGACCATGTGAGAAACCATTTGGACTTCAACTTTTATTTTATTGAAAAATATATTTTCCTTCATTACAGTGCATGTTTTTTCTGTGAAAAGGGAATTTAAAATATTTAAAAATGTAAGGACAAACGCTATGCATTATTACAACAATATTGAGTATTAGGGCATAACTACTTATTTCTATTCATTAACACATGAATAATTCATATGAGCCTTTCGTCTACCAATGTGAAAATCTCGCTCCAATCGTTGCAATGAGCATGGAAAAGAGAAACACATTCATTAGCTTAAGATGCAAGTGAAATTTGCCTTTGTAGATTCATCTTAATCTATGCAGTGGCGTGGTCAACACGATTGCTTTGAGATGGATCGAGAAAGAGTATTTTATAAATTAAAAAAATTAAAATTAAAATAAGGAAAAGGAGATTGAAATAGCTTGTTGGCATTGGTTATCCAAACTCTCATTACACGATTGGGTTCTCAGTTTGACCTATCAGGTGTAAGAACAATGTTATACCCTCTCTCTCTCTCTCTCTCTCTCTCTCACACACACACACACACAGTGCTTATTCTTTATTATATGAACTTCACTCCTCGTCATGGAAAGGTGCCACCCATCATTTGCATCATGGGAGTCCTCAAATTCTTAATTTCCACACCTCTCTCTCTCTCTCTCTCTCTCTCTCTCTCTGTGTTGAACTTATATCTGGATGAAAATAAAAACCCATTTTCATTTGGGTCATATAATTTCTTCTCATTCTCATTTTGGTGAGGTTTCCTCTCTCTCTCTCTCTCTCTCTCTCTCTCTCTCAAGCACACATCAATCCACATCAAGTAATACATCATCATTGTCCCAAGCTATTGATTAAGAGGTGGAATAGCTGGATTATTTTCTCTCCAACGACACCCATAATTTAGGTTTAGAAAAATCGCATACCTAATGCTATCCTTTTATGAAAGGGATATTCTAGCTAACACTCTTAGACAAGCGACAGATAGCTATCTGAGGGCGAGAATCATCCCATCAGATAAGACTTTTCGAAGTATGTCTATCATGCATAGATGTGGTTCATTAGATGAATGGTCTAGATCACTTATACATGTGGCCCACTTATACTAATTATTAAAAACTGGGCATACAACAAACATCCTTGGGTGCAGGATATCACCCATTAGCAATGTACATATTGGGAAAGATCATGATTCATGCCATCATAAAAGATCATGTTGCATGCCATCAAAACCGCATCCTTTTGGATGCCCAGCTTATTGTGATCATGACCATCTTACTATTTTACGTGGGGAAATGATCACATACATTCAAGCGTATGGTAATTAATACACATTTCATCTTTGTGGGGCACACTGTGATGTGTGAGTGACATCCAACCCGTCCAATAACCATGTGTCCCATATAAATCCATCCTGATCCTTAAATGAGGTAATCCCACCATAGAAACTTCCGCATGGAACGTGGGGTCCACCGTGTTTTATATATGGGAAGCGGATTGCATGGAGTTTGTCATATCCATGATGTATGTGTTATGTGGGTTCCACCATGATCTGTGTTATATCCACACCGTCCATCCATTTTTCAAGATCATTTTAGGGCATGAGACCAAAAATGGTGCAGATACAAAGCTCAAGTGGACCACACGACAGAAAGAAGTGGGGATTGAACGTCTATTGGTTGAAACTTCTTGGGAGCCACAGAAGTTTTGGATCATGCTTATATTTGTGTTTCCCTTCATCCAGGTATATGTGACCTTATGAACAGGTTGGATTGGAAATACACATCAGGATGGGCCCTAGGAAGGTTTCATTGGTGGGCATCATTGTCCCCACTCTTTTCTGTGATGTGGTCCACTTGAGTTTTGGATGTGCCTCATTTTTGGACTCATGCTATAAAATGATCTGGCAAAATGGATGGACAGTGTGGATATAACACATACATCATGGTGGGGCCACAACTTTGCCACGTCTACACACCACCTAGGTCGATCCACGCAATCCACTTCCGACTCAGGCCATTTCACCATGTGAATATATAGGTTTAAGGCTTGAGTGTACACTTCTTCCTGTCGTGTGTCCCACCTGATTTTTTTTTCTTTTCTTTTTTTTTTTTCTTTTTATGAAGATGATTCTTGGGATGTATAGTGGATATGAGACCGTGCACCGGATGCACAGTATGGATTCCACATACACATCGTGTGCAGGGCCAATGTATAGTAATTACCATATGTTCAAATCATATTTCTAAAAGTGGGTATTTTTGTAGTGAAGCTTCATGTTAAGTTATAAAGAGGGGTCGTTTGGCTGCATGATTTTGATTCTGACTTAAGAATCCAAAGCCAGGATTTTGCATTATTTCAGTTGCATTTGGCAGCCACATGACTATTACTCATGACCTTTAAAAGTTATACTGATAGTAGGAGTCCCAAAATTACAAATATCTTCTTTCACACACGACAACGCAGCACGCGTGGGGGCCATCCAACCCACACAACAGGTGGGGCCCACTACATAGATGATCTAGATTGAAATTCAGGCCGATCCACTCATTGCGTGGGACACACATGTTGCCAATCGATTTTAACTGTCCATTTTTTGTATGGCGGCCCACCTGATTAGCCAAGGCCCGCCTGATTCATGGGCTCCGTTATCTGCATGGGCCACACTGCTTGGAAGGCTTGAATGAGTATGTATGGGTACAAGATATTGCGTGCTAGTTGCTACAGACAATGAAGATGGGTCTAGTGCTGGCTCGTTGATGGCTCAACGACTGGGACCATTCATGAAGGACAAATCAAACAGGATTGAGACATTCATGTTTCCCACTTGAAGAAGGAGGTTGCAATGGGTGAAAACTAGGGTCCCACAGAATGTGGAATCAAGCACGTTGGATGGTGACAGCATGGTGTAACGTGCAACCATATAGCGTGTGGGGCAATGGCCATGTGATCTGATGGTCCATAGCACTAAGTGCCCACATTGACTAATAGGAAGCTTCCTTTCATAAGTGCAGCCCTTGGTCGGCTTATCCAGACCATTGAGCTTGTGGCTCTCATCATGGATGGACAATAATACGAAGAAGAAAAAAAATCTTCTGAATCCGACAATTGGCAAACAAATACATGGTTAAGAAAACATAAGAAAGATTGGAAGGCTAGGATGATCGGGATATTTATAGTCAATCCAAGATGATGGCAGTTAGATCAATGGCTTTGATAACCAAAACATAGTCTCCACGACTACAAACTTCATGCGTAATAGGATTGTTCTGTCATCGTGGTTTTTGGGCTGTGCTCCCTGGATTATGGGTTCCTCAGAATGGACGGTTCGGATCATTGCCCAATGGAGCCCACAATTTGATTCGACTTGTTCATCAGGAGGATCGATCATGTATATATGTTCTGCTGCTGCCAGTAAATCAACTGCAAAATTATTTTTTGGTCCAGGACATATGCACAGAGCCACTACCCATCAGTTGAATGGCCGGCCCAGATTAATCGCATGCATGCTATCCAACGGTGGGAACCAGACCCTAGCTGTCATGCATGCAGGTGTTGTATAATATCAAAATCCCATATAGAATGGGGTCCATCCATCTACTGGACCATACTAAAATTGGTTATGTTTCAAAAATCAAACCTATGACAATCTTATCTATAATAATTATCTTTTTTTTTCTACAGTAATTTTAGGGGTCATAGATTGATAGCTAGAAGAAATGCCTATATGACTGTAATTTTGATGCATATCTCATCCATGCTGGGCCTAATGTGAACGCACACAATTGATACATATACATTCCAAGTTCTACACCCAAAAGATAGCTAGCTGCTACAATTCCTCTCTAGCTCTATGGATGTCTCCCACCATTTGATGGTAACAATTCGAGCGTTTCTTCTGTATGGTGGGCCCACATGTAAGCACATACATAAGGTCACTTTGGCTTTTAGTTTTATAAAGCTTGGCTCTAAGTTTCAATGCTTAATTAGGGTTGTTAATGGGCTGGGCTAGGCTGGCTCGTCGAGCTTTCAGGCCTATCTTACCTTGGGTTGAAGCATCAAGCCCAAGGGTTGAGTTTGGGCTTAAAATTCAAACCTGTTTTTCGATTGGGCTTGGTTTGGTCTATGTACAATAGCCCCTCAGTCTGGCACAAATTGGACCTAGCTTGTCCCATTAAGGTTTGCAAGGGCAATTTTTTAATATGCAAAAAATATAAAAATTCCTTTGAACAAGAGCTAACATATGAGCTAACATAAACATTTCTGGCTACACTTGAGCTAGGTTATTTTGGCCCATCGCGGCCTTGGGCCAGGTTGGGGCCTACGTTGAACAATGCTGGTTGAGCTTGAACAAAGCTTAGCCCTGGTCTAATCTAGCCTGTTGACACCCCTAAATCCAATGGTGAAAGGAAACTTCATATCAAGGCAAGCTAACATGTGGAAGGAATGAGAATCTATTTAGGACTTAGCTTCTTTTATTGAAAAGGCAATCCAAGCATCTTATAAATAAAAAAGACTCTTCATTTTCTCAATCTACGCTCAAAACGTATGGGGTTATCAGTCTATCCTACGCATTTGAGAGAGAATTTGAGAGGAGGTGAACCAAGGGCATTAACAAGTGCATGGACAAGAGAGCTACAATTAGGACCATTCATTATCAAGTCCAGGCATCTAGAGGAGTGTCGTGTATCGTTGGTTCGGCATAGCTCAAGTATGTTGCCAGTCTCCTTTCTAAATCATGGTTTTCTAGTTGAAATTAATTATTGTGTGTGTGTGTCTGTTTCATGATCTAATTTTGTGGAATCATAACCACCAATTCGATCTCAAAAATAGTTAACAGATAACCCATAGTGTTATAAACACCTCTCTCTCTCTCTCTCTCTCTCTCTCTCTCACTCACATCGGTCATCAGACAAGTGATCCCTATGTAATTGAATGAGGCCGAGGAACAATTCCATTCCAGCTCCAGTCTGACAAACCAATTGCCACTCAGGCCGTACTCTCTCTCTCTCTCTCTCTCTTTCTCCCTGGAACAACCTCCCCCACTAATTTAGGCTTAGGCTAGGCCCAACATAAGCATGTCTGGCTGGCCTGTTTTGGCTCATTACGGCCTACATTAAAAAAAAGCGGGTCAAGCATGGACAGAGCTTGGCCTGGCCCTAACCTGGCCCATTGACACTGCCAAAATTAACTTATTGATTGCCTAATTGTCAATATGATGATAAGAGCTGATTGATCTATTGATTCATCTAGATCCTTCGATTCACACACACACACACACACACACACACACACACACACACACACACACACACACACACACATATATATATATATATATATATATATATATATATATATATATATATATATATATATATATAAATTTTTGAAAGAAAATAATTAAAAATTTGTTTAATTTGAAAAAATAATTTGAACTTATTTTTAAAGTTTTTTTTTTCTATTTATGGTTGTAAGTTGATGATTAATAGGGTCCATTTCTTGATGAAAAAGTTTATTTAAAAATAAAAATCTATTTTTTAAAAAATAATTTTCCATTTATGAAATTATTTTTCTAGGGATGCATAGTTGTATCATAAAATGCATGCATGCATGTGTGCATATATGGGTGGATTTGTGTACATAAAATGAATGAATGGATAGGTCATGATGCATAAGTGTATCTATGGATGTATAGATAGATTGATGGTTGTATGGTTGGTTGGATGAACATATATGTATGTATGTATGTATGCATGCATGCATGCATGTATTTGGATGGATGAGTACGACGGATGGCAGGATAAGTATGTTTTTCCGTCCCTTTACTATTTAAATATCTTAGTTATCTGAATTTTTTATGACCACATGATTTAGACTAAATTAAATTGAAATTTATTAGGTATGGCTTTTTTTTACAATTCTTTTCCAATATACGTAAATATGTGCCTTTTTTCATTATTTGAAGTTTTATTGAAAAAATTCATCAATTTTTCTATGTTTCCCCCAACACCATTATTTGAAGGATCATGCTAACTTGAACCAGCTATTCTATCTACCGTTTGTGAAGCAACTCAAACCGGGGGCAAAGATGTTCTGGTGGGCCTCGCTTCATTTCAGCACCTAGATCTAGTAGGACACAACATAGCACAAGGTGAGCCGAATGACAGGTGCGTCATCAGGCTCGTTGATTAAGTCTACCTCATGTAAGTCTGTCGATGGACCATGCCTAACCAGTAATGGGAATAGGCTCAACCCAATTGGCCCAGCTCAAAAGGGTTAAATCTGGACCTACATTAATCCAAGACAGCATGTTTACAGCCTTATCATTGTACGACCAATCTTTATAGTAGTTATTGGGCCTGTGATTCCTAGTGGCCCACTGATTAAATTAGTGGCATGGGAGCACCAAACTGCCACATGAGTGTATCATTTTAAGGGACGACTTGTAGGCATATGGGCCTGCTCCACCATGGCCGGCTTCATTTTCCCCTTTGAGGTCTATTGGTGGACTTTTGGCGTCGTCCGCCATGGGGACCTCATTTATTTTTCTTTAGGGAAGAAAGAAAATTAATTATATATATAGGATCTTCTCTCTCTCTCTCTCTCTCTCTCTCTCTCTCTATACGTGTGTGTGTGTAGGAAATGGTAATATGAGGCCGACCTCAAGGGAACTTCCCATGAGGTCTAGCTATGTGGACCCCACTATGATATGGATCGTGCATCAACACAGTGCACTTGATGGGTCCTCTTTAGGCGATGGGATATAAAAAAAAATCAGCCATATACGAAACTCAAGTGGGCCATACAATCTAAAACCATGTGAGGATATGTCTAATAAATCTAAAATCACTTGGTGGGGCCCATTTGAGTTTTGGATGCGCTTGAAACATGGTATAGGCCCTCATCCAAGTGCACATACAATGGATGGTCTAGATTTGTGAACTGCATCTCGATGGGCCCAATAATCAGTCATGAAGGTTTTAATGGGCAAATAACCCCTCTCCACTGTTGTACGTAGTCTGGCCCACTTAAGTCATGGATTGATCTAATTTTTAAGCCCGCGGTTCACCATGGAATTTCGCATCTAACTAAAGGGGCAGATGTCCAATCCATAGTGGGGTCCACACAACTTGACCTCATGGGAAGTTCCCATGAGGTCGACCTTATAGTACTATTTCCCTATATATACGGGCTTAAAATTCAAGTCAATCTATGACTTAGGTGGGCCACACCACATACAACAGTTGACAGGGGTTGCCCGCCTATTAAAACTTCCATGCGTTTGTTGGACCCACCAAGTTGTTGTTCACAAATCCAGCCCATCCATTGTGTGTGTTTCACTTGGATGAGGGGTCAGACCAGGTTTCAGCCACATCCAAAACTCAAGTGGGCCCCACCAAGTGCTTTTAGATGTTTTAGGTATGTCTTCACATGGTTTTAGATGGTATGACCCACCACATACGGCTGAGTTTTGAGATATCCCATAACATGAAGGGGACTAATCAAATGCACATTGTTGGAGATATCCCATAACGTTAAGGGGACCAATCAAACACACAGTGTTGATGTCCGATCCACATCACAGTGGGGCCCACTCAGGTCAACCTCATGGGAAGTTCCCCACCACACACACACACACATATATATACACTCCCTCTCGTCTATTAATTTTTTTCAAGCCCAGCCTTCATAACTAAGTTATCCTGTCAACTCAACGGGTCTCTCCTATCCAAGGCCTAGTCGTTCCCAGTACTGAGTTTCCTGAAAACTCTCAGCTCAAAACCCAGCCGGGCCAAGCTGACTCGGCAAAGTTTTGGATAGAGTCAGCGAGTTTTAGAACTATGGCCTATTGCAGGGTAAAATCTGCCGATTTCTCATGTTATATATTGTAGAGATGCATGTATCCAAAATCAGACACCCTAACCATGTGGCCCCACAATAGATTGTCGTACCCCAAAATCACACTGATTGTATGACCACTACTGGCTGATGGGTGGACATGGATGAATGAGAAATAGACTACGGTTAGAAGTCAAAAAACAAACATCAATTACTTGGAGGTTAAGCCCATCTAATTTATGTTAATTCTTTTGGGCGATTAGGGGTGCAAGTTGGGCTGGCCTCAACCTGAACCCAACTAGCCCAACTTGGGAAGGTGGTTGGGCTTGAGTTAAGGCCTCAAGTAACCTAACCCGACTCAACCCTGTATGCATCATGGGCTAAACTAGCAAAGCCCTACGTTTGTTTTGCACCATTTGTAAAAGAGAAATGCTCCACTGCTCTTAGAGCTGTGTAGGCTATAATGCTCCTAGTTGCATGGAGACATTTAGACATTCGAATTAATTGATTTAGACTGTTCATTAGGTCCAATGTGCATATCATGGCCACCATGCCAACATCATCCTGATCTAACAATGTTAAACATCTAATCAGTATCTTTAATCTATGCTGTCCAATGAATAATTTAATCTACACACTAGAGCAGGTCTTTTTTTATTTAAAAATGGTAATAACTCATCCCCATGTGGCACTGATGTACAGCTACCCAGGCCTTCCAATTATGCAGGCCACACCATTGAAATATGTGGATAACAGATGAGTGGACTCCCTTGGGGGGTACCCAGGGCAGACTCATGCCAACCATGACTCGGACAAGGAGGTTTGTGAATAGCCTAGAATGATGGATACATTAACGGTTGACCGGTCTATTTATGTAGCGATTGTAGGTAACTACACCTATGCGGTAGGTTTGCTTATAACTGTTGGGAAAACTGATAGTTACTTGATAATAGTGCCCGCCAGTTTGAAATTGGTCAAGGGTGCAATAAAGATGTCTTTGTCTATTCAAAACATATGTCTAATGCAATTTAAGGGTTTGTTTGATTTTTCAATTTCCAGAGCAAGTCAAAGTAAATGGGTCATTATTATTTTTTCTGGGTATTTGATTAAGAGAGAATTATGACAAAAAAGAAAAAGAAAAAAGAGAGAGTTAAATATACAAATAAATGCAAGAAAATTGTAATTATTGTATATTTGTATATATTATCAAAAGATTCAATTTTAAAGACATGCTTCTATAAAACGGACAATGGTATAATGTAATCATTGCAGTCAAATATAAGCGATGTCACAACATAATTATAGGGTGAGTAATCATTACTCATTTCTAGCCAATTATTATTGTAATTAAAAAACCAAATAAGCCCTAAGAGTCTCTTAGCCGTATATATAAATTGAGGTTTAGAATGAGATTTTGTTATCAACACCAACATAGAAAGTATGCAGTATTTTTTAAAATCTATTTTTATTTTGATTTCTGCAACAATAGTTTTTCCTTGTTTTCTAGATTATTCCTTTGTCACCCCCAAAAACAAAATACAATCTTCTTAATACACGTATAAGATGTTGCAAAGTGATCAAGATTATTCGTTATAAATAGATTGCAAGAAATCGAGCTTCATTATAATGTGGGATGAATGTATTTGAATTTAATTTGTAAAGGCAACAACTTCTTAAGAAAGGTGACTTTGTAATGTAAATTGAAGCTCCTTTCCTACCACGTTAGTTTGAAATATGCTTATTATTCTCCTAACATCTTATGCATATCTCATGTGTCCACTCCACTTGTTAGAAACAGCACGTGTGAGGCTTATGAAGAACACCACATCCGAATTTGATCTATTAGATATTGGCTTTCCTAGCAGTCAAAGACTTCCTTTCCCTTTTGGAGGCGTCAGCAAACCCCTTGATTGATATACATTGTTCTACCATTCCCTAATAGTTCGAGCTTTTAGCGTAACCGGTTAGTAACATGGTATTAGAGGATGACATCTGGTGTTTAAGTCCCGAGGTTTGCAAATTCAGTATTACTGGCATCCGGTGTTATCTAAAAGCCCAGAGTATCATGTGTGGAGCCCAGTATAGTACTCGCACGTGAGCGGAAGTGTTGTAGGCATCAGCAAACCCCTTAATATACATTGTTCTACCGTTCCCTAACAACTTAAGTTTTTAGTGCAACTAGTCAGTAACATCCCCTACCCTACTCCGTCGAAGCCGATCGAGAATTTGATATTCCTATCTTTCAACCCTGGGTAATTGACTAATCAATTGGTACAATGAAGCGGTCAAAGAGTGTACAAGTCAACTAATGCACACACCACCACATATGTCAGCATGGTAAACACGTGGAATATCCAAGCCATCCTTCAGTGGACCTCACCGCATACATTTTACTTGGCAAAGATAAATGTGGTCCATTCAGTAGGTGTGCCTTGATATTAGAAATAAGTAGACAAGTTAGAAAACTTCTGCCTATTTTTTCACAACTATACATTTATTCAATTAATCGTGGCCCACCTAATCAATGGACCGACCTAATAGTTTGGATGGAAAATCTACATCGTGGTACCCTCTGATGGATGGCTTGCATATTGTACCTGTTTAAAGGCATTGAATCTTAAAACCATGGCTTTTACAAAGATTAAGTTGTTTCACAGGAAACACTAAAAAAACCAGGAAAAGAGGTTCCACACAAACCAAGCATGCCCAAAGGTTGCATCAGCTCTACGTAATTAAGGTTCTAGGCCAAGACAGGCTGTGCTCAGCCCTACAATATAGATAAGCCTCTGGGTCACCGTTGGCCTGATTTTGTGGCCCAGTTGATAAATGGTTTAGATCTAGGCTTGGTTTTTATTGAATTTTCTATTTATATGTTTTTTGTCATTCTAATTGATTGGTTAATAATTCACAAAATCAGGCCTGTTTCCCCAGGACAATTCAAATTGGAACTTACCTCTTGAACGGTTCACGTGCATGGCCCACCACCAAACGTCCAATTATTCAGTTTGGTAGCCCACGGACCACTGGACCCAGGCCTCTTCCATAAACTTAACAGCTAAGACCCACCGACTCAAAATGTCTTGAGTCAAGTGGCACAAGACAAGCTGGGATAAGTGGGGGCCCAGGAAAATGGTGCTATGAGGTCGACCTCATGAGAGATTCCCACAAGGTCGAGTTGTTTGGGCCCCACTGTGATGTGTATCGGACATCCACACCATGTGTTTGGTGGGTCCCCTCTAGATTACAAGATATTGCAAAAATTAGTCATATCTAGAACTCAAGTGGGCTACGCCATTTGAAACCATGTGAAATCATTACTAAAACATCTAAAAGCACTTGTTGGGGGTACACTTGAGTTTAGGATAAAGCTGAAACTTGGTGTAACCCCTCATCCAAGTGGGACACACACAATGGATGGGCTGGATGTCTAAATCACATCTCAGTTGGCTTTATAAAGAATCATGAAGTTTCCAACGGGTGGATATCCACTGTCAACTGTTGTCTATGGGTGGGCCTATCTAACTCATGGATTGGCCTGATTTTTAGGCTCGTGGCCCACTATAAAAGGGTTATCTAATTGATTGGGGTGGATGTTGACATAGATCATGATGGGCCCACACAACTCAACCTCATATTAATAAATAAATAAATATATAAGTAATCCATGAACTGTTGATTGGACCTATTTTTGCCTAAACAATCTTGACCGTTCACGTTTAAGGTCTATGGTTAATATCTGTTAGATCAGAGTGATGTTTGCCTTGTAGCGCATGAACAGTCTAGATCAATTGATTGGGTTAAGCGTCCTGATGCATCTAGGAGCCCTGGAGCATTTTCATTTTCCTCTACATAAATTCATTGATGTCAGAAGACGCAGGAGAGTAGAGGACAAAGATGAGGAAAAAGACACGCCATTTGCGCTGCACCATGGTCTACTGCACAGGCATAAGGTGGGCCCCTTTTTTAAGCCAATCAAGGCGCTGAGAAGTCCCAACCACCGGTCTTTCATGGAAGCGACTGTGGGGCCACTGTTGGTGTATTTGTCTCATCCACGCCGTTCATCCATTCTTCTGGGTCATTTTAGGCCATGAGCCGAAAATTGAAGCATATCCAAAGCTCAAGTGGACCACACAACAGAAAACAGTGGGATGATGACATCCACAGTTGAAACCTTCCTAGGGCCCGCAGTGATTTTTATTTATCATCCAAACTGTTCATAAGGTCACACAGACCTTGATGAAGGGAAAACACAATATCAGCTTGATCCAAAATTTCTGTGGCCCCCCCCCCCAAGAAGTTTTCAACGGTAGGAATTCAATTAACACTTTTTCCTCACAGAGTTTGCTCTACTCAGTACGCAATCTGCTAATTGCCCTCGCTCAAGTGCACTCTTCTCATACGCCTAAACAAGACACACATGTGGTGGATCAGATCCGTTCATCACGAGATCCAGAATCCCACATCTAAGAAACCACGCCTATGTGAGGTCTTACAAAATTAACGGTTAATAGAAATCAACAGACGGTTTACATTATCTGTACATGTGTGGTTCATTTGATGACCATACTTGCCTGATTAAAGGTCCCTGAAACCTATACAGGGAGAATCATCAGACGAGCGGGTCAGATCTTACATACGTGTGGCTAGTTTCCACGTGTGAGGCAGCTGCAGTTCAAAGTGCACTCGAACGAGTGCAATTAGCATTTTTCGATTTTTAATATTTATGGGTTTGGCACAGGCGGTTGAAGAACGTTAATCTTCTGTCAACTACATTCTTGCCTGGTAGTTGCGGACATGGCGTTCATCTACGCTGGTTTTCGGTTTTTTACAAGTAGGGTCGATGTAGCAGTGATCCAAACCGTTGATCTGGTGAAACCCACTTTCGATGGAAAATCTTCAAGATAGAACAGTTATATCCATTCAATTTGTGGCCCGTATCTTGACGTTTAAAAAGAAAAATATGGCAACGGTCTAGATTAAACTAAAAAACAAAAGGCGCCTGGGAGAATTTTCAGGTGGAGTCGACCCAAAATGGGTGGCAAAATACCAACGGTTTTGATCGATTGAATACAGGCCCACGTCTACGAACTTAAAACCCAATGATACCGTGCATATCCTCAGGTTGAGGATCATACAATTTCGTTTCTATAGTAAACATCTGGCTCATGTGGAGGTGATCCAGACCGTTCATCAGTAAGACCCTATCAGAGATGGTCCATAGCTGAGAAATGGAACTGAGCTTACGCGCTTTGGCTACTTACGCTGCCAGTAGACACTCGGTGCTCTTTGGGACCCACCATGATGAATTTGTTTCATCCACGCCGTCCATCCATTTTCCAAGATCACTTTATGGCATGATATAAAAAATGAGTTATATCCAAATCTCAAGTGGACCACATTACATGCCACAGTTTTTTATTGAACGCCCACCATTAAAAACTTTTTAGGGGCACAAAAGTTATGGATCAGTCTGATTTTTTTTTTTTTTTTTTTCACTTCATCCAAGTATGTATGACCTCATCAACAGGTTGGATGTCAAATACACATTACAATGGGTCCTAGGAGGTTTTCAATGGTGGACATTCAATCACTATTTTTTTCCTGTGGTGTGGTTCACCTGATATTTAGATCTACCTCATTTTTGCTTCAATCCCTTAAAATGACCTGGATAAATGGATAGACGGCGTGGATAAAATACATACATCATGGTTGGGGCCCAAAGAGCACCGACCCGGTTAGACTGAGCGACTTCGTGAGGTGGGAGCCAGGGCCCACCATGATGTACGTGCCTTATATCCAGACCGTCCATCCAAATCTCAGGTAGACCATAACATAGGAAATAGTAGTAATCGACCAATAAAAACATTTCATTGGTGATATTTGTGTCGTCTCTTCATCGATATCTTTGTGACCTTATCAAAAGGTTGGATGGCAAATAAACATTCCGATGCCACCTATGAAGTTTTTTTTTTTTTATGGTGGGGATTTAATCACGATTGTTTCCTGTGGTAGGTCCACCTTGCCCTAAAATGAGCTGTCAAGATGGATGGACGGTGTGGATGTAAGAACATACATCACAGTGGGCCCCATAGTTAACCTCGGTGAATCCGGGGATCCACTCAAACCGCGCGCCAGAAGTTGATGAACAGACGGTTGTTAGAGAGGTTACGTGGCGGAGCCCGTGCAAGAAAAGCCACCCTGGGCACACGACCTCTCTAGCGCCCCAGTGCAGCCTGGCTGTGGTCCGAGCGTGGGTTGCATCCGGGTTCCCGTTGGGGACTGGTCGGGCTTCAAAAATAGCGCTCCAGTTGGTAGGGCCTGGGTGAGGTTAGTCCCACATCGGAAGGATGAGCGCCCTGATTCTGGGCTATATGTGCGGTTCTCACCTTCCCTGTACAGACGCGTTTTGGGGGAAACCTCGGGACCAAAACCGTGCGGGCGCGCGTGCGTGCCCAGAGCGGACAATATCTGTACAGTGTTTGTGGGGGCGTTACAGGTGGTATCAAAGCCGAGGGCGGCTCTGCCCTGAGGGTGGGGGATTCTAGCGCCCCAGTGCAACCTAGCTGTGGTCCGAGCGTGGGTTGCATCCAGGTTCCCGTTGGGGACTGGTCGGGTTTCGAAAATAGCGCTCCAGTTGGTAGGGCCTGGGTGAGGTTAGTCCCCCATCGGAAGGATGAGCGCCCTGATTCTGGGCTATATGTGCGGTTCTCACCTTCCCTATACAGACGCGTTTTGGGGGAAACCTCGGAACCAAAACCGTGCGGGCGCGCGTGCGTGCCTAGAGCGGACAATATCTGTACAGTGTTTGTGGGGGCGTTACAGGTGGTATCAAAGCCGAGGGCGGCTCTGCCCTGAGGGTGGGGGATTCTAGCGCCCCAGTGCAGCCTAGCTGTGGTCTGAGCGTGGGTTGCATCCGGGTTCCCGTTGGGGACTGATCGGGTTTCGAAAATAGCGCTCCAGTTGGTAGGGCCTGGGTGAGGTTAGTCCCACATCGGAAGGATGAGCGCCCTGATTCTGGGCTATATGTGCGGTTCTCACCTTCCCTGTACAGACGCGTTTTGGGGGAAACCTTGAGACCAAAACCGTGCGGGCGCGCGTGCGTGCCCAGAGCGGACAATATCTGTACAGTGTTTGTGGGGGCGTTACAGGTGGTATCAGAGCCGAGGGCGGCAAAGCCACTCGGGCCACCACCGACCTCCCTCCACCCCCGGCCACGGCGAGTTCCTTTGGTCGAAAGCTATGTGGGGCCTACAGAGATGCCCCTAACAAATCCAATCCGTCCATCAGTTTCACAAGACTACAGTAGTGCATGAGGAAAAAATTCAGGCAGATCCAAAAACTCACCACGTCACACGAAATAGTTAGAACGGAGGTGTCTACGTTGAAACCTTTCTAGAGCTGACCATGATCCATGATGTTTATTTACCATCCAAACCGTTCATTGATGCAAAATTTCTGTAGCCCCACAGAGTTTCCAATGGTAGGCATTCCCCACTGTTTCATATGGTATGGCCTACCTAAGTTTTGTATCTTCCTGATCTTTGATTCCTCAACAATTGTCTTCTTGCAAAACTGATGGACGGAGTGGATTTGTCCCAGGAATCTCCATGGGCCACACATAGCCTCCAACCCCAGGAACTTCCTGTGGGGTCACAGGCAAGTCGCGTCCACACAGGGGCTTTCCTAATGCGTGTGCCACATCCATTCCTTCCATCATTTGCATCCGTTCATGTTCGGACGTGATCTGAAAAGTGGGTCCGATCCAAGACTCAAGTGGGCCACACCACCAGGAAAGTTGGGACAGGGATGCCTACCATCAAACCTTTTGGGGCCACTGAAGTTTCATTTTAGCTTGATATTTGATATTTTTGGCCCCTCCATCAACGTGGGAAACAGCTTATGAACGGTTTTAATGGCATGTAAGAATTATGGTGGACCCAGGAAGGTTTCAATGGCCCGCGTCTCCATCCCCACTGTTTCCCATGGTATGGACCATTTGAGTTTTCTATCAGTCTGAATTTTGGGGTTATGGCCTGGCATGAGCAGGAGCAACTGATGAACGGAGTGGATTTCTCACATACATTACGGTGGGCTCCACAGAGTTTTTCGTCACACGTGCTCTGTACAACACCGTTGTAGGAAGATTCGCGTCCTTCCACGAGTGGTCCCCTACCGTCCGGATTTTCAGTTTGTTCGAGCGGTGGGCCTATCGGTGGCAAGTGGGACCCACAGTTACAGTCATACTGCGATGAACCATTCACCAATTTCCCAGCACGGAAGAATCTAAACCCTTCACGTCTGCGTAACGAACAGACGTTAAGGTATTAAAATACAGGAACGGTTCACGTTCAATAGATAAAATGACCACATATATTTCAACTGGGGTCCACTTGTACAAACGGAAAACCTGAACCGTACACCATTTCGTCCCGAACATGGTAACTGTAGCTCGTGTATAAATCCCATGGGCCCCGCCCGGTGCTCACGTGTTTACCAAACCAACAGGTTATGCGCACTACGCACCGGGTGCACCCTAGAGACTCGCTCAATCCGTTCGCTTTTCTGGCCCACCACATGATGATCCACACCGTTCATCTAAGAGCTCCTAATCAATACGAAAAGAAGCTCATTGTTAAGAGAGATCATTAACTTCCTAAATGAGGTGAGTAAGAAAATGCTTTTTATTTTTATTTTTAATTTTTTTACCATCCATGGCGAGAACTTCTAGATGAATGGTGTGGATCACGTGATGGTTGGGCGGAAGGCGGGAGAGCCTTCTCAACATACCTTATCAAACTATCCAGCCAAACATAGATGGACCGTAGATGAATGGCATGATACGCGGGTTTTCAGTTCTGGCAAGTGGGGCCCCTGGTCCGTAATCCAGACCGTTGGTTTATTACAACCCACCGTGGATGGGCCGGCCATGCCCACACATGGAATTTACCATATATCTTATAAGACTTATGTTTGTAGGCCACAAAAATGGAGGGTTATGATTTCCCCATCCGAGATATTTTCTACGAGTGTGGTCCATCCAGTGTGGCAAGCAGAAAATCAGCGGTCTAAATTGCAAAACCATGGGCCACAGTTATCAGAAACAAAACCGGATGTGATCACGTGTCTGTACCATGTAAAATCGCTCGAGTATCGTAATTTGCAAGGGGAGATGGTCCGCTGCTCTCACAGAGCACTGAGTTATAGTGATCCTAGTCGGTTCACATGGACAGGCAAATCAGTCCATCTGAACCGTCCATTTCATGGGCCACAATGCATAAATCACACTGATGGTCTAATCCAATCCATCCTGAAAAATGACTCTTTAATGTCACAAGCAACATGGTGGCCACTGACCAATAGATGGATCAAATTGTTGCTTAGATTTACATTAGTATAAATGATCTTGACCATCCATATTTAAGGTAATTTATTAAACAGTTGAAATCTATTGGATTAGTGTTATTTTTTTATGGTAGCTCGTGAAATGTGCCTTGGACCTAATGAACAGTCTAGATTAATGGATTGGACTTTCGAAGTGTCTCATTGCGCACTGCGCACAGGGCCCACCTGAGACCTCTTCACTGGTTTTTACTTTTTACCGGAATCCGCTTCCTTTTGACCCACCGACAGTATACTGAGGAACGATCCAATGCTCTTCCCAAGACAGCCGAAAACTCCAAGTGTCAGATGTGGACTGTCCACCGTCGGATTCTACCAACCACATGAAAAAATCGGACACATTGGGAGATTCCAACCATCCAATCAATAGCCAATAAAATCAACGGTAAGGATCATTTAAATCAAAATAGTTCAGACCGTTTATGATTATTATGAATCAATATTTTATGGGAATCCTAGTCGTAACATCTTCCCTTGGGGAGCGGATTGCCCCCTCCCGGGGATGTGTGGGGCCCATAGAGATGTTCTTGACAAATCCAATCCGTCCATCTTTTTTAAAAGACCAGCAACCTAAATATCAGTCGGATCCAAAACTCAGGTGAGCCATAACACAAGAAACAGTAGGAACAGAAACATCCACCGTTGAACCTTTCTAGAGCTGACCATTCATAGGGTTATTATCACTCAGATAGACTATAGGCACAAATATCATCCTCACAAAAAATAAAAAAAAAAAAAAAAAAAAATAAAAAACTTTTGTCACTCCAGCCGCTCAATCCCCACTGTTTTGTGTGGTATGGCCCACCTGAGTTTTGGATCTGCCTGGATTTTAGACAGATGGACGGGTCGCACCTAATCCACTGTCGGAGAATATGGACGGCTATAAAAAAACAAGTGGCGACATTAATGATACAATACACATCCTACCCGTGTGATTTGTGCACGATACCCAATAAAAGTGTTGGCCATCTCAATCATGTGATAATCACCACATGTGTATGTCCCACACCACAATGTTAGGCCGAGTCCCAAATCTAGTCTAATCCATCAGCCAGGTGGACCACACAATTATTGTAAATGTTAGTTGGTTGATGGAGGTTGTATAAATATATGTTACTTCTTTACTTGCAAAAGTGGTTTAAAAAGGATCTACATCCATTGATAGGTCCCATTATGATGTTTGTGACATATCTAAGCTCAAGTGGCCCACACCATAAGAAATTGTGGTTGTAAAGTTCTTAATGGTATAGCATTCAACCTAATGTTTCGTGTGACAAGGTCTACTTAAACTTTGAATCAGCCTCAATTTTGAGCTCATGCCATAAAATCAGTCCACAAAATGGATGCATCGGCATGAATAAGGCACATATGTGGCAGTGGCTCCACATGAAATTCACACCCTGAGATTCTTAGTGTTAAAAGTTAACCACGTCAACATCAGCTTTGAAATGTGTGGGGAAATTATCTTGGCAAGTAATTATTACGTGTAATTGGGAAACAAGCAGGCTTCATGTAAGCGTGAGTGGCCTTATTATCAAGGGGTTGAGTGGGCCCTAGAAAGGTGTCCACAAGTGGGTGCCGTTATCTATACCCTAAAATGAGTAGAAAAACCCGATGGACAGTGTGGATAGAGGTCCCAACACATCAACAAAGCAACGCTAGATGTCGGCAGCACTACCTAATCTGCTTTCCTATTAGATTTATCAACTTCAAACGTTCTTTTCGTCCCTCGTCGGTCCAATCAGGTTGCCACGAACGTCAGGTCAGGACGCAATCCGCGTCTAGACTACACAGGCTCGGACATACCTATAGAACGGTTGGGTTCATCTATAAGCAGGGTGGCCCAACTGTGGGACTACTGATTCACTTCATAATCCCTCGGACTATGACAACTAGGCGTCCGTTGAAATGACTCACGAATGAGAAGAGAAATGGACGGCTATGGACGGCTATAAAACAACGAAAGGCAATATTAATGATACAATACACATCCTATCCGTGTGATTTGTGCACGATACCCAATAAAAGTGGTGGGCCATCTCAATCATATGATAATCACCACATGTGTATGTCCCACACCACAATGTTAGGGCGAGTCCCAAATCTAGTATAATCCATCAGCAGGTGGACCACACAACAATGGGGGGATCTCACCACCCCATAAACTTCCAAATGGAATGTGGGTCCACAGTACTGTTTAAGTGTCATCCAACCCATTCATAACTTGTGTTCCACTACGATTAAGGGTCCACTGAAACTCTTAATGCACTCCAAATTTTAGAGGAGCCACAGTAAGTGAATACATAGGCACGACTGTACATTTTTCTAGAGTGTGTCCCACCTGAGTTTATGTTTGGGATGAATCTTGAGATGTACGGTTCTGTTAGGAGTTTCACCAGGTTCTCGGTTTGGATTTTACATACACATCGATGGTGGCCCCCACATAGCGTAAGCTTATTGTAATTATTCATACACTGATATGCTTGTTATCATTTTGAAAATGGACCAGTATTTAGACCAATGCAACTAATCCTACGTGTCAATTCTACTTTTTTGATACTGAGATTGAGTGCTGAACAAGCTGAACGCAGATTGGGTGGTGAGAACACGTGACGAGATGCAATTGGCGGAGCTGTATGCTGCCAAAAGTCCTTGATAAAAGGTGGGGCGAGGATCCCCAGATCCACCGAGGTGGGTGGGATCCTTAACTCCGGGCCCACCGTGATGTATATTCCTTAAATCCACACCGTTCATTCATATTGAAAACTCATTTTAGGGAATTATCCATAAAAATGAAGCAGATCCAAATCTTAAGTGGACCATAGCACAAGAAATAATAATGACTTAAAACCTTCCTGTGCTACACAAAAGTTTTGGATCAAGATTTTATTTGTGTGGCCTCTTCATCCAGCTCCTTATGACTTATCAATAGCTTGGATGGAAAATACACATTCCGGTCGACCCCATGAAGTTTTTAATAGTGGGGATTCAATCAGGACTATTTCCTATATTATGGTCCACCTGAAACTTGGATCTAGCTCTTTTTTATCATGCCCTAAAATGAGTTTTCAATATGGATGGACGGCATGGGTGTAGGGTACATACATCATGGTCAACCCCATGGTCAAGGATTCCACCCACCACCGTGCCAAAAAGCTGGGCCATCTTTGATAGCACACCGCCCCACTAGACCCACATCTCAAGAGCGACTTGGACTGTGATCTTGGAACCATCAATGTGGGTGGGATCATGACCGTAGGGACTCACCTCCACCTGAATCACATCATAGAAACAATAGTTATAACCATTAAAACCCTTCAGTAGGCCACCAAAGTTTTGGACCTATTTAATATTATATTTTTCTTTGTACCTAGGTCTGCGCAACCTTACCAACCAATTAAATGGCTAACAAGCATTATGGTGGACCTAGTGAGTTTTTAATATTTGGCACACTGCACGTTTGGGTGGCAGCTAAGTTGTGCCCCCCCACATCTCCTAATCACCAAGGTGGGTGGTGCTCAAAGCCTAATCTTCATTGTGCTCTGCCACCATGGACATCTCTGTAACTCAGTATAACATGGGTTTGATTGAGTCATGTGCCACCATCAGAGATGACCCATCAAGTATGTGTAATAGACTTGGACCAAACACCACCCCAAGGTAGGCATTGTGGGGGCTAACATGATATATTGATATACATTTTTTTATATCTATGTTGTCCATCCAATCATCCCTCGTTTTAGGGCATGAACCAAAAGATGAAGCAGATCCTCTGCCCTAGCGGACCACACCATGAGAAACAGTCTCAAAACTAAACTTTTTCAAAGCAATAGAAGTTTTGAATGAGGCTAATATATGTATTCTCCGTTCAAGCTGTTTGTTTTGATGAAAATGTAATAATTATTGTAATGTTAGTTGGTTGATGGAGGTTGTATAAATATATGTTACTTTTTTACTTGCAAAAGTGGTTTAAAAAGGATCTACATCCATTGATAGGTCCCATTATGATGTTTGTGACATATCTACACTGTCCATTTATTTTATCAAAATATCTTAGGACATGAACAAAAAAAATGAGGCAGATCGGAAGCTCAAGTGGCCCACACCATAGGAAATTGTGGTTGTAAAAAGTTCTTAATGGTATGCATTCAACCTACTGTTTCGCGTGACGAGGTCTACTTGAGCTTTGGATCAGCCTCAATTTTGAACTCATGCCATAAAATCAGTCTACAAAATGGATGCACGGCATGAATAAGGCACATATATGGCAGTGGCCCCACATGAAATTCACACCCTGAGAATTTTAGTGTTAAAAGCTAACCACGTCAACATCAGCCTTAAATGTGTGGGGAAATTACCTTGGCAAGTAATTATTACGTGAATTGGGAAACAAACAGGCTTCATGTAAGCCAGAGTGGCCTTATTATCAACAGGTTGAGTGGGCCCTAGAAAGGTGTCCACAGTGGGTGCCGTTATCTATACCCTAAAATGAGTAGAAAAACCCGATGGACAGTGTGGATAGAGGGCCCAACACATCAACAAAGCAACGCTGGATGTCAGCAGCACCACCTAATCTGCTTCCCTATTAGATCTATCAACTTCAAATGTTCTTTTCGTCCCTCGTCGGTCCAATCAAATCCTGACACGCCATGGTTCCCACGAACGTCGGTCAGGACGCAATCCGCGTCTGGACTACGCAGGCTCGGACCTACCTATAGAACGGTTGGGTTCATCTATAAGCGGGGCGGCCCAACTGTGGGACTACTGATTCACTTCATAATTCCCTCGGACTACGACAACTAGGCGTCCGTTGAAATGACTCACGAATGAGAAGAGAAATGGACGGCTATGGACGGCTATAAAAAAACAAAAGGCGATATTAATGATACAATACACATCCTATCCGTGTGATTTACACGATACCCAATAAAAGTGGTGGGCCATCTCAATCATATGATAATCACCACATGTGTATGTCCCACACCACAATGTTAAGGCGAAGTCCCAAATCTAGTATAATCCATCAGCCAGGTGGACCACACAACAATGGGGGCATCTCACCACCCCATAAACCTCCAAATGGAATGTGGGTTTAAGAGCTCAACACACCCCCTAACCAGCATTTTGCTAGTCCCGAGCAAAACATTCGTGAAACAAGTTCAATTCTCCAAAAACCAATTCTCCTTCAGAAACTATTCTTCTATACATCCTAAGACACACAAGTGTAAAAGTCAGAAAAATTAGATGATAGAGGTTGAAACCTTAAACTCTCAACACATAATAAGTGTTCTTATGAAATCCTCGCTGATTGATTGATCAATAGAAGAACTTGAACAAATTCAACCTAGTGTGCATAGTGAATGTTCATCTCATGATTTTTTAGGATTATCTTCTTCATAGATCAACTAAATTATGAATCTTAAGGTGCACAGATCAACAACAAGCCTATGACAGGAATTTGCCTTACCTGTCCTTCCGATGGCTTTCACACTACGTCCCATTTCCGGCTTTGGTTATGGGTAGACCATCCCCCGGTTGGTAATAGGTAGCCCTTTTCGAAATTTCCACCATATTCTCCATCATTCCCAATTTTCATTATTCCTTTTCCTTTTTCTTTTACATTAGATATGATTTTTAGAAATCCATATCTTTCGTTATTTTCCCATGGACAAGGATGGACAAAGTACCCCGGCTTGGTTCCTCAACACTTCAAATCTAAGTCTATCCAATCCACAAATCACATAATCCTTTCAAATCATGAAAATCGTGTAATGTAAACTAGGTGTAAAAATGTTTAAATTTTCTATCAATCATATAAAGAGGGGAATTCATATATAAAATAATTATATTAAAAGTAGTTCAAGACTTGCAACATCACTCACTTCGCATCTCTTTTTCTTATACTCGTATCATTCCGAATGCATAGAAACAAAGTTGTCCAAAAGAGTTTTAAATTTTAGAAAAATCGAAAAATTTTCTACATAATTACTCGAGATGTCACAAAAGCTAGTAGATTTATCTAAGGAATCTCACCCCCCAACCAAGATCTTACATTGTCCTCAATGTAATAAGATATGCAAAATGCATGACATGAGAGCAATGACATAAAACAAGGGAGAGTGAGAATGAGAGTACCTGAGGTAGCAAGTAGATCAATTCTAGCATCTTCCATTGTCTCGATGAGACTTATTCAATCCTAAATGCAGAAAAATAAATCCTAACCTACCTACCTACCTACCTTTGATTAGTCCGATCAACTACATGATCAAATTTGAGTAGGATCTTCATGAATTTCAATAAGTTTCTCATGAGGACCATCCAAAGTCCTGCTCGAATGTATACATGGGTGCGTTTCTTCATGAAGGTCCAATCATAGTGTGCACCACACGCATACGCATGTAAGGAAGTGATAAGAGCAGCAAAAAGATATCTCATCAAGTTCTGAATTGGGTTGTAGTTGATTAAAAACGGGTCCTCCCAATCAGAATTTTCAATGGGTTGAAGAACCCATAATGGTGGAGAGACATTCATTAAGTATTCTTTAGTTTAGGTTGTCTCCTCCACAAATTCAGAATTGGATGATGTTTCCACAAATAATGGTAAAGAGTGTAAATCAGTGGAATAGTGATCTTCAGGCACTGACACCGTGTCTAACAAAATGTCCAACTCCATAATCATCTCATCATCAAGATCATAGGGGTGGGTCATGCATTCCTTTAGGAAATCGAGAGAGTCGGATGAAGGGTCCTCGTTCTCCCTAACTGATTGAGAAAATTCTGTTTCAAGGGTAAGGAATTCCTCTTCTATAGAGGGGAGGTCTTCCAAAGAAAATTTTTCAGATTCATTGGTAAGCACATCATGTAGCATTGGTTAATCTTTTGAAATTTCAGATTGTGCCACCCCGTTATCCAAAGAAATAGAATTTTCAACCCAAGGGAGTTCTTCCACAATAGAATTAGTCATGTTATGTTGATGAAAGGACTCAAAAATATCGACTTCGGCCATCTCTCTAGCAAGAATATCTTCTGGTGACTCATAAGCATTCGACCCTTTGGAAGAAGAAATCATGGACTCACAATCATCCTTCAAATCCTCATTGTAGGCAATCAACTTATCACTTTCAGATTTTGTAGATTCCTCGGGTTCGTCAACCGTCCTTGAAATCTTTTCATCGTTCAAATCGGAATACCTAAAAGAGATAGCCGATTCACCATAATCGATGATAATGTTGGGATCACTAAAATCGACATCCTCTGAAAGTTTAGTCATCAAATCGGAAGAGGGTTGGGCTTGGATAGCCACATCCTCTTCTATGTTGGGGATTGATTCGGTGTTCCCAATGTCGGGTTCGGGATTTTGAGATGGCGAGAGGTTTTGTATGCATTGCTCAGTTATTTCCATAAACTCTCTCAGTGTATCCTCAAGAGTTCGTGTCGGTTATGGATCATGAGAAAGAAACTCTTGAGGATAATTGTTGGCATCCATGGTTGGCTCATCTTCCAAGTTAAAATTTTGATGCTCCCACCAATTTGGATTATGCATGTCATATGTTGGGCTTTTAGATGGTTGTTGATATGCGTAGCCATACAAGTGATCATACATTGTCCTAACCGGTGGAACATTATTCATCTATTTCCGATACTCTCCCATTGTCTTACGTGGGGGAGTATTAGAAGTGGATTGAGTCTTAGAAAAATATTCATGCTTGTAATAGTTCCAATCATAACAATTTTTTATTCCTTGGTCCGACATCTCATCTTCCAAAAGGTATGCATAAGCACCACACTTCCAATCAGCCATAATGAGATTTTAAAGAGTTGAAACTACCCTAATCTAGGAAGAAGAACAAAAAACGAAAGGGAGATGGGGAGATGTTTCCCTTGAAAGTAAGAACTATGTCAGCAACTAAGTTCCTACAAAACACAAAAACAGAAAATTGTTAGTAATCTAAAAAAAATAAGAAAACTACTTCTAGAAAAACTAAAAATTCTACCTAACTAAGACTACTCTATAGTTACTAGAACAATTAGAACTGTTTAACCTCTTTCCTCGGCAGCGGCGCTAAAAACTTGTTCGCTCGCCTCAAGTGCAAGGCTGCGATGTAGTAATAATCTAGGTAAGACCGAGGTCGATCCACAGGGAAGGAGGTAAACAATTCGAACTATCCTAATAACTAGAATCTTAAGAGGCTTGTGAAATCGATTTTGAACATAAAACAGGAAAATCTGATAATGAAAGGGAAACTAGAGCATCAATGATCCACTTATAGCTCTCCTTAGATGCATAATTTGTATGGTTTCTCAATTACTCAACTAGAATCGAAATAAAATCCTATCTAGTCGGATGATAGAACGGTTATATTATCAAAGCAATCCAACACATGTGTTGTTCATCAACATGATTCCCTCAATTCAAGTTAGGATTTGAGCACACTCAATTGCATAGGTCAATCCTAATTCCAATAAATTAAGATCATAACCATAATAATCATCAAACCTTGTCACAAGACTTGACTATATTATGATTTGAACTTCATTCAAGTCACATGAACAATCAACACATAATTCAGAATTGATAACAAAAAGGTAGAACTTTGGTTGAAGTTCCCACATAGAAATTCAAGTCTAGAGCGTATTGAATCTGATTCCTCGGAGCGTATATGTAACGCCCCGGATTTTCGCTAACTTGGAAATCAGAAGTCCTTGTGCGTTTACCTTCGGTGTGTCGGTTATAGGGCGTACCCGCACGTGTGTTCACATGTATTAGGGACTAAAATGAATGTTTTTTACCAAAGAAATGATGGAATTAGTTTAGGAGTTGGAAGATCATATGGTTCGGAAGAGTTTTCCAACGATTGGGTTGACTCGGGTATGTCGCTATCTGTAAAGACTAAGTAAAGAACCCTGAATTATCAATCCACACGTAGATCGACGAGACCATCATGGATATTTTATCGGACCTTGGTGTTTTAGCCTATTTGAGGTATTTCAGATTTTTTAAACGGTTTAGATTTGGCAAAAACCCTCTCATTTAAAAGGTGCTATGTTTTGAAGATGCCAAAAAGTTGTGATTTGTACTTAGAGGGGAAAATTAAAATCTTTATTATTGGGATTTCAATTTTCTAGTATTTTTTATTGAATCCAAATGGGGGGTACTTCCTTATTTACATAAATAACTTAAAGTAAATGGAAACATAAATTAAACATGACATTTACTTAAATGTTATTTTGTAAATAAGGTTGACAAGTAGCCTGGACTATGTAGGAACTCACTGTGCAGGGAAGAATCCTGAATTTTCAGAGAAAATGGCCAAGGGACAACCGGCCGACCGGTTTGACAACCGGCCGACCGGTTGTGCTGCCTCGTTTTTTAAGGAAAAAAATGGGTGGACAGCGGGATCCGGCCGACCGGATCTGCGACCGACCGATCGGTCGTGGCTGGTCGGTTATAAAATGGGGGTTGCAAACCCCATTCGATCCATCTCTCTCTCATTTCTTTCCTCCACTCTCTTCTCCTCTTTGCTCCTAAGCCCTCCTAGCTCTCTTCCTCCCTTCTCAAACCTCCTTTCTTCCTCAAATCCTCCTCCAACCGTGGAAATCTCGAATTTTCCGAGCTCTCTCCGGCCTCCACCTCCATTCTCGCGTTTCTCCGGCCAAAATCCGATGGTTTTGGGGTCGGATTTACCTCCCTATGCTAGGTAAGGTGTTTCTCTACTTCTTCTTTTCCTCTTCCTTCCATTTTCTTCATCTTTTGACCATTAGGGTTAGAAACCCTCGTTGGATTCGTCCAAACCCTAACTTAGGGTTTGCTCATGTTGGGGCTTGGGGTCCCGGCTGTTGTATTGGTGCGGCCCGTGCGTTGTGGAAGCCGTGATCGGGCAAGGCCCCATGTGGATGCCGTCATGCTCCAACTCCGGCCCGATTCACCGAATCGATTTGGGATTTTCCCAAATCCGAGATACCAAAACCCTAAACCCTAATTAAACACTTAATTAGATTAAACATTAATTGATTAACGCTAAATTTGCGATTCATTGTAGGTAATTGAGGTATTCCCCAATTTTCGACGTTCGGACCGTATTTGGATCGCTCCGGCCTCATCCGAATCGAGTAATTTCGATTCCAAGGTGAAGATCTACCCTCAAGCTTATTCTCGACAAATCTTAATTAATGATTGGTTGAATTTATACGTTAATTGTTGATGTGTGCATAACATGTTCGATGAATGCCTCTATGGTTGTTTGATTTATAACATGCTCGATGAAATGCCTGAATGATGTAAATTTACAATATTGTAATATATCTATGCTTGTGGATGTATGTGGCGCCCTGTGTCATCCGGGTCCTTTGGATCGGTCGGGCTAGTCGGTCGGGCCAGGTGCTTAGATATGTTTATGATTAGGTATTTAATAACCTAAATTGCTATTATAATAAGGTATCCGTTGCTTTAGATTAAGCTCTGAAAATCGTTGATATAGTGTACTGCTTGCCATTGGGTTGGTAGTCAGAGACTTATTCGATCGACCAAGCGGGACACGGTCGACCGATAGTGGCCATTGTTGGTTTGTCGTCGTCCACTTGGGTCCATCGAATAAGCCCAATTCAGAGCTAATCATTCTTGTATTTCATTCTTGAATCACATCTTATGGAATCTAGAATACCATCATTCCCACTGTGAATAGTCCACTTAAAACCATATTGCGACTCGATCCACCAAGTCTCATGAGCCAGGCATGGTGGTATGGGACGCCGTGTTTGAGCTGTCGGCCTACGCTGGGGTGGTGCCTCCCCGTAGTGACCAGTAAGCATTGACAGGGGTGACCGATTGTTGTTCGAATGGCCCTTGTAACAAATGTGATCTTGGCCGATGTTTGCGTGCCTGTGCACCATTCGAACGACCCGAGCGTGCCTTGGGATAATTTCTAGTGAAACGCCCGCACCTCTGAATAAATTAATCGTATTTGATATTTGGGATATGAGACCCTCCGTTTGATTTGGTCATGGCTGACGAGTCACGGTCGAACCAGGCTTTCATGGTAGGATAACTCAACTTTGGATCGAGGGGTTACTGGCGATGATTGGTTACGCATCACTGGGAGCCAAATAGTCTCGGTTAGACTTTACGATACGATGTGGTATTCTGGCTTCATCAATTTGCTGGATGAATTGGACTAATAATTTTTTTAATTAATCATGCATACATGACATTGCATTTGAGGGGGACTCATGTAGCCTGGTTGCTTGATGTGGCGCCAGCGCTATCTTGAGCACCTCATGTCATTTCTCTGTGTCATCCGGGCTGTGTACTCAGTCACGACTTACGACCTGCTAGACAAGTGGACTGTGGATTCTGATACCAGTTGGTCGGGCCAGGGCTTGCCCGGGACATGCATTGTGTGCGGAATCATGACATCCATGCATTTAATCAACTAGCCTAGGATGATGTATGATTTGTATATGGACATTACCTTAACTTGATTGATTTGACAACATGCTTAAGAATAATATACTTATATAAACCTGTTTATAATTTAAATATCCCGAGTCTAACCTTGGGGTTATTTCTTCACTATGTTGGCGTTTTGACGCCTTCTATTTGACATATGCAGATGTCTCAAGAATAGGACCAGTTGGTGGCGCGCATGGGCGCCTTAGTAGTCTTCTAGCTTCGTCCCTCTTGGTAGTTGTATTTTTCCTTCCTATTACATCTATTGTGATTCGTATAATTCTCATATGGGCTTACACTGCGATTGAATTGTTCATCTAGGGTGTTAGCCCTATATTTTTAGATTTAGTTACCTCCGCTTTGCTTATGATCCGCTAATTGAAATGCGTTACTCTGATTAATTGTGAATGGAATGAATATAAATCTGATTGAGGACACACGTGGGAGCATTTTCCACGTGTGGCATTCCTAAAATAGCATTTTATTTAGTTAACACTCGGGAACTCGAAATCAGAGTCTCCGTACTCGGGTGCCAAAATTTTGGGTTGTTACAGTATAGGTCTAGAACTATGCAAAACTGTTAAGAACTAAAGCAATTCTTCTAAACATCCATGAGTCATCATAAGATTAAGAGAAAAACTACTTAGAACTTTATTCAAACTTCAAACCATTGTTCTTCACTAGAAATCCAACTTGAAACCAATAAAACGAATTAAACAATTTAAGAAAGCTATAAGGTTCACCTCTTAGCTCTAGCTAAGAGATTATCTAATGAAAAGTATATTAAAAATAAAACTAGAACTAGAATTAGAAAAGGAAGAAAAACTAGCTAGAAGAGGCTAGGAAGTCTCCTATGACTTGAACTCCTTGCTCTCCAGGTCTTGCTTGATTTGGAATAGAAGAGAGAACCTCCTTTTATAATACAGCAAGAGTACCGCAACATAACAGATTTTGTTTCGCTTCGTACGGCTTAACCAATGGTCGGATTGCCTTAAAATTTGATTCGTAGCTTCCTTGTGATGTGATATTCCTCATAGATGATTTAGATTTCCAAGATTATCTTTTGAATGGGCCCACCAATCAGATTAGTGACCGCCTCTCAAAATCATGCAATTCAGGGTACCTCAAGAACCAGTCATCTTGCTTTCAACACTATGGAGTGTACAGAGGTCGGATTGATCTCAAATTTTGAACATTGGTAGAAAACTTCATCCTCTACATAATAGACGAATTAGATTGTCGAAAACAATTCTAGAATTTAGTGCGAAAATTAGAATACTCAGGCCTTTTATAAAATCTGCGCAGTTGGATTTTTCTAGATGGTCCATCTTTTTTCAACCGGTACGATCAAACCACACATCTTTTTTATCTAAAAATTTGTGTTTATTCATATATGGATGTGGTCTAGAAGATGGTCAAAGTAGATTCTTCATATCATCAATGATGGGTCACCTGGACCGGCCCAGAGTGGAGTAGGCGGAATCTGGAACTTTCTGGACAGTTCGTATTGTTTTGACCACCACGGTCAATCCGTAGCTCCGATCGACACGAAACCACGTGGGTTATTTCGGTGTCGAGCTTCTCTTAGACATGGACTAATTGGATTTTCAAATATCATCAAGATGGGCCCTGAAAACTAGGGCTAAAAAATAAAAAACGGGATTACTGCTGTTTGAAATATGAAAACCAGAATTTGCATGGCCGACCGGTCTTGACCGGTCGTGACCTGTCTGGTTTGGTCCAGCAACCTCTGTAGAAGGCAGCAATGTTGGCCGATTGGTCTTGACCGGTCAGACTACATTGTGGGGCTTCTTTTTCATTTTTTCCTTCTTTCTTTTCTTTCCTTCTTTCTTCATGATAATTTGGCCCACCTTGGGTCTTCATCCAAGGTTCCTAAATATGCTTCTTTTAGCTATTGATCGAGTGAACTCTCTCTCATTCCTACAATCACAAAACCATACATTAGAATAGTCTTTCAACATAAAATCCATGCATAATGAGTGATGAATTGGGGTTAGAATATACACAATTAAGAGCTCAACATAAAATCCATGCATAATGATTCGCTTAATTAAGATTCTAGTTATTAGGATAGTTTGAATTGTTTACCTCCTTCCCTGTGGATCGACCTCGGTCTTACCAAGATTATTACTATATCGCAACCCTACACTTGGGGAAGTGAATACATAGGCACGACTGTACATTTTTCTAGAGTGTGTCCCACCTGAGTTTATGTTTGGGATGAATCTTGAGATGTACGGTTCTGTTAGGAGTCTCACCGGGTTCTCGGTTTGGATTTTACATACACATCGATGGTGGCCCCCACACAGCATAAGCTTATTGTAATTATCATACACCTGGTATGCTTGTTATCATTTTGAAAATGGACCGGTATTTAAACCAATGCAACTAATCCTACGTGTCAATTCTACTTTTTTGATACTGAGATTGAGTGCTGAACATGCTGAATGCAGATTGGGTGGTGAGAACCCATGACGAGATGCAATTGGGGGAGCTGTATGCTGCCAAAAATCCTTGATAAAAGGTGGGGCGAGGATCCCCAGATCCACCGAGGTGGGTGGGATCCTTAACTCCTGGGCCCACCGTGATGTATATTCCTTAAATCCATACTGTTCATTCATATTGAAAACTCATTTTAGGGAATTATCCATAAAAATGAAGCAGATCCAAATCTTAAGTGGACCATAGCACAAGAAATAATAATAAATGACTTAAAAGCTTCCTGTGGTACACACAAGTTTTGGATCAAGATTTTATTTGTGTGGCCTCTTCATCCAGATCCTTATGACTTATCAATAGCTTGGATGGAAAATACACATTCCGGTCGACCCCCTGAAGTTTTTAATAGTGGGGATTCAATCACGACTATTTCCTGTATTATGGTCCACCTGAAACTTGATCTAGTTCTTTTTTATCATGCCCTAAAATGAGTTTTCAATATGGATGGACGGCATGGGTGTAGGGCACATACATCATGGTCAACCCCATGGTCAAGGATTCCACCCACCACCGTGCCAAAAAGCTGGGCCATCTTTGATAGCACACCGCCCCACTAGACCCACATCTCAAGAGTGACTTGGCTGTGATCTTGGAACTATCAATGTGGGTGGGATCATGACCGTAGGGACTCACCTCCACTTGAATCACATCATAGAAACAATAGTTAATAACCATTAAAACCCTTCAGTAGGCCACCAAAGTTTTGGAACTATTTAATATTATATTTTTCTTTGTACCTAGGTCTGCGCAACCTTACCAACCAATTAAATGGCTAACAAGCATTATGGTGGACCTAGGTGAGTTTTTAATATTTAGCACACTGCACGTTTGGGTGGCAGCTAAGTTGTGCCCCCCCCACAATCTCCTAATCACCAAGGTGGGTGGTGCTCAAAGCCTAATCTTCATTGTGCTCTGCCACCATGGACATCTCTATAACTCAGTATAACAGGGTTTGATTGAGTCATGTGCCACCATCAGAGATGACCCATCAAGTATGTGTAATAGACTTGGACCAAACACCACCCCAATTTTGGCATTGTGGGGGCTAACATGATATATTGATATACATATTTTTTATATATCATGTTGTCCATCCAATCATCCCTTGTTTTAGGGCATGAACCAAAAAATGAAGTAGATCCTCTGCCCTAGTGGACCACACCATGAGAAACAGTCTCAAAACTAAACTTTTTCAAAGCAATGGAAGTTTTGAATGAGGCTAATATATGTATTCTCCGTCCAAGCTGTTTGATGAAAATGTAATAATTATTGTAAATGTTAGTTGGTTGATGGAGGTTGTATAAATATATGTTACTTTTTTACTTGCTGAAAGTGGTTTAAAAAGGATCTACATCCATTGATAGGTCTCATTATGATGTTTGTGACATATCTATACTGTCCATTCATTTTATCAAAATATCTTAGGATATAGAACAAAAAAAAAAATGAGGCAGATTAGAAGCTCAAGTGGCCCACACCATAGGAAATTGTGGTTGTAGGAAAGTTCTTCATGGTATGCATGTAACCTACTATTTCAAACTCATGCCATAAAATCAGTCCACAAAATGAATGCACAGCGTGCAATAAGGCACATACATGGCAGTGACCCACATGAAATTCACACCCTGAGAATTTTAGTGTTAAACCAGTAAACACGTCAGCATCAGCCTTGAAATGCGTGGGGAAATTACCTTGGCAAGTAATTATTACGTGAATTGGGAAACAAACAAGCTTCATGTAAGCCAGAGTGGCCTTATTATCAACAGGTTGAGTGGGCCTTAGAAAGGTGTCCATAGTAGGTGCCGTTATCTATACCCTATAATGAGCAGAAAAATCCGATGGACGGCGTGGATAGAGGGCCCAACACATCAACAAAGCGATGTCGGCAGCACCACCTAATCCGCTTCCCTATTAGATCGATCAACTTCAAACATTCTTTTCGTCCCTCGTCGGTCCAATCAAATCCTGACATGCTAGGTTAGCACGAACGTCGGTCAGGACGCAATCCGCGTCTGGACTACGCACTGTCGGACCTACCTATTGAACGGTTGGGATCATCTATAAGCGGGGCGGCCCAACTGTGGGACTACCAATTCACTTCATAATCCCTCGGACTACGAAAACCAGGCGTCCGTTGAGATGACTCGCGAATGAGAAGAGAAATGCGTCGTTTTTAACTCTCCCCATCTGATGCAGCAGAAGGAAGAAGAGAGCGAGGAAAGAAGATGGCAGAAGACGATAGCAAACCCAACGGCGCCTCAACGGAGTCCGAAGAAAACCCGCGTCTGATCTCAATCGAACCGAGGGAAAATAACTACCATCATCGAGAAGAGACCTTGTACGGCGTCTTCAATCGCATCTTCGCCGCCGTCTTCTTCCCGGATCCCAGCGAATCTTCCCTCTCTCTAATCCAACGGCTCAGAAATGCCTTCTCTGAGAATTCCCCTTTTCTGAAAGAAGCTACTAGAAACTCCACTCGGAAGCTTCTTATCTGGACTCGCCGCGGCAGCCCCTTGCGCGCTCTCCTCGTCATCTCGGTCAGTTTTAGAATCTCTCTCTCTCTCTCTCTCTCTCTCTCTCTGAAATTTGGGATTTTTTTTTTTTTCTTGATTTGGGGTATTATATGCAATGCTCTGGCGGAGTGTTTGTTGGTTGTACAGTAGCGTTTGGGTTTTGCAGTTTGTGCGAGTGGGGCCCACGGATCGATTATCCAAACTGTTGATATGGTGGGACCCACAATTGATGGGCCATCCACCGGATTCGAAAGCTTAATTCCTTGATTGAACGTGAACCGTTGCTGTATTTTTCTCTCTTAGCCGTCTATTTGTTGATTACCTATTGAAGTGTGTAGTTCTTCTACCCTGGTGGATCTGGCAGTGGGGCTCATGATATCAACTGTTTGGATTGCTGAACCATGGGCTTTATTTACACTCTGAAGTCACTGTACATCCATTGGTCGAGCATTATAGAATTTCATTTTTTAGTTATTTATTTATTATTATTTATCTTGCTATTATTAGAAGGGAGGTGATATTTACACCCCTTGTTTTGATAAGATACACCTTTTTCTTTGATAGGATACACTCATTAGGATGTGTGTACTCTGAAGTTTATTTAGCTATAAAAGAAAACAAAAATGGAGGCTATTTCCCTTCCTTACTGACCAATTGAGAGTGTTTAACATGCAACTAGTTGTAGATGAAAAAGGGAGTTTCCTACAACACTTGTTGTAAAAAGCCCATGCAACTAAAAGCTCTGTCGGGGCCCACCATGATGTCTGGGTGACATCCTCTCCGTCCATTATATGCACCAGCTTGTGTTAGGATGTGGTCCCAAAAGCTACACAGATCCGGAACTCAAGTGGGCCACCCCACAGGAAACAGTGACGATTGGGTCCCTAACATTGGAACACTCTCACTGAAGTTTTGGATCAGGCTGATGTTTGTGTTTTCCCTTCATCCTGGTGGGACTCATCTTATGATGGGTTGGATGGCATGTGTGGCATATAAACGTCATGATAGACCCTAGGAAGGTTTTAAGGTGAGCGTCTCGATCCTACTGTTTCTCGTGATGCTCCCCACTTGAGTTTTGGATTGACCTGATTTTTGGGCTCACATTCTAACATGATCCGACACAACTGATGAGTGTAAATCACAGACATCATGGTGGGCCCGACTTATTTATTTTTTCAGGCAGGGAGAAGAAATTCACATCCAATGAAAAGTTTATGCAACTAGTGCGTGGGGTCCACTATGGTGTGTTTTTGACATCTAACTTGTCCAACGAGGTCGCCCCATGGCCCCCACCCACCATGGAAATGGGATGCCATTAGGTGAATTTAAACATAATGGGGGATACAAAGAGCTTGAGCCACAGGATTGCTCCACAATGATCCAACCTTCAGGTGAGCTCTCATAGTTGATGGGGGATACTGAAAACGAATCTCTCATACTGGAAGATATGAATACTTTGATCATTATCAACCTCCTTTAACAATTATTTCTTGGGCCACTTATAGGATCTTCCAATCTTGAAAGTATTTTATTAGCCCCCATCATTGGCGTGGACTATCATGTGAATGGTTTGGACCATTGAAATACGTCCTAGGATTCAATGACTATAGCCTAGTTGCAAACAAAGCCATACATCGGGATGTATTGGTATAAAGTATAAACCACTATCTTTTGTCCCTTCCTCCTCTTTTGTGCAAGCTACTATAATTAGTCTTACACTGTATCCCTTCCTATAATTGGAGTTTTCCCCACAGTGTCATACAAGCACATCCATAAGTCAATTCTCAATGAACATTGCAATTCAGGCATCATCCAAACCTGCAACTTTTTAGGTGTTTCCTTAAGGTTGTGTTTGATTTTGTTGAAACCATTTGGTAGATTGGAAAATGCACATGAGATCTGTATGAAATTGAAAAGTGTGTCATTCATAGGCAATGCCGTGTTTGGTTTGTAGTGCTGTTTTTCATGAATTCAAGTAGAAATGTGAAAAAGTCAACAGTCAAATGGCTACTTTATTTTCTTTCAGCAATTGTGCATTGATCTATTGACTTCTTTTAAGAGAAATTGATTTCCCTGTTTTTTGCAGGTTAACTTGGGATTCTACGTCATTTTTTTTTTGTTTCATAAACCCTATCAAAGTATGATTTTGCAGATTGATTTTCATTGCCCCAAAACAAAAATCCCTAATGGAAAATACGATTTTTATATTTATTATAGTTTGCTAACTTACCATTCCTTGTTTGAAACTTTGAAATGTATTTATATCAATAAATGGTATTATATTTCTTCCAGTTCCTCCTTTCACTTCATACTGACATATGGTGGATCTTCTTCATCTTTTTTTGTTTCTAGTTCCTTTTCAGTTTGCATAACAATGGAGGATCTTCTGCATCTTTCTTCTCCTCCTCCTCCTCTTCATCTCACACACACAACAATACCTGAAGCTTACCATATTCACCTTTTCTCACAATGAAAACTAGGCTATCCCACTCATATGATGGGGCAAAACTTGTTTGTTAGATGATATACAATCTGGTCCATGGAAAAGGTTTGTCCCATCATAAAGATCATCCTAGACGCCGCAATATGAAACACTAAAACCATATGATGCATGCACTAACCAACCCTAAATGTGATGAATGACATGCTCCAGACACCCTATGCTTTGAGCCAAGGCTCTGATACCAAAATTTGACGCAGGACAAGGGACTTATCTATATGATGCGGAATGATTCAACAATGAATAATGAAATTAAATCTACTCAATTCACATGTGTAGAAGTTCAAATAAGCAATTAATCATGAACTACAACTATGAACTACAAGCAAATAGTGAAGAAACTATGAAATCTCAATGGCCGGGGACCTATGGAAGGTGGGACTTTCATGTCCAAATATAAGGTTAATCTTAAAATTCAAGGATGGAGACTCTAGGGTTCTTAGGATAGGGCTGAGGTTAGGATTGATGGCTATTAGGGTTTGGGTTAAGTTTGATGAAAAGGGATAGGAAAATGTTAGGGTTTGGGGAAAAGTTAGAAAAAAGGGGTTGTGGGCCTATTCCGAATGGAAACGGTTCAAGGGTTCGAGGGTTTTCGGTTTGGATTCAAAGAAAACTCAAAAAATCTTTTAATCAAATGGAAAACACAATCAACTTTCCTGTATTTGAAGAGGAGAAGAAGAGAAAAGAGATAGGAGGAAGATAATCGGCATTATGCCGTTGGCATCACACCAAAAGGGGCTCCAATCACTGGAGGATCAAGCTCATCTCAAGTTAGAAGAGGGTTTCTCTCAAAATTCATAAACTTTCATTAATCAATATAAGCTATGAAATAGAAAAGTGTATTAAAGTGCCTAAGAAAACAAAAAACGAACAAAAAAACGCTTAAACAAATAAGTCCACCCGTTAGGTCAGACGGTCCGACCTGGCTTTTGTTGGACCGTTTGACAGAGCCCAGAAATATAGAAATCTGGCTCTGTCTGCTGGTCCTGTGCTCTTTTGCTCCTCCTGATGCTATACCGCTATCACATGCTCGCCATGTGCTCCTCAAATGTCATCGAACTTCAGCGAGATGGGTGCGACACATCGCCTACGTTGGTACACTTGGGAAAAGGCTCCTGAAGGTCTGATGTCCGCATCAGCCATGTGGATTCATTGGAATGTTTGAGTAGTCGTAAGTCTTTGGAAGTAGTGTCTAACTTTCACACTATTTAATGTAATAACTAATTTTTATTATATTGTAAGTTTTTGGAAGTGGATTGAACCTATTCTCATTGGTGGTGATCTTCATGATGGGGCTAATCTTTTGCACCAAATGGATGACCTGTACATTTGAGGAGTTGGCAGGAGATAAAAAAAGTACTATGGTAAGCTTATGGTACTAATATCAATATCTTATCATTTCTCATTGGACATTTGAAATGACATGGCATAGAACCCACATGTTTCATCCATGTTGCGAATAAGGACTGCCAGGCGCCAGCATATGTGAGACATAGGACAGAAGAACTTATTTTCCGGATGATGGGGGTGTCATTGCCATGTCATTTCAAAATGATCAGATAGTGTCGTTGGCATGACAAGCTTATTGTAGAACATTCTTTTTCCTGACAAGCCATCACATGTGTAGGACATCCGTTTGGTGGAAAAGATCAGCCTCATCACGGATATCATCTAGATTGAAATTAGATCCAATCCACTTATCATGTGGGACCATAGAAATCATTGAAAGGTCAACAATCTGACCCAATCCAACATATAGGTTTGGCCCCCCTGATCACTGGATCAGCTTGATTTCCACACTAGTGATCTTCATGATGGTCTTGGCCATTTATACAAACCAAATGTTCCACAAATTTGGATTGTTGGCAGGAAGACATAGTACAATAAGCTTATGGTACTACTGAGAGCACTACCTGATCATTTCTCCATATCGCTGGCTAAGAAAAGATCAGTTTCTACCCAGTACTGAAGCTCACAGTACTGAACCCTTTTTCCTCCACCAGATTATATGAGATGTTTGGGAGATCCAATTAGTGCAAAAGGTTGGGATTGGGATACATCATGAAGCTCATTTAACGTGACAAATCAAGCTGATCAACTCATCAAGTAAGCATTGCTTAGGGGTGGCCATTGGGCCAAGTAGGCCTGATAGGTACCCAACACAGGCAGGGTGTGTGTCTAGCTAAATGGTTGTGTAGTTGGGTACTAATTTGAGCTTGATTAATAATTGGGCTGGGTGTGGGAATAATCGTGCCCATACCCAAACCTGACCAAACCCAGTTTTGTTGTATATTATATATTCATATAATTTGCCGAAGAGGTTTGCCAATTCCACATGCGTGTATAGCCTTACACATGCACACACGCAAATATGAAACACTTGTTTTAGATTTGAGCTTTCCGTAAGGTTGGGAATAATGTTTAGATCTTCTGCCTAAAAAAATTTGAGGTTGGAAATAATGCTCAAATCTTCTGCCCAGCTGGGTCACAATGTATGAATCAACTTGACTAGTAGAATTTTTTTCTAGCCATTCATTTGTTTTTGTATGTTGTGGCTCACCTTAGGTGTGAAATGGCATGGTTTTTATGCCAAAAGATCTCACCTTGGGTGTGAAATGGCATGGTTTTTATGCCAAAGATCTAAACAGGGTATCTCATCTAATGGACTGCTCCAATCTCACAAATCTATCACATTGTGTGCCCATGTGTGGATGTGTATTCCTACATGTGTGTGGAATTAGCAGAACCTTATGCTGGATACTCAAACTTAATTTATAATCAGTTATAACTAATTAGCATCTCCACTTAATTTATAATCAGTAATAACTAATTAGCATCTCTATTGCATTCATGTAAAAAAGAGGTTGACTGCTCTACAACGTTGTAGGTTAAACTTTTTCTACTACAATACTTTACGTGTGGGGCCAACTATGGTGTGTTTAATGTGTGTGCCAAACAAACCATTCAATGAGGTCACCATGAAAATGGGACGCCCCAAAGTTCAGGCTGATCCAATCACATCATGCGGGTCACCACATGAATTTAGTGGCAATGATTTTATGCACTTGTACCATGTATCACACCCTTGGGATATGGAAACATATCGGTATCATCGTCATTATCATCTATATCCCAACTAATTGTGGTGGCTACACAAATCTTGTTCTGCCATTCCATTATATCAAGGACCATCGCCTCAGTTAAACCACAGGTCATCAAGCTTTTTGTTACTACCTCAACCCACATCTTTCTGGGCCTTCCCCATCCTCTTGTAGTGTGTCAACTTTAACCAACTCACTCCGAACTGCTGCAGCTCTTGGTCTCTGTTGCACATGGCCAAACCATCTAACTCTACTTTCCCGCATCTTTTTGCCTATTGGTGCTCCTCATAAGTTCCCTCGAATACATTCATTTCTAATTCCATCTTTGTTTTCCTTAACTGCCCGACATTCCTGGTTGTGTGGACCAATGGTTGATACTCAACACTAGTTTGTAGTGATGGTAGTATCTGTGGCATACAAGTATCTTGAATTGAACCGTGCAAATTGTGAGCCACAAATTGGTTGGATTATAAACCAAATTTATAATGGTTAAATCATTTTAATATCTGATTGGTGAACATAAAATGGGTGGTTGCACTAAAAAAGTATGCAATGGTCCAAATACAGAAAATATGTGTCTACCAATTAGAGGTTATGACTTGTTTCTTTTTCTTTTTTTGGATTGCTTAATTATATGAAATTGCCTTTCGTAATTCCATCACGACGTGATGTGCTTTTTAGTTTGATTAATTGTCTTTCACGATGATGTTTTTTTTGGGGGGTTTTTAATCGTTAGATGGATCATTTGTTTTTAATCATGAGATGGATCAAAAATATCATTAATAGATTTTGTTTTTGATTTTTTTAAAATTTAAAATAGCATATTACTATGCTATTTTTTATGTTTATAAAGAAAAACCGTAGATTTTTTTTTCCTTGTATAAAATATAATCTTTTGATTTAATGGTGACATTTCCCCCCTGTAAGTTTCATATTAGTAATGGGTATCTGAAACCCTAATGGATATGGGTATGGTGCCCATTTTGGGCCTAACGAGGGTATGTGTATAGTGTGATACTAAATTACCCATTGACGGATATGGGTATGGGTACCGTTGAACTGATTCCAGCCTATTGCCACTCCTAGTCATGTTTTCACAATCAATGGGTGGTGAACCACCCAATCCGATACATGTGTTTTGCCTCATCACATGAGTAGATTCGCCTTTCACTGAAAGTGATCTTCATGATGGGGCAGGGTAGACCTTTTCCACCAACAGATTTCCTATTATCCGACATACAGGTTTTGACCCATTATATGAGCTGACTTGAACCCGACCAATTGCCACTTTTAGCTACCCCATCACAATCAGTGGATGGTCAACCATCTGATTCAACATATAGGTTTTGCCCCACCTATGAGGGGATCGGCTTGATTTCCATTGATGATGTTCTAGGGCAGACCTTTTCCATGAATCAGGCTTCCTACTTCTTTTTCTTTTTCTTCAATTTGTGCGATCATGAGTGGAACAACCTGATTTTTGTTGAAGATGATTTTCATGGTAGAACAGACTTTTTCCACAGACACAGTTTCATATACATGTGACACATTGGAGGGAGAGAAGGTGCATACATGAAGCTTCTGATATTGTTGTGTGATAAGAAGAGTAGGAGGATCAGTAAGAGAAGAAGGGCTCTATTTAAACATGTCAATCTTCCATTGTTGTGCAAATTGAAGAAGAAGAAGAATTAGGAACTGACAAAGAAGAAAATCCACCATATGTGAGTATGAAGTGAAATGAGGGACTGTAAGAAATGTCAGATCATTTTTTGATATAAAAATACATTCCAAAGTTGCAAACAAGGAATGGTTAGCAATTGGAATAAATATGAATATAGAAATTTTTTCCCCATTAAGGTTCTATATGAATTTCTATATGATACTGAGATAGTTTCCTTTCAGAAAATTCTAACTATAGGGGTAGATACCTATGTTCTTCTGAAGGTGGGAAAAAGATTAAACTAATTATTGATTAAAATTAGAGTTCGAAACTCATGTAATTAATCTCTTCTGGTTAACCCAAGGAAAAAAAGGGGGATAGATTTTTGAGAAATCTCATTCAGTTGAGCAACTTTGGAATGCTTAGCAATTGGAAAAAATATGAATATAGATTTTTTTTTTTTTTTTTTTTTTTTTTTTTTTTTTTTTTTTTTTTTTTCCATTAAGGCATTTTTTTTTTGTGTGCTCGCACGCACGCACATTACCTTTAAAATGAAAATGATATCCATAGAATCCTACTTTGATGTTGTTTGCAAAACAAAAAAAAGCTGCTTCGAATTTACTTCCAAAGCCAAAAATTCTCTGAAAAAAGTAGATAACTCGATTTTCAAAATAAAGTGACCACTTGACGGTTGACGCTTTCACATTTCTACATGAATCCATGGATAACTAAATTTCAAACCAAACACATATTTCTTGGAGTACTCAATTCTTCATTTCATGTGTGGATTTCATGTCCATTTTTCATATCCACAAAATGGTCTCAACAAAAGCAAACATGCTGTTGAGGAAACTCTTAAATGCATTTTTTTTAATCAAGAATTGACTTGTGGATGTGTTTGTATGACACTCTTCGCCTGAGGAAAAGTTTTTTTTTTTTTCCCTTCTTCTTCTTCTTTCTATATGAATGAATTTGGGGCTTTAATACACTTAGTGCAAAATGGGGCCAAGAGTTCCTTTCAGGAAAAAAAAGGGATGAAAGATAGGATCGCTAAAATACATCCTGATGTATGGCTTGGTTTAAGTTTGGATTATACCCGTTGGATTTGGGGGGTCTTATATTCAATGATCCATATCATTTATATGATAGGCCACACCATTGATGGGGGATAAACAAAAAATTTCCAAGACTGGAAGATCCTACAAGTGGTCTACAAAATAATAATTAAAGGAGATGGTTCATATTAAAGAAGAAAATAGTTAAGATGATCAAAATATTGAAATATTCTAGCATGAGATATTCTTTTTGGGTATCCTTCATCTGTGGTGAGGACCACATCAAATACAACCATCATGAGGATCTTGCATGAATTTGGAGGTTTTTGGGCAGTTACTTGGTGTAGGTAGCATCCATGCCAAAACTTTATGCGCTCGTGATCATTGAATGGCGTGCTATCCAGATTTCAACAGCCCAATCCTGCAACGAATCATGTGGTTTATTGTTCTTGATCCTAGAGGACCATGATCACGGTCGCATTTGGGCCAGCATCGCAGGTTTCACGTGAAGAGTCCTCCAGCTGATTGCCTCCCAACTCCTGCGTAGCTCAGATTTTTCTCCTAATTTTTAGTCATCTAGGCAGTTCAAGTCTCCTTGGTATTTCTGTCACTTAATTAGCGGTCCACTTTCCAGGTATAAAACGGTATTAAAACAACATTAAGTTGGTCCCTTTTGAAAGCCTTTTAGATTAGCTCAGGATCATGAAATCTTGGTACCGTTCGAGTGAGCTATATACGATCTTTTTATTGGAGGCCAATAAGGTTGTCCTGGGATTGAAGGATATTTTTGTTATTTTTAATATTCTATTGAGATGGATGGTTAAGATTAGAGGTAACCGTCCATGATTTTTATTTTTATTTTTATTGAAGGGAGATAATTATGGGTAACTAGGTCCCCGGACCCTTACAAATTAAAGAAAAAAAAAAAAAAATCTTACAAGAAGAAGAGCTACCCATTTCTAATAAAGTGGGTTTTAATTGGCTCGAACACAAAGCAATGGTTCAGTTGTTTATTCTATTGAAGTTGGATTTGTGTCTTTTGGAGGGCATCTAGAAGCTGATGATTATCATCTGAGCGTTGCTTTGTTGCTCTGCAGATGGCTTGGTTGCTCAGGACCTGTGTTGATTATTCTGGCTTTGCTTGTACTTGGAAATAACTTTGTTCTATGGTCCGGTGAGAGACAGAATTGTTAGAAGGTTGAGTGCAGAATCAAATCAATCAGGAAATGCCAGCCTCAACTGGATAACTTGGCTACGATCGAAATAGATCTCCTTATTTCAATTGGTTTTGTTGGAACAAAGGTGTTATAATCCAGTCCAACAGGATGCTTTTTCTGGATATCATTTCATTTTGGTGAAGGTGATACCTGAGGAACTCAAATCAGATTATGTGAATGGTGAAGATTGAGGTGGCCAATGTTGTGATTCAAAGGGAAGAACAGCGATTGATGTTTATCTCTCTTTTCAATGTTACCATAAAAAATGCACTGCTCATTTCTCAATGGTAGTGCTTTTGCTTTAATATGTGTAGAAAAGGTCCAATTCAACTACCCTTCAAAGAAAAGAAAAAGGCCTGTTGCATATTTTTTCATTGTAGGCTACAGTCCATTAGCTGAATTTGGACATGCAAACGGTCAAATCATTGATCTGGATCATCCATTCTGTTCACCTCACTCTCCATAACCCACTACTAGGGCTGGAACTTGGGTTTGGGTCAACCTGAACACGAGTTTGGGTCAGGTTGGGTTAAGTTGTCAAATTCCTCAGGTTGGGTTCGGGTTGGAAAATGCCAACCCAATTTTAAATCAGGTTGGGTTCAGATCAAATTTGGGTTGGGTTGGGTTGGGTTGGGTTGGGAATAATCACATGTATTTGGGTTAGGGTTGGGTCCAGTTGGGTCAGGTTGGGTTGAGTATATAGAGGAATTCGGGTTGGGCACCTCGGATTGGAATTCGGGTTTCGTCAGGTTGCAGATTGGGTCTTCGTGAGGTTGGGCTGGGCTCGGGTTGGCCCTCAACCCAATCCAAACTGCCCAAGTTGCACCCCTATAATGCACTGTGCAAAATTTAGATCCTGATTATCTGATTAGTATCTTGTGAAATGAATGCTGAAGATGGCTTATACTAGTATTCAGCATTTGGGTTGGTAACGGAAGCCCGCAGTTGCCCAAGTGATTGGGTCATGCATCATGCATGGGCATGAGTCTGCAATTTTGCACATGCATCCATGTTATGCATATTGAAAAATGTTTTCTTTGTTTGAAGCCATGATAATATGAATTTGGTGGATGGTCCAAAAATATGAAACTTCGTTTCCTTAATACAGTAACTTTTGGTGCAGTTTCCATGTCATACCTTCTGAACTTCTTTTCCAACATTGCAGGTTGGGACAATCACGCTTCTGGCCTTGACGGGATTAATGGTTTTCATGCTTTTCTTTCTGGCAGCAACAGCCAATGCCATTGTCATCTCTTTGCTCATGTCCTTGGCAGCAGCAGGAGGTTTCTTAGCTATCTTCTTCGCCTGCTTAACGGGAATCTACATTGTGGCAATATCGGTGGCCGTTTTTGTTATTTCCACTACAACCATCTCCACAATCATTGCTGTTCTGATAGCTACAGGTTTTCTCTAATCTACCATCAGGAATGCTACTATTGCACACACGCTTCGTGGGATTCCATGAAGTGCACGCTAAAACATTTTTTGTACATGAGTCTATGGGTCACCAGGACTGTTGATTTGGTGGACCACCATGCAGTGGGAAATATCCCAGATGGGTAAGGTGTTCATACCATGGTAGCCATCTGATCAATGGCCTGTGAAATGGTGGATGGTTTATTGAAAAAATGAGCAACTGTCCTTGCTCAGCAGGCAAAAGTCACAACAATCAAATGGTCAGAGGCATCCAATCAGTACTTCGTTGATGCATAACATTCTACGCAAATTTTGAACTCTCCTAGTGTATGGAGCGGCACGGCAACTAAAACCCAAATGACATATTGTGCTAGGTCTGGGGCAATTCATGGGCTACTCACCCTGGCCCAAAAATCAGACTGGCCCACTTAGCAGGTGGGCCACACGTCCGAGAGAAACTGGTGGTTTAAAAATTGGCCAGTTATTCACAGTAAACATACCTGTTTGGTCCACCTTCGAGCAGGTTAGCTTGATTTCCGGGCAGGGTCACCTGCATGGTGGGCCTACATGATTAACAACCAGGATCTTGTACATGTGAGCCACAATATGCGTTGTGCGAGTCTCATTCGCATTCCTACATAATGAAAAGATTAAAAAATAATTATAATAAAAAACTTACATTAGTCAAGGGGATTCTATTTTCCTAGGCAAGAATCTCAAATTTGAATATTGAGCGTCCATGTGGAATCTTATAATTGGGGAACTTTCCGTTGCAGGGTGGATCGGATTCTTCTGGACTCTGTGGCTAGCTGCCAGCAAAGGTCTGGGCTTCACGAAACACTCACTGGTCATGACTGGGTCAGCGATATCTGCGTACTCTACTGCTCGACATGCTCACCGCAACGAAGCTAAGTAGTTCCAGATACTAGTCCTCTCTGAATGGTATAATGCTTAGCATCTCTCATATAAATAATCTCACTCTTAATCTCACTCTATGCTTGTGCCTTGTTTGTATATGTGGTGGGTGAATGCATGTTTTCTTGTTTATATCGCATGAGTGAAATCAAATGCCTGCTTTTAGTTTTGTCTACTTGTGCATGCTTAGTGATACCATGATCTGCCTGCTCTTGGAATAAACGGACAAGATCACGAACTATGGCTCTGGCTGGCGTTGATGGGGCACAGTGCAAGCTGCACATCAATGGGGCCCATCTGCTCATCTCCTCCGGATAACAATTTGCACACATGCACGCCAATGGCATCGTCCATTGTGGGGTCCATCCTGGATGGTGTGTAGCCTGGGACAATCTCATGATCATCTGGTTCTGCCACTTAAATTTTGGACTGCTGACCATTTTTTTTGAGGGGTGGTGTTATTGGCTACAGTGGTACCTGGCAAATGTGTGGCCCACATGATTTTTGCACGCAATCCAACCTCTCCATCAGATGCATCAGCTCATGTTGTCCCCAGGGCCCAAAAATCAGGTCGATCTGTGAGTCAGGTGAGCCACAGCACAGGTAACAAGATGGAGGGACTGGATTTACATGGGAGATCCGCTGGGTTGTTTGGATGCAATCCAGGCCATCCAGACCCTTCATCTGCACTCAGGACAAAAATCAGGCTGCTTTGCTATGCAGGTTCGTGGTCAGTGCAAATCAAGGGTGAGTGTTCCTGGACATCTTGTTCCCTGCAGTGTGGTCCACCTGAGTGATGGGTGGGGTTGATTTGTGAGATCTCTTGGTAGCGTGATCTGACATGTTTGATGGATGTGTTCTCTCCTGCAAATATCATGTGGGCCCGAGATCTGCCCTGTACCACCATAAGCTTGTCACTGGAGCGCACCTCTTATTGGGTCCTGCTCATCATTAAACACAGTTTACTATAAGGGCCCATCATATGTTGATCCAGACCCTTGATCTAGCGGCCCTACCCAAAGTGCTAACCGCAAAATATACCCAGATTGGATGATACCGGCGTAGTGTAGACGAGGTGAGATCGAACACCGTCTCTCCCATGGGATTAATATTCTGAATCCTCAAAACTAGACTCTTCAACCGATCTTCCTTGAATTCACAAGGGATATCTTGAATCTATGGGATCTTTTCTTCGAATCCACGATGAAAACTCAAATCCACCAGTAGAAAGTGGTAGAAACCAAGCTTTTGATTAATAATAATAAAGATGATTACAAACAAACGAGCTTTAACAACTATTTAAAGAGTATCATAACCGTCAAAAAAATCATAGAAATGGAAATAAAAGAGTTTAGTTAAAATAGGAAGCAAATTTGTAAAATCGGTGCAAATCTGCATATCTGCCCTTGTATGGTTGGGCGCCCTATAAGGGGTGGTTGGGTGATTGATAATGGTTGGGCGTCCGGTAATGAGGTGCTCAAAATTAGCTCCCCCGTCTAGAGAGTTTTTTGGACTATTTTGGCTGGTCACATGTGCTGAATTTTATGTCATTTTTATGGTTAGTCACATGATGCACCCACCCACCAGTGGGTTAGTGTGTCTCCTTAGCACTCGAACATGAGACCGCCTAGGCGTCTTCCAGCTGGGCTAGCAGGCGAGAGAGGATGATACCAGCACTTCCATTGGCAGGCAACTGATGAATGGTTACGAGAAAAGTTTACACAAGCGGTCCACATTCAATGTTGAAAACGTCAAATATGAAACAATCAGGGCCGTCAATCTGGGAGATAGATATATGGAGCACTCCCCTCCCCCATTCGCAGTGGGGGCCACGAGGTCAATGTTTTGGATCAAATTTAACCATGGATGTCGGCACCATATAGAATCCATTGTGCCCGCAGACCGTACCTTTTCTGATGATCAGGACATTGTAATTGCTCTGCATGTACTGGTACCATGGTTGATTTGTTGGGCCCCACCATGGATAGACCATGCCCTATAAATATCCCCGGTTGGAAGATCCTATCCATCAATCTTGTGCCTTTTTAGTTCAATGTGGACCATTGCTGTGCTTCTCAACCATCTGTATGTATCCACAGATTGGAAGGGTTTGCATTAAGGTGTGGTCTATCCACGATGTGGCCCAGCAGACCAGTGCTCCTGCATCAGATACCTGAACCATGGGTCCCACTTGTATTGGCAATTGCTTTTATTGGTGCGGACGACAGAGTGTACATCCAAAACAATTACGCTTATCAAGTAATCCCAGCTATCCAATTTAGTGGACACTCACCCATATAGTATGGAAGGTTGTGCATTTTTTTTCCTTTTTCTTTTCAAAACCACGCCATTTGAGGGCGAAAATGAACGGTTTGGATTGTTCTATTGGTACAATTTCGGGTGTGGACATCCATCCTTGGGCCCACAATTGCTCTTATAATGACGGACTATCGTGCATGTGGACTAACTAACATTCGTTTAGAAAATGCTACGGATGCCATCATGGAACGTGGACTAATTCTATCGTTTATCAACGGTTTATGATGGTGGTGGGCCCACTAATATTAATAAAATTATTATGGTCTTAAATGAGACGCTCTGATTTGAAAGACGAGTTTTGCTATGGTTGTCATCTCGCTGTGGGCCTCTGCCCATCCATCCACACGCAAGCAAGACACGTACTGAAATGGCACACGTACGTGACATTCAATATTTCTATCAGGTGGGTCACATTATTTAAATGCCCTGTCATAAAATCAGGGTTTTTCTCAGGTGGGCCAGTGTCAAAATAAGTGGATGGGCAGAAATTAATTGTCTCAGCCGTCCATTTGCTTCGTGAACAGTCATCTCGGAGAACTGAGTGTTTTGTCCTGGTGGATGGGCCTGCATCTTGGGTTCGGGTTTGAACTGTCCATTAGGTCCAGTCAGTGGCATTCAAATCAAATGATAGTTCCAAGCATCGGATCTAATCTTCTGAGAACAATCTTGTCCGTCCAATTTTGCATGCCACTGACTTAATATGTTTGGATCACTAATGGACGGTCCAGATAGGTGATTTTGAGGCAAATGAGTACAAATGCAACCAGGTGCATGTAACTACTGTCACACACACAAGGCAGACCCATAAATAATCAATATATTATTACTCTGGCAGTGTATAACACAATACACAGGCGGCGCCCAGGAACTTCTCTGTCCTAGACTAGGACACTTGTTGGCTGGCCTAGGTCAGATATTTTCAATTTCAACCGTCCAATAATATCCACCAATTCGATAGTTATACTATCAAACAAGTGGGGTCCATTGGGTTGGCTCATTTTGCATTACTTGTTTGCCAAGTGTACAATTTCTCAATGCTGCACATCATCCATCAGCATACGCTAGCACATTTGCCAGCGTTGCAGAAACGGGCCAATCCATGCCATCCATCAGCTGGATCAGACCATCTAGCTATGGTCAACTCAACAGGTGGGCCCTGATATTACAAACAGGCTGGTAGAACGGCCTGATTGTTGGGCCAGGTAATCAAATATTGGTACTCCTCTATTGGATGGATTGGATCTGACATCCATGTGCCATGCTGGCACATGTCTGGCATGTACGTAAGCCTCGGATCCAGGCCTTGCACGGGATGAGGGTTGCAATGCGGGACTTTAACTGCAATAACCCCATGTAATGGCTATTTTACTAAAAGGCTGATTTCTCATGAGGCTCATTTTTTTGGCCTTTTCACGAGAAATTAGAAAATGTGAGGTCCAAAAATGCCCCTCAGGCCCTCCACACTGGATACGTCTACGAGGAGAAAGAAGCCCTCTTGGGCGTGGAGGGGTAGTCCACTCGTGGGAGCCACCATGTTGTATATATTTCATCCATGCCGTCCATCCTTTTTTCCAGATTATTTTAGGCTTTGGGCCAGATCTAGATCTCAAGTGGGCCATACCACAGCAAACAGTTGAGATAAAGATGTCTACTGTTGAAACTTTTCTAGGCCCACCTTGATGTTTATTTGTCATCCACCGGTATGGGACCACTCAAGGTGCCACGTGTTTGATGGGACCCACTAGGGGGCCACCCAAAGTGAGGCAGATCCAAGGCATGTGGGTCACACCCAAGGTCCAGTAAGGACGCATGGGTAGTGGCGTCCACTGTAATGAATGTGTTTTACCATGCTGTCCATCCGTTTTACCATGATCCAGAGGGTGGGCCACCGTCATGGGGCTACCATGCCGTCCATCCGTTTTACCATGATCCAGAGGGTGGCCCACTATCATGGGGCCACTTTGATGTATGTGTGGTATCCACGTTGCCCATCCATTTTGCCATATCATTTTAGGGCATGGGCCCAAAAATGAACCAGGTACAGATCTTAGGCGGGCCACACCACACCAAACAGTGGGGACAATGATGTCCACCATTGAAGCCTTCCTAAGGCTCACTATGATGTTTATTTGCCCCCCAGACCAGTGGCATAGGTCTAGGTGAGGGGAGAACATGAATTTCAGCTTTATTTAAAACTTTTATGACCTAGGTGGGATTTGAATCCAGATCGACTACTCACCCTCAATAGGATTTTCCTGTTTGCTGACGTCTGCTTGGTCCAGCTCAGCAAACATCAGAGCAGAGTTGAGGGTGAGTAGACAATCTGGACTCGATGGGATCCACGTTGCAGGCAGTGTACGTGCACACACTATCCAGTGGGTGGCCCACTCTATGGGTCCCACCATGATGTATTTGTTTTATCTATGCCGCCCATCTGTTTTTCCATATCATTATAGGTGATGGGGCCAAAGACGACACTGATCTAATCATGGATGGGCTGCATCCAAAGGAAATAGTGGTGATTGAGTGCCTACTATTGTCAATTTCCAAGGGCCAACCGTAATGCTTATTTTCCATTTAACTTGTCTGTAGGGCCTGTTGTGGACCCCACCATGTTCTCCCTGAGCATTGTTGGATTTCCCTTGAGTACTATGAATTCCCCTTGAGCACTAAGGATTCCTACAAAGCACACTATGGATTCCCTTGAGGACTTAGAATCCCCCCTGAGTACTATGGATTCCCTTGAGCACTAAGAATTCCACTTGAGTACTATGGATTCTCCTTGAGCACTCAAGGTTTGATGGCAAAGAAACATTATAGTGGGGCATGCTGTACTGTGAAGTTCCCCCTAGGCATTGTGGATTCCCCTGAGCACTCAGGAATCCCCCCTAAACACCGTGGATTCCCCTTAAGCATTGTGGATTCCCCCTAAGCAGATTCCTCTTGGGCAATGAGATCCACTTAAGTTTTTAAATCTCCGTCATTTGTGGGCCTTACCCCACGTCCTGGTTTAAGTGACCTTATGGGTAGGTAGATGGCAAATATCTATCATGGTAGTATGAGGGGCATTTCTGACCGAAAGTTTTGTAATTTCTCATGAAAAGGCTAAAAAAGATGAGCCTAGTGAGAAATTAGACTTTTTGTAAACATAACCCTGCCTGGGGGCTATTGCAGTAAAAATCCCTGCTAATGCAACGCGCCTGTGGAGTCCTATCAACGAGCACACGTGCAAATATGGAACACGTGTGCAAGATCCAAAGCTTCCCCTCACGTGGGACGTGTCGTTTGTGTGTTCTGGTTCAAAATTCAGGCCGTCACTCAGGTGGGCAATCTACAAAACGAGTGGATAGTTTTGCATTGTATTTTGAAGCCAAGGTCCACCTGATGGAAAGCTCAGATATTTTGCACGCGTGCCATATTGGCACATGTGGTTGTTTGGATGGACTATGGTCTTCAGCTCCAACCAGTGAGCCCGTGAGTTGGTAATCCAGACCATCCATCTACTGCCTATTGCATTGTATATGGACCATAACTTCAAATCTCCTCGATTGGACAATCCTATCCACATTAGAAAATGGCCCAGAAAGTAGTAATGATGGTAGGCCCACATATCATCGATGGCAATCTCAACCATTCAATCCAACATGAATTAGCATTCACTACTAAATAAAATCAAGATTAAAAACAACTGAAAAGCCACTAATATAGATGTTCATGCTTAATTAAAATAAATATTTAGAGTCGGCAAATTCCGGGAATTATTATTATTATTATTATTGTTTTTGAATTATTTGGCGCACTCATTGCTGGCATTGAAATTTTGCACCTGTAACTGTAAGAGAAAAAATAAAACAAAATATTAATGAATTTATGCAAACCTCTTATTGATTAAGGGTGCGTTTGGTTGCACAAATATCATTAAATTTTATGATATTTCATGATTAATCAGTCTAATTTAGTGCAAAATTTCATGAAATTTGCTACAACCAAACACACCCTAAAAGAAATTCAATCTGAATTATGAGCAAACTGCAGTGGAATCAGACATTTGGAACAACTAAGGGAAAATGAGTCAAGTTGGGTCGGGCCCACTTTTTAGGTGGGTCCTTGCCAAGCTGAATGGGTAAATGGGTCTGAACCGTATCCAACCCAACCCAATAGGACCCATTTAAGTAAATGGGTCTGGCTCGGGCTTGGGTGGGCGGGTCCCATCTGATTGGTTACAAGTATTGTTCTCTACCATCCATTTATAGGTAACCAATTGGATGGTTCACCAAGGTCTCTTCGACTGTAATTTATCCATGGTGGGACCCACGAATGAATGGTTAAGATCATCCAATATAGCAATCATGTGACCTATCCTTCTTTTAGATGCTAAGCAGAGGCCCCTTGTACACACTCGTACATGTATGAGATTGGTTCATCTGCAGAACACCACCACCCCAAAAATCATACTGATCAGACCATCTTAACCATCCAATTGGAGATACTTTTACAAAGAGAATGTGGGGCTGCTTGATCAAGTCATCTGAGATAGGTGGTTACGATTATCTGATCAGTGGGACACCAAATAGGAAGGACACAGTGACTGGACTACTGGAACACCAACGTCTAACTCTACCACAATAAGCTCTCTGGGTCCCACTGTGATGTGTGTGACATCTACTCCGTTCATCATTTGCAACAGCTCCTGTTAGCTCGTCAGCCCAAAAATAAGGCCAATCCAAACCTCAAGTGGGTCACACCGCATGGAAAAGTGGAAATGGGGATGCCTACCATTGGAATCTTCTTGGGCCCACCAAAGTTTCAAAACAGGCTGATATTTGGGTTTTCCCTTCATCTTGGTGGGACTCACCTTATGAGTGGATTGATGGCATATAAACATCATGGTGGGCCCCTGGAAGATTTCAATGGTGATCGTCCCTATCCACATTGTTCCCAATGGTGTGGTCCACTTGAGTTTTTGAGTGGCCTTATTGTCAGACTCACATCCTAACATGACAGAGGGAGTAGATGTCACACAAACAACATGGTGGGCCACACAGAGCTTTTCCTTGTGTGCCCTCTCTACAACTATTGCGAAATCAAGGGATGAAAGAAATACCTGGAGAGTGGGCCCCACTTCAGCACATCTCATGTTTCTATTTCTTGTGAGCTTGTGGGCCATCACGCATCGGCATTTGCTGGGTTGCTTGGGTTGCTTGGACCTGGAACGGTGGCTGAAAGTACACACACACATAAATATAAGAAATCCGTTAGTTCAGGGCCCACTCAATGAAAATTTCAGTTTAGATATAGCATCCACAGTCTATTGAGGTATCTGATTGGATGATAAATTGATAATTACCACTTACGCATCTCCATCCACCCCACATTTTCCAACGTGGCACACATGTAAGATCCGGGCCATTTGTCAGGTGGGCCATGGCATTTGCCACCTGAACTAAAAATCATGTAATGAAAATGTATGGTTCAAAATACTTACAAATAGTCCACAAACAGTATACATGTGTCCCACCTGATGAGACAAGCGACCTGATTTTCTGGGCCAGGGTGTGGGGCCTACCCTCTAAGTGGGTCTGAGAAATTGGACCCAGACCTGTTAAAATTAGGTCCGGTCCATTGGGTACCTATTTCGTTAGATTCTACATGGTGGGGCCCACCTCATGCATATATCTCCACCATGAAAATTTAGTTACGGGGTCGTAGATCCATATCTTACTTTGAGTTGAAGTCTCTTCAGTGTAGATAACAAAAGATCATCTCCAACAAGCATTCTCAGCTTCTGAACCATCTGCTTGCGAGTGATTCTCTTGCTCTGAAATGGACCCGAGAAAAACTTGTGACTGAGACCGTTCAAATTCAAAGATTGGGCCATGCTATGAATTAATCAAATCAATGTACCTTGAATAAGTTACAGTTGTAGATCAGCATGTCTTTGACGAAAGGCGAAATGCGATGTTGAAGTGCTTGGAACAGCATTGAGAACGGCAACCAACCCGAGGTGGGCCAATTCACTTCTGAGGTCGTGTTTTGGCCGTTGGTTTCCTGTGCATGAAATGCAAGCTGAATGAAAATGAGAATGAATTCTTATATGTTGTTTCACACCTGGAAGATGGGGCACCAAACATACAATGTTCGATCGAGCAGTACTTGCTCTGCCCGACAAAATGTGCATGTGGGGCCCACCTTCTGATGATTCAGATAGTTCAGTGCAGTGGACCAACCTGAATATCTTTCCAACAGATGATCCTAACCCCCCAACTATGAGCCATCGACTGTTCTCTGGAGCTGTCTGTGTTTGATGCATGGCTAGGAACAGCTGATATGAAAGAAATTCCGGCACGGCCCATCTCGTGATGGGGCCCACCAGATTGACAGCTTACAATACTAAAAGGTGAGCCCCATAAGTGTTGGGACGAGAAACTCCAACAAATCCCTATGAAACTCCGGCAAAGTGTTGAGACGAGAAGTATGGTTTTTTTAAAAGTTAATTGGGAAACTCTGGCAACATTATGAAGTTAACTGGCCATATTGTGATCACTAAACACTGGGGTGACGAGCCTCCTCATAGTGACCTTTGAGCAATTGTGAGAGTTTCGAGCCGTATTGGTGATGTCCGAGACGGATGGCAATCCCTCAATTGTATATTAAGGGAAGAATGGGAAACATATGAGATGTGTGATTAAAGAAAGGAATTTGCGGGTTACTGGCGATGATTGTCGACGCACCGTGGGGAGCCAGATAGTCCAACTTTGGACTAGTGAGATGACATTAGTATCACAACTTCTCTAATATGGTTAGATGAGAATTTACTTAATAAAGGTTGAACTAATCATACATACATGCCGTGGGCGTTCTAAGTGACTATCCAACTGTTAGAAAGGCCAGGGCACTGAAGAACGACCCTCATACTCGCATTATAGAGGATTGTGGATAGCTTGGTTGCTTGATGTGGCATCGGTGCTAGCCTTTGAGTTCCTCATCAGATTTCGGAACATGCATTGTGTGCGAACCCATGTCATCCATACATTAACACAACTAGCATATGAAAATTCATGTTTATGTGTCGTCAATTACTAAGTTTGATTGATTTGATAACATGCCTAACTCATAACTATAATACCACTGAGTTGATCACTCACTCCCACGTGGGACAGTGTTTTAAAATACCAATCAGACCCTGTTATAGATGCAGGTACCCTTGAGGAGGATGTGCTGCAGGATGAGTTCTTGAACTTCACCACGGAGTGCTCATACTTTCAGTTTGCAGATGATTAGGACTAGCAGGGTGTTGAGCCATGTGACGTTTTGTGAGCCATGGGCTCGGAGACTTAGACTTATTCTTTTTATTTTCTTTTTGGACTTGTAGCGATAGGGCCACCCGTTGGGTGCTGCCCTTGTTTTGGGTTTGGATGTATTGATCTTACCGTAGGTCTGATTACATGCTTAATTTCAATCATTATTTACTACCTGAGATCAGTTTTAAACTTATGCTTTAGTATCATTTATTATTTAATTAATAACACATGCTTCCGCATAAGCATAGTGACATCCGAAATCTTGAGGCCCGAGGTCAGACTTTGATCACGAAATTCGCGGTGTTACAGTAACTGTTTGGGTTTTTTCATATATATAAGACAATACATATCACGAGAATCATTTGACATATAAGAAAAAAAGCAAACAAACTAGGTTCCTTCATATATCTATCATAAAATATATATTAAATATCACAATTCATCACCCAATTTCTCACCCACTCATATCGAGAGGTCCAATCGGCCAAGACCATAGCATCAATTAATAAATTCTCTCTCCAAGTATCCTTTTGGACCTTTCATCTTCATAGCAGGCAAGCATTCTCGCGATGAGGGGGTTCGTTCCCTCCTTAAGAGACGGTCAACATCTTTTAATAATTCGGCCCTTGATAGTGCTACTTGTTGGGCTTCTCACAGCTGAATTTTGACTTCATGGAGGGGGCCTTCCAATTTTACAAGGGAGCCTTCTCTTCTGATTTGTCATTTCAATCTATCTTTGAGCATAGAGAGTTGTAGGGCAGATTGCATAGCAGTATGGTAAGCAATGCGGAAGGCCAAACAAGTGACTTCATGTTCGTGAAGGTCTTCTCGTGCTTGTCGAAGCTGCTCTTCAAGAACATGATGATTATGAAGTCGTTGTGTATTTTGAATGTAATGTTGTTTCACCTCTCGAAAACATGTAATGATGGCTTGGACCATTACTAATACAGTGGCCACTTCCCGCGCAGACATGTTTGAATTTATAAATGGATGGAGTTCTTGAATATGTAAATCTATCTCTCCATCCCTGTTTGCATTACTCAAGGATAACAAATTTAAGTGTAAGACAGTAGTCAAGAAAGTAATGGCATGACGAACGACTTCAGAAGCCATAGTAAGGGAAAATACTTTCTGCTAGAATCTTACAGAGCTACAAGGATAAGAGTAAGGAGGGTTACGGTCACAATCCATATATAAGTAGGAAAGAAAACAAAGAAAATTGATCCCCATTAATTCATTACATGATGGGAATTGTTCTCCATATTTATTTTTACCTTCTCAAAGGATGAATTGATCCCCATTAATTCATTGCATGAAAGGGGTTAGTTCTCCATATTGATTTTTTCATTTTCAAAAGGTGACATCGAAAATTGATCTCCCTATTAACTCATTGTATGAAGGGGGTTGGTTCTTCATATTGATTTTTTTCATTCTTAAATAACGACGTTGAAAATCAATCCCCATTAATTCTTGCATGAAAGGGCTTGGTTCTTAAGGGTTGATTGACACGGAATATCGATCCCCATTAATTCATTGCATGTAAGAGCTTGATTTTTCATGATTGGATTTCTCATTTGCAGAATGCATGTGAGCATTCGTGATAAGTATGGTCGATCACTAATACACACTGTCCATCGCCGATACACACTGCATATCGATGATTCTCAGTGACCATTGGTGATCGACATTGCGTATCAGCGATGCTCAGTATCAGCGATAGAGATTAGTATTAGTGATGGACATTGTGCAATCGATAGTGTATATCGACAATGGAGATTGCATATCGGCAATCCACACAATAACATATACATATACAAAAGGATGTTCAAAAGAGTACAAACAAAAGACATCTTAAAATTGCCCATTTCGCACCCTCTCTATCGATAGATATAGTCGGCCAGGATCTCAGCAGTTTGTGATAAATCCTCCCTCCACAAAATTGCTGAGACCACTTCCCCTTCATACCAGGCACGTAAAGTCACATAGAGCTCTTATGCCCTGCGTAAGAGATCTTCGAACCTTTTCAATAATTCAGCCAAAAACAGTGCTATACATTACGCTTCTTTGAGCCTGAATATGACTTCGTTTAGGCCACCTTCTAGTTCTTCAAGGTGGCCTGCTCTTATGATATGACGTCTCCCTATGTGTATGATTGAGGAGAGGTGTTAGACAGATTGCCGGGCATTAGGGTGATTCGTGCGAATGCCATCTGTAATGGCTTGGACATGGTTAATCTCTTCCTGTATTCATGTTAGCTCTTCCTGAAAAATTGATGATCATGCGGTCGTTGTGTCATCATACGTAATATTGCCGAGCATCTCGAAATTCTTAAAGATATTTTCGAACCAGCCCTAAAACAGATGCCATTTTCCTCGCAACACTGTTTATCATCTCAAATGGATGGAGTTTACGGAGTTGTATTGAACAAACCGAGTTGTATTATATTCGAGGACGGTTGGATTACCTCGGACAGAAGGAGGCAGTGTGAAGCTGATAATGTACTCGGGATGTATGTGTGTGTTTATACGGGTGGGCCACACAACATAATGCTTTGGGTCCCGAAGATCGTCGACGCCACTATCGAAATTCTCGGAGCTGGGATGGAACTGATTAGCTCCAGGTCGAACTTGTTCCATTTTCCCCATGATTGCTCGGCAAAACACCATATGTTGTATGTCATTTTTGTCTACCTCAGAGTAGCATGCACTGTGGATAGCCAAAAAAAAATTTCATTTCAACAAATAAAAGGAGTTACCATCACATGCATTCGAACATTTTTTTATCTATGGGGCCCACCCATACTGTGTATATGGAATTCGACCTGTTGATCTGTTGTCCTTCCTAATGGCACCATACATCCCAACAGTCATCCCTATCAAAAAATGCAGGTGGGGGACACCACATGGAGCAATGCACAACCATGGATATAATCTATTTATTAACTAGTGTCCTGCCTTAAATTTGAAATGGCTTGAGTTTCGACCAGATTGCATGGTGACCCTGCCACCAACAATGTCCGTGGTGACCCAATATGGCCGGATTTGATTGGACCACGTGCCACTGTAAGAGATGGGGCATGCAAATATGTGGGGACTCGGTAATGTGGGGTCCATATTGTTATGGAATCCACATTCCATATAAGACTTTCTATATATGGTGGGTGCCCCCCTCCCCTCTGCCCCCATTGTTACCTTTAGTGTGGCCCACCTGAGTTATAGATTAGGGTGGATTTTGGTACCTAAGCCAGACACTGGGGGCCACATCTAATAGACTAGTTTGATGGCCCAATCACATTACGGTGGGCCCCATGCAGCTCCAAAATATGATAATTACCATACAATTCGAATGCATGTGATCATTCCCCACCTTAACCGTCCATCCGCTGACCCATTTTTAGATGGATAAAGTTGTAGGATGAGCAAGTTCTCTGTGTCATTCACATCCACTATAGGGGCCCACTAAATGAACTGTCAGGATTGCTCATAGTTAAGTGCCACCCATTTGAGAGAATGCTAGCCCAAATGAAAATGCCAGGAATTCAAGCCAAGAATTCTGCATCACCTCAACTAAAAAAATCACATATAAAAAAAGAAAGAAGAAAAACCTGATATGAGCATATTCATCAGGCGAGAGATAAATGCCATTGCCATAACCCGATCCGCCCACCGGCTCGCCACCAGTCCAGAACCCATGAAGTATAATTCCAATCACACCCTCTCTAGAAGACCCATGCCATCCGCCACAGACATTGGCATAACCCCTGTATCTCGTCGTGATCTCTATCTGTTTCTCGAATGATTTTAGCCGTGCGATCGCGACGAGACCTGCCGGCGAATAACGATAAATACCAACTAAGTTTAGTGGTGTAATCAGCCTGCCGAACCCAATCAAGAATGTGTTCTGCACGGCAATGAACTCCGGCTCTTGTCTCTCCAACCTGATCAATTTCTTCCGCAGAAAGGCGAATGCAGGATCTTCCATTGGCCGAACCACATTCTCCACAGTCACTTCTCTAACCTCCGAGGTCACTTCGATGTCAATCTCTGGACAGGTCGAAACATTGTGAAGGTCTTGTCCATGGCTCTGGAGTAGAAGAGCATTTTCCACATGGGCTACTTCGACTGCCGGACTCACTCTGATATGATCTCCTTGGGGCCTCCGGCTCAAAACAAAGTTTTCTGTGGTAGAAACCTTGTCGTCCTCTTCTTCATGTCCATGACGCGGTACAACAGTTTCCATATTCACTCTTTCGGTGTCCAGACTCACCCCAATCTCCTTGGAACCTGAAGCCTTGTCATGGGCTTTGTTGGGCCCATAACGCTGATGGACATTTTCAGTGTTCGCTGCTTCAATCCCTTCAAAGCCTGAAACCTTGTTAAGGACTCCTTGGAGGGGAGTTTTTTCTGGGTTCACTCCTTTAACTTCTTCAAAGCCCAAAACCTTCTTACAAGCTTCATGACGCTGTGGGTGTGGAGTGACATCTTCCACACTTGCTCCTCCATCTTCTGAGCTCACTTCGATTGGTGCAAAGCCCAAAACCTTGTTATGGACTTTTTCTGGCTCTGGGTGCGGAAGGACGTCTCCTGCACTCACTCCTTTATGGTCTATATCGGGTTTTGGGTGCGGAAGGTGTCCTTTCGCACTTCCTTCATTTTCTTCAATGTCCAAGACCTTGTCATGGTCTTCTTCAGGCAGTGAGTGTGGAATGACATTATCCGCACTCGCTCCTTCAATGCCCCAACTCACTTTATTTCCCTCCATTCTTGAAACTTTGTTTTGGTCTTTTTTCGGGTTGAGTGGATGGAACAACATTTTCCACCCTGCTTGAAGCCTTGTTACATCCTTTTTCGGTCTGCCGGAGTGCAATGACATTTTCCTCACTCCTTTGTACTCCTTCAATCCCCTCAATGACCAAAACCTTGTTCCAATCTTCTCCAGGATGCGAATTTACTTCATTCCCCTCTGCTGCCCGGTGTGTAACAACAATGCCAGGGACCTTGTTGTGGTCGGCAGGTGCCGGGCATGGTACAACATTTTCTCCAATCTCTTCTTTAACCTCTGGATTCACTTCAATCTGCTTAGAACCCGAAACAATGTTACGGTCCACGGGCCCCGGATTATCTGCCCCTTACCTCCCATTGACAAGATCCAACTTGATCTTTTCGCTATTGCAAGGCCCACAACCGTCATCCACTGGGAAAAAGCACTTCCCAGACTCATCGATCCAAGCAACAGCTCGGTGCACCCCACCTTTCAAATCAATCAAGATCATGTTGAGGAGATCAACAACATAAGCAGACTCCCCCATCGACACCTCAACAGCTGATCGCTTGACTCTGAACGCTTCGACAAGCGACATGGTCACATCCTCAGGGAAGTCTCTCCAGTCGTTGTTGTGGTAGTACATTAAACATCGAGGCAATCCACTCTGGATGAAATTCAGGTAATTTCTGGAGATAGGAGATTTTCGCGATGGACGAGCTCCCTTGCCATCAACTCGCAGAGACTTGGAGAGGGCCATGGTATCATGAGCCCCACGATTGCGTTTCGAACCTGAGGATCCAGCTACATTGCCTGTTTCCATACTGAACTACGCTGTAGAAACTCTGAAGATGATGGAACGCTTGAAACTTACAGCTCTTCTTCTCTCCTCCCTCCAATTTTTATAGCATATAGGTAGATGTAACCCTGCAATTACAGTTCATGGCACTGAATCAAATCTTACCGTAGAAAAAACAAGATGAAAATAATTGAGGGTGATGATCATATTAGTATGCATGTGCCATTTGATTTAATGTTCTTTGCATTAACATACACTTCTGAGCCCACAGGCATGGTTAAAATATGATGTGATTTAGACCAGCTCGTCCAGTCCGAGTAGGGCTGTCAATGGCACGGATCTTGATCCGTATCCGATCCGTATCCGATCCGATTTAATCGGATTCGGATCAATAATCGGATAATCGGGTCGGATATGAATATCCAAAGATGATCCGTTTAATATTCGGGTCGGATTCAGATCAACCTTGATCCGGCCCGTTAACGATCCGACCCGATAAAAAAAATAAATAAATAAATAAAATAAAATAAAATAAAATAAAAACATAGGATAATCTCTCTTTCTCTCTCTCTTTCTCTCTCTCCTCTCTCGGATATCCGGTTGGATATCGGGTCGGATCATAATCGGATCGGAAACGGATTTCAAAAAATTTAATCGGATCGGGTTCGGATCATATACTTGCGATCCGAATCGGATTCGGGTCGGATTCGGGTCGGATATATTCTTAATCGGGTCGGATTCGGATCATCATTGATCCGGCCCGTATCCGACCCGTTGACAGCCTTAAGTCCGAGTCAAGGCATGACTCACTTGAGTCGGGGTGAATAAGCCAACTCAGCTGAGTTGGGTTGATTCATGGCATCGTTGAACTGGATCGATTCAGACCAGGGGAGAGTCTTAAAACCATACCGACATGTATTGAAGCACATTTGGGTGTTCAGTTTGTAAAAGAGGAATGTGGCTTATTGATCTAGATCATCAATGTGATGGGCCTCATCATGATGGGACAAGTGCTGAAAATTGATGAGATTGATCCTAGCCATAGAATGTATGGCCATTTTTCGGTTGAGTGAGAATAGTTGCTGTATTTATTTACTAACCAAATATTTTTGAGCCACTTACTGAAGGGTTAGGAACTTTCCATCCCAGAGACTTTTGTTGTGCGGACCATTCACTGTGGGGCGCCTACTATTATTTGATCACTAAACAATGGGTTGCACTTGTAAATAATTAAAAAGAAAAGAACGCTCTTTTGCACAGGTCTTGGGCCTGCTTTGTAGAGATGATTAATGATAGGAACTGTCCATTTCATGCAACCTACTGTGAATAGGCAATGATGTTAGTTGATAAAGCCCTGCTTTATGATGTCATTATGACATTAGCCCCCTTGTCAGACCCCATTCTTTTCTAGCCTCTTGGGCACTGTTGGACTTTTTCTTAGATGAAATTGCCCATTTGCATGGGTCGTCTCATTGTACGACAACCGTAGAACGTGGAAGTCGAGGGGCCTTTTGCACAGGGGTGTGGGTCCCACCAAATCAACGATTGGGGCCACCCCATGACCAAATCAACGGGTCACTGTATTCGGACAGCCGCGAACACATAGGACCTCCGTATTGCCCACAAGCGCACATTAATTCCGGACTGTTCCCATGGGTGTGGTCCATTAACGATGAGTTATGCCCTCAGACTTCGTTCGATAGCCTTAAGTTAATACACCTCTCACATGGACGGCATAGATCTCATCCGAGACTATCCAGCGGGCCCCACATAGAGCCTTACGTGGGTTTTAAAGGTGGGGCCTTTACGTAAAAAGGCCATTCGGCCTTTTCTCATTTTCTTCTTCTTCTTCGTCTTCAAAGGGGACCACACGAAGAGTATGGGCCCACACAGTATCGATGATTACAAGAGTTATGGACGTACAACACACTCCCGACGACGTCAAGAAACTCCGACAAATCCCTGTGAAACTCCGGCAAAGTGTTGGGACAAGAAGTATGGTTTTTTTTTTAAGTTAATTGAAAAACTCTGGCAACATTATGAAGTTAACCGGCCATATTGTGATCACTAAACACTAGGGTGACGAGCCTCCTCATTGTGACCTTTGAGCAATTGTGAGGGTTGCGAGCCGTATTGGTGATGTCCGAGACGGATGGCAATCCCTCAATTGAATATTAAGGGAAGAATGAGAAACATATGAGATCGATGTGTGATTAAAGAAAGGAATTTGTGGGTTACTGGCGATGATTGTCGACGCACCGCGGGGAGCCAGATGGTCCAACTTTGGACTAGTGAGATGACATTAGTATCCCAATTTCTCTAATCTGGTTAAATGAGAATTTACTTAATGAAGGTTGAACTAATCATACATACATGCCGTGGGAGTTCTAAGGGACTATCCAACTGTTAGAAAGGCCAGGGCATGAAGAACGACCCTCATACTCACATTGTAGAGGATTGTGGATAGCCTGGTTGCTTGATGTGGCGCCGGTGCTAGCCTTTGAGTTCCTCATCAGATTTCGGAACATGCATTGTGTGCGAACCCATGTCATCCATGCATTAACACAACTAGCATATGAAAATTCGTGTTTATGTGTTGTCAATTACTAAGTTTGATTAATTTGATAACATGCCTAACTCATAACTATAATGCCACTGAGTTAATCACTCACTCCCACATGGGACAGTGTTTTAAAATACCAACCAGACCCTGTTATAGATGCAGGTACCCTCGAGGAGGATGTGTTGTAGGATGAGTTCTTGAACTTCACCACGGAGTTCTCATACTTTCAGTTTGCGGATGATTAGGACTAGCAGGGTGTTGGGCCATGTGACGTTTTGTGAGCCATGGGCTTGGAGACTTATACTTATTCTTTTTATTTTCTTTTTGGACTTGTAGCGATAGGGCCACCTGTTGGGTGTTACCTTTGTTTTGGGTTTGGATGTATTGATCTTACCGTAGGTCTGAGTACATGCTTAATTTCAATCATTATTTACTACCTGAGATCAGTTTTAGACTTATGCTTTAGTATCATTTATTATTTAACTAATAACACATGCTTCCGCATAAGCATAATGACATCCGAAATCTTGAGGCCCGAGGTCAGACTTTGATCACGAAATTCGCGGTGTTACAGTAACTGTTTGGTTTTTTTCATATATATAAGACAATACATATCACGAGAACCATTTGACATATAAGAAAAAAAGCAAACAAACTAGGTTCCTTCATATATCTATCATAAAATATATATTAAATATCACAATTCATCACCCAATTTCTCACCCACTCATACCGAGGGTCCAATCGGCCAAGACCACAGCATCAATTAATAAATTCTCTCTCCAGGTATCCTTTTGGACCTCTTCATTTTCATAGCGGGCAAGCATTCTCGCAATGAGGGGGTTTGTTCCCTCCTTAAGAGACGGTCAACATCTTTCAATAATTCGGCCCTTGATAGTGCTACTTGTTGGGCTTCTCACAGCTGAATTTTGACTTCATGGAAGGGGCCTTCCAATTTTACAAGGGAGCCTTCTTTTCTGATTTGTCATTTCAATCTATCTTTAAGCATAGAGAGTTGTAGGGCAGATCGCATAGCAGTATGGTAAGCAATGCAGAAGGCCAAACAAGTGACTTCATGTTCGTGAAGGTCTTCTCGTATTTGTCGAAGCTGCTCTTCAAGAACTTGATGATTATGAAGTCGTTGTGTATTTTGAATGTAATGTTGTTTCACCTCTCGAAAACATGTTATGATGGCTTGAACCATTCCTAATACAGTGGCCACTTCCCGCGTAAACATGTTTGAATTTATAAATGGATGGAGTTCTTGAATATGTAAATCTATCTCTCCATCCCTGTTTGCATTACTCAAGGATAACAAATTTAAGTGTAAGACAGTAGTCAAGAAAGTAATGGCATGACGAACGACTTCAGAAGCCATAGTAAGGGAGAATACTTTCTGCTAGAATCTTACAGAGCTACAAGGATAAGAGTAAGGAGGGTTACGGTCACAATTCATATATAAGTAGGAAAGAAAACAAAGAAAATTGATCCCCATTAATTCATTACATGATGGGAATTGTTCTCCATATTTATTTTTACCTTCTCAAAGGATGAATTGATCCCCATTAATTCATTGCATGAAAGGGGTTAGTTCTCCATATTGATTTTTTCATTTTCAAAGGATGACATCGAAAATTGATCTCCCCATTAACTCATTGTATGAAGGGGGTTGGTTCTTCATATTGATTTTTTTCATTCTTAAATAACGACATTGAAAATCAATCCCCATTAATTCTTGTATGAAAGGGTTTGGTTCTTAAGGGTTGATTGACACGGAATATCGATCCCCATTAATTCATTGCATGTAAGAGCTTGATTTTTCATGATTGGATTTCTCATTTGCAGAATGCATGTGAGCATTCGTGATAAGTATGGTTGATCGCTAGTACACACTGTCCATCGCCGATACACACTACATATCGATGATTCTCAGTGACCATTGGTGATCGACATTGGGTATCAGCGATGCTCAGTATCAGCGATGGACATTGTGCAATCGATAGTGTATATCGACAATGGAGATTGCATATCGGCAATCCACACAACAAAATATACATATACAAAAGGATGTTCAAAAGAGTACAAACAAAAGACATCTTAAAATTGCCCATTTCGCACCCTTTCTATCGATAGATATAGTCGGCCAGGATCTCAGCAGTTTGTGATAAATCCTCCCTCCACAAAACTGCTGAGACCACTTCCCCTTCATACCGGGCACGTAAAGTCACATAGAGCTCTTATGCCCTGAGTAAGTGATCTTCGAACCTTTTCAATAATTCAGCCAAAAATAGTGCTATACATTAGGCTTCTTTGAGCCTGAATATGACTTCGTTTAGGCTATCTTCTAGTTCTTCAAGGTGGCCTGCTCTTATGATATGACGTCTCCCTATGTGTATGATTGAGGAGAGGTGTTAGACAGATTGCCGGGCATTAGGGTGATTCGTGCGAATGCCATCTGTAATGGCTTGGACATGGTTAATCTCTTCTCATATTCATGTTAGCTCTTCCTGAAAAACTTGATGATCATGCAGTCGTTGTGTCATCATATGTAATATTGCCGAGCATCTCGAAATTCTTAAAGATATCTTCGAACCAGCCCTAAAACAGATGCCATTTTCCTCGCAACACTGTTTATCATCTCAAATGGATGGAGTTTACGGAGATATGTAGCAATCCCTCCATCCCTTCCTATAAGGCTGAGGTTAAACAAATCTAATTGAAAAATTGAAGCCACAAAAGTAACGACATGACGAGCGGCAACAGAAGTCATACTTAAAGAGATTACTCTCTGTAAGAAGATTACGAAGCTGAAAGGATGAGATTCAAAAGGGATAATGATTAAAGAGCATATAATGCCCGTCAATAAGGGCACATTTCATGTAAATCGCCAACAGAGATTGTCAATCGGCGAAAGTCACTACAGATCCTCTATTTCATAAAGTTTAATCATTCATAGAACACTACGATCATACGATCTCCTCCTTTGTGAAAAACAAAGAAAGAAAAGGAGAAAGAAAGAAAGAAAGAAAAGGAGAAAAGGTTGAATGGCCTTTCCTACGCAAGGGCCCCACCTTTAGAACCCACGTGAGGCTCTGTGTGGGGTCCACTGGATAATTACAGTTATCTATCTTCAACATTTATAAAGCATTATATAAGTTTTTTTTGGAGATAGACCGTGATGTATGGGTTTTATCCACACCGTCTATCCATTTTGCCATATCATTTTAGGGTATAAGCCTAAAAATGAGATAAATCCAAGGCTCAAGTGGACCACACCACATGAAGCAGAGGAGATAATGACACCCACTGTTGAAACCTTACTAGGACCTACCAATCCCAACCAATCAAATAACACAATGTATGACAAAAGGAATCAGGCTTATCTAAGCCGACCATTCATCGTGGTGGGGTGAATCTTAGAACGAATTGGATGGTAAATTAAAAAACAGTAGACCCACACATAATCTGAAAGGTTTTTTAATGGTGTGCATCCCTATCTCAACTGTTTCATGATGTGTGTGTTGGGAATAAAACACTGACAGCGGATGCAAAAGGCTGAACACATAACAGAATATTCGAATCAAACGAGCAATACAATGTAACCAATCACACAAGCATTCAACCATAAGAGACAATTTGATTTTATGTGGAAAAACCCCTCAACAGGTAAAAAACCACTGCACAAAGCGATCCACTATGATTCAAAAGATTACAGAGATTGACAGCCCACAAGCAAGGAAAACCCAGAGAAAACCCAAGCTCTCTCTCTCTCTCTCTCTCTCTCTCTCTCAAAACACTCTCCCATCTTCCTAATACACTTAGGAAACCTTGGACACCTTAGGATACCATCTAAGTTCGGATTCATTCCATATATATAACAAATAGCCCAAAAATAGAAACGTCTTACGTAGATCTGCGTAACTGTGTAAGATACCACGTATACAGCTGACCGATCAGACCGATAAAAAACAATCCAGAGGAGAAATACACTAGAAACGTCATGCCAGCCTCAACAGCCGACCGATCATAATCGGTCGACCCCCACTGTCTGATCGGTCATGACCAGTCGTTGACAGTCCAGGAATAATTGCTGCCTTCTCTGTCCCAAACTCAGACCGGTCGGAAACTGGTCAAACACCTCAAAAAACAGGACTTTTGAAGGCTCTTCCAACAATCTCCACCGAAGCTTCAAATGTTGAATCAAATCATCCTCACTTTATTCATCATCTCAACTACAACATAGCTCCACCGCTTCTCGTGCTTCCATCAACCCTATCCTTGCACTTTCACTCCTTTTTTCGCTCTTCTCATGTGGCCCTTGAGCACTTGCCACATACAAGCAACTGTGGATCCCGCAGCTCCATCGTGAAACGTGCTCTCGATCAATTTATAAAGATGGCCACACCTCTGTGCCTTCATCCACACGAGTGCCCCCTTTTTCACTTTACAACAACGATCGCGGTCGATAAACATGCACCCTTTCGCCTTGAGTGCGCCAAGAGATATTACGTTCTTCTTCATCTTGGGGACATGCTTCACATCTTTCAGGACTGGTTCGATCCCATCGAACATCCTGATGCGCACTGTACCAATACCCATCACATTGTGAGCATAGCCATCGCCCACAAACACCGATCCACCATCATACTCCTTGTATATCATGAATGAACTCCGATCAAGACAAACGTGACATGAAGCATCTGAATCCAGGATCCAGTCTCTACCGTGAGATCCCTTGCCGTATACAATCAGAACTTCAAAAAGATCGCCACCGTCCTCTACGGTATTAGCTCATTCTCCAGAAAAATTTTCATACTTCTCTTGCTTCAACTTGAGATTTTGACAATCCTCTCTCATGTGACCTTCCTGACCACAACTCCAGCACCGCACCTTGGCTTTCCCTTTGCCCTTGACTTTAGATCCCGGTTTAGAATATTCCCCACCATGCTCAGAATTTCTTCCCCTCATAATCAGTTCCTCTAAGGAAGAACGAGAACCCACGTCACCACTTTTCATTCTCATCACCTTCGACTAGAGGGCTGAGATAACAGTCTCAACGTTGATAGTCTCCCTCCCTGCGCATAAAGAGTCCCTGAATTACTCATATGAATTTAGAAGAGAATTAGGCAGGATGCATGCTTGATATTCATCCTTCATCGGCTCATCTATCTCTACCAACTTGCAAACCAGCCGATTGAATGTGCTTAAGTAGTCCTCCAGATCCGCCCTTTCCTCTATCCTCAAGGTGAACAACTGCATCAACAGATACATCCGGTTCTCTATAGATTTCTTGGCATAGATCTGCTCTAACTTTGTCATTGTATCAGCCGTAGTCTTCTCCTTCATGACATTATAGAGGACATCATCCGTAAGGCACAATAGGATCGAAGTTTTGGCCTTTTTGTCAAGCTTTGTCCACTCATCCTCTTTCATAGCCTTATGTCGCTTTCCATGAGCTTCATCAAGCCCTTACTCAACTAGGAGGGACTTAATCTTCACCTTCCATAGTTTAAAGTTATTTTTGTCGGAGAACTTCTCTACTTTGAAACCTTGTGCTTGATCCTATGCTCTCGTCTTAGATTCAAATTCTACTCCACCCCAACTTTAGCTCTGATACCACTTGTTGGGAATAAAACGCCGACAACGGAAGCAAAAGGCCCAACACACACAGCAGAATATTCGAATCAAACGAGTAACATAATGTAACCAATCACACAATCATTCAACCACAAGAGACAATCAGATTTTACATGGAAAAATCCCTCAACGGGTAAAAAACCATGGCACAAAGCGATCCACTATGATTCAAAAAATTACAAAGATTGACAACCCATAAACAAGGAAAATCCAGAGAAAACCCAAGCTCTCTCCCTCTCCCTCTCTCAAAACACTCTCCCATCTTCCTAATACACTTAGGAAACCTTGGACACCTTAGGATATCATCTAAGTCCGGATTCATGCCATATATATAGCAAATAACCCGAAAATAGAAACATCTTATGCAGATCCACAAAAGATACCGCGTATACAGCTGACAGGTCAAAAAACAGTCCAGAGGAGAAATACACGAGAAATGTCACGCCAGCCTCAATAGCGACCGGTCATAACCGGTCAGCCCCCACTGTCCAACCGATCATGACTGGTCGTTGACAGTCCAGAAACAATTATTGCCTTCTCTTTCCCAAACTCAGACTGATTGGACTAGTCAGACACCCAAAAAAAGAGGACTTTTGAAGGCTCTTCCAATAGTGTGGCCCACTCGAATTTTGGCTCTGAAAAGAACATGAGGGGGTGAAGCTAATGGACAGACTGGATGTCAAACATACATCACAGTGGGCCCCATACATTGCTCTGTAGGTTATTAGGTTAACCTTGAAAGCTTTGTAGAGGATCTGGGTTCAGGAGCAACAACAAACTGGTATGTTTACATAAAAGTTACCAACCACTGGGGCACACCATAAAGTGCCACATGTTGACAACATCTGAGCCATTGAAATGTGGCCTACCTTGAAGATAATTGGCCGTAACGACAGTCGCGCAGATTTATTCATCAGTTGAGCACACAATAGGAATGATGGACAACCAATGGATGCATTGAAGAACGGATTATGAATGTGGTCCACCTGATGAATAGATCAGTCTGATTTCTTCGCCAGATGATCTTCAATATGAGGACTACCATTTCAGTGGTTCAGATGCAGTATAAAGGTAACATAATGGCCATTCCTTACATGAAATTATAAAAATTATGCTCAAAAGAATAAAACACAGTTAATTACACCTAAGATGGACAGCGGATGTCTCACACACGTCATAGTGGGCCTACAGAGCTTTTTGGATGCATGGTCTCCCCACAATGGACCCAAATTGCGTGGTGACTCTGCCACCATTAATATCCGTGGTGGCGAGACTTTGTTGTTGGGCCCACTGTAATGTATGTATTCTATCCACACCGTCCATCCATTTTTCCAACTCATTTTATGCCAACTCATTTTATGCCATGAATCCAAAATTAAAGCATATCTGAAGCTCAAGTAGACTACATTACAGGAAATAATGGAATTGAACACCTACTATTGAAAATTTCTTGGCGGGCGTGGCACAGAAGTTTTGAATCAAGACGATATTTGTTTTTCCCTTCATCTAGGTGTGTGTGACCTTATGAATAGGTTGGATGACAAATAAAAATTACTGTGGGCGGTAAGAAGGTTTCAATGTTAGACGTCATCATTCGCACTGTTTCCTGTCGTGTGGTCCAATTGAGCTTTGGATGTGCTTCAATTTTGGGCCCAGGATCTAAAATGAGCTATAAAAATGGATGGACGGCATGGACAAAATAAAATATATATATATCACGGTGGGCCCCACAAGCTCCTGCCACCACGGAGGTTCGTGTTGGAAGTGTTACCACGTAATCATCGTCTGACATGGACTTCCATGCGGGACAAGGATTTCCTGCCCAAGCCTTGTGTAGGAAGTTCCTGTGCTGGAACCTAGGCGGGGCCCATTAGTTATGTTTTCTGATAAATCCACCCCGTCCATCCGTTTTGGGAGCTCATTTTAGGACATGAGAACAAAAAAGAACCGGATCCAAGACTCAAGTGGGCCGAAAATGTGATGATTGAACATCCACAGTTGAAATATTTGTGGGTCCACAGGAGTTTCGAATCAGGCTAATATTTGTGTTTCCAGTTCATACCAGTAGTAGTGATGTTATGAACGGTATGGATGTCATATAAACATCACTGTGGACCTAGGGAGGATTCAACGGTAGTAATTTCCCTACCCACCTTTTCCTTTAGTTCGGCACACTTGAGTCTTGGATCCGGTTCATTTTTGTTCTCATGTCCTAAAACGAGCTCCTAAAATGGATGGACGGAGTGGATTTATCAGAAAACATCACTATGGGCCCCACCTTCCCAGTGCAGGAACTTCCTGCGCAAGGCTTTCGCAGGAAATCCGCGTCTTCCATGCGTGGTAAGCACCCAACACCCTGCACATCATCGCTACCGCTAAAATGGTTTGCAAGAATCTAGCAAGCGTTTCAAAATAGGAGACTCCCGTAGGGGCGCGAATTAGGTGTTACCACGGGAACAGCTTAGTGGGTGTTACACCTACGGTATGGCACACATGGATGATATTTTGTATATCCACTTCGTCCATCCGTTTATACAGCCCATTTTATGATAAGGTTCCAAAAATTATGCAGATCCAAATCTCAAGTGGACCATACCACTGGAAACAGTGTGATTGAATGCCCCACCATTAAAAATTACAAAAAGCCCACGGTAAGGTTTTGGTAATGTTTATTTGCAATCCAAGCTCTTGATAATGTCAATAAGGTCTCGATGAAGGGAAAATATAAATATCAGATTGATGCAAAACTTTTGTGGCCCACAAAACGTTTTTAATGATTATTAATCACTATTTCTAGTGGTATGGTCCACCTGAGATTTGGATCTTCTTACGGTTTTGTACCATATCCTAAAATGATATGATAAAACAGATAAACGGCATAAATATATAAAAACTACATTACGATGGGTCCCACAAAGCAGGGGTAACACCCACTAAGGCGTTACCAGGGTAACATCTAATTCACTCCCCTCCAAAAGTCTATGTTCAAATGCATGTTTAGATTCCTGCCACAATGACAGCTCACCACCGCATTAAAGGTCGTGGTAACTCATTCACCGTACAAGCCTACACATGGCGTTGCTACACGGTAATCCAGACCGTCCACATCTCCGTCCCGATTGTGGGCTTTCAAGAGCCAAAAATCACTCTGAGCAGACGGTAATAAGCATCTGATTCTCCCCTTGAATTCAGCCAGTCTCTCTTTTATTTTTAACCATTCATTTGTTTGCCATCAATTGAATGATTATGATCGCTCGACCAATTTGATTTCCGAGCGATACTCCATCCACAACGTGCCGCACGATTTGGATGATCTGTATAGCCGTGCATGTGCGACGCATGCAATATGGACACGTGTCAGGAGGGTGGCACTATGAAATCAGATTTTAATTACAGTAAAGGTTGTGATAATAAAGGAAAATATAAATCTATTAATGTTTTAACCAAGGAAATTTATACACTTACAGATGAACAAAAATTACTTATAGAATTTGCTAATAAGTTAGATAATCCAGAATTAAAGAAATATCATTTAAAACAATTACATGATTCCTTAAATAAACCTCCAAAGCAAACCATAGAATCATATAATATAAAAGATATAATAGCAAGATTTGATGATCCTATAATTAGAACACCAATAGTAGAAGACCTACAATATGAATTAAAAAATATTAAAAAAGATATTCAAGATTTAAAAAGACATAACCATACTAACTATAAATCAAAATGTACCCATAACTGATCAACCATCTACTTCCTTAGACCTAGGATCTATGCCCGAAACAAACCAATTAGATACAATAACAGAAATAGAATCCCAGAAATAGCATATTTATGTATCCATAGTAATTAAAAATCACCATTTTACTACCACAGCATTGATAGATACCGAAGCAGATATGAATTGTATACAAGACTCAAGTGGGCCGAAAATATGATGATTGAACATCCACAGTTGAAATATTTATGGGGCCACAAGAGTTTCGAATTAGGCTAATATTTGTGTTTCCAGTTCATCCCAGTAGTAGTGACGTTATGAATGGTATGGATGTCATATAAACATCACTGTGGACCTAGGGAGGATTCAACGGTAGTAATTTCCCTACCCACCTTTTCCTTTAGTTCGGCACACTTGAGTCTTGGATCCGGTTCATTTTTGTTCTCATGTCCTAAAACGAGCTCCCAAGACGGATGGACGGAGTGGATTTATTAGAAAACATCACTATGGGCCCCACCTTCCCAGTGCAGGAACTTCCTGCGCAAGGCTTTCGCAGGAAATCTGCGTCTTCCATGCGTGGTAAGCACCCAACACCCTGCACATCATCGCTACTCCTAAATTGGTTTGCAGGAATCTGGCAAGCATTTCAAAATAGGAGACTCCCATAGGGGCGCGAATTAGGTGTTACCACAGGAACAACTTAGTGGGTGTTACACTTACGGTATGGCACACAAGGATGATATTTTGTATATCCACTCCGTCCATCCGTTTATACAGCCCATTTTATGATAAGGTTCCAAAAATTGTGCAGATCCAAATCTCAAGTGGACCATACCACTGGAAACAGTGTGATTGAGTGCCCCACCATTAAAAATTACAAAAAACCCATGGTAAGGTTTTGGTAATGTTTATTTGCAATCCAAGCTCTTGATAATGTCAATAAGGTCTCGATGAAGGGAAAATATAAATATCAGATTGATGCAAAACTTTTGTGGCCACAAAACATTTTTAATGATTATTAATCACTGTTTCTAGTGGTATGGTCCACCTGAGATTTGGATCTTCTTACGGTTTTGTACCATATCCTAAAATGATATGATAAAACAGATAAACGGCATAGATATATAAAAACTACATTACTATGGGCCCCACAAAGCAGGGGTAACACCCACTAAGGCGTTACCAGGGTAACATCTAATTCACTCCCCTCCAAAAGTCTATGTTCAAATGCATGTTTAGATTTTCGCTACTATGACAGCTCACCACCGCATTAAAGGTCGTGGTAACTCATTCACCGTACAAGCCTACACATGGCGTTGCTACACGGTAATCCAGACCGTCCACCTCTCCGTCCCGATTGTGGGCTTTCAGGAGCCAAAAGTCACTCTAAGCAGACGGTAATAAGCATCTGATTCTCCCCTTGAATTCAGCCAGTCGCTCTTTTATTTTTAACCATTCACTTGTTTGCCATCAATTGAATAGTTATGATCGCTCGACCAATTTGATTTCCGAGCGATACTCCATCCACAACGTGCCGCACGATTTGGATGATCTGTATAGCCGTGCATGTGTGACGCATGCAATATGGACACGTGTCAGGAGGGTGGCACTATGAAATCAGATTTTAATTACTGTCAAGGTTGTGATAATAAAGGAAAATGTAAATCTCTTAATGTTTTAACCAAGTAAATTTATACACTTACAGATGAACAAGAATTAATTATAGAATTTTCTAATAAGTTAGATAATCCAGAATTAAAAAAACATTATTTAAAACAATTACATGATTCCTTAAATAAACCTCCAAAGCAAACCATAGAATCATATAATATAAAAGATATAATAGAAAGATTTGATGATCCTATAATTAGAACACCAACAGTAGAAGACCTACAATATGAATTAAAAAATATTAAAAAAGATATTCAAGATTTAAAAAGACAAATAACCATATTAACTATAAATCAAAATATACCCATAGCTGATCAACCATCTACTTCCTTAGACCTAGAATCTATGCCCGAAACAAACCAATTAGATACAATAACAGAAATAGAATCCCAGAAATGGCATGTTTATGTATCCATAGTAATTAAAAATCACCATTTTACTACCACAGCATTGATAGATACCGGAGCAGATATGAATTGTATACAAGACTCAAGTGGGACGAATATGTGATGATTGAACATCCACAGTTGAAATATTTGTGGGGCCACAGGAGTTTTGAATCAGGATAATATTTGTGTTTCCAGTTCATCCATGTAGTAGTGACGTTATGAACGGTATGGATGTCATTTAAACATCACCGTGGACCTAGGGAGGATTCAACGGTAGTAATTCCCCTACCCACCTTTTCCTTTAGTTCGGCACACTTGAGTCTTGGATCCGGTTCATTTTTGTTCTCATGTCCTAAAACGAGCTCCAAAAACCGATGGACGGAGTGGATTTATCAGAAAACATCACTATGGGCCCCACCTTCCCAGTGCAGGAACTTAATGAGCAAGGCTTTCGCAGGAAATCTGCGTATTCCATGCGTGATAAGCACCCAACACCCTGCACATCATCGCTACCGCTAAAATGGTTTGCGGAAATCTGGTAAGAATTTCAAAATAGGAGACTCTCATAGGGGCGCGAATTAAGTGTTACCACAGGAACAACTTAGTGGGTGTTACACTTACGGTATAGGAGACTCTCATAGGGGCGCGAATTAAGTGTTACCACAGGAACAACTTAGTGTTACACTTACGGTATGGCACACATGGATGATATTTTGTATATCCACTCCGTCCATCCGTTTATACAGCCCATTTTATGATAAGGTTCCAAAAATTATACAGATCCAAATCTCAAGTGGACCATACCACTGGAAACAGTGTGATTGAGTGCCCCACCATTAAAAATTACAAAAAGCCCACGGTAAGGTTTTGGTAATGTTTATTTGCAATCCAAGCTCTTGATAATGTCAATATGGTCTCGATGAAGGGAAAATATAAATATCAGATTGATGCAAAACTTTTGTGGCCCACAAAACGTTTTTAATGATTATTAATCACTGTTTCTAGTGGTATGGTCCACCTGAGATTTGGATCTTCTTACGGTTTTATACCATATCCTAAAATGATATGATAAAATAGATAGACGGCATAGATATATAAAAACTACATTACGATGGGCCCCACAAAGCAGGGGTAACACCCACTAAGGCGTTACCAGGGTAACATCTAATTCACTCCCCGCCAAAAGTCTATATTCAAATGCATGTTTAGATTCCCGCCACTATGACAGCTCAGCACCGCATTAAAGGTCGTGGTAACTCATTCACCGTACAAGCCTTCACATGGCGTTGCTACACGGTAATCCAGACCGTCCACATCTTCGTCCCGATTGTGGGCTTTCAGGAGCCAAAAATCACTCTGAGCAGACGGTAATAAGCATCTGATTCTCCCCTTGAATTCGGCCAGTCTCTCTTTTATTTTCAACCATTCATTTGTTTGCCATCAATTGAATGGTTATGATCACTCGACCAATTTGATTTCCTAGCGATACTCCATCCACAACGTGCCGCACGATTTGGATGATCTGTATAGCCGTGCATCTGCAACGCATGCAATATGGACACGTGTCAGGAGGGTGGCACTATGAAATCAGATTCTAATTACTGTCAAGGTTGTGATAATAAAGGAAAATGTAAATCTATTAATGTTTTAACCAAGTAAATTTATACACTTACAGATGAACAAAAATTACTTATAGAATTTGCTAATAAGTTAGATAATCCAGAATTAAAGAAACATTATTTAAAACAATTACATGATTCCTTAAATAAACCTCCAAAGCAAAACATAGTATCATATGATATAAAAGATATAATAGAAAGATTTGATGATCCTATAATTAGAACACCAACAGTAGAAGACCTACAATATGAATTAAAAAATATTTAAAAAGATATTCAAGATTTAAAAAGACAAATAACCATATTAACTATAAATCAAAATGTACCCATAGCTGATCAACCATCTACTTCCTTAGACCTAGGATCTATGCCAGAAACAAACCAATTAGATACAATAACAGAAATAGAATCCCAGAAATGGCATGTTTATGTATCCGCAGTAATTAAAAATCACCATTTTACTACCACAGCATTGATAAATACCGGAGCAGATATGAATTGTATAGAAGACTCAAGTGGGCCGAAAATGTGATGATTGAACATCTACAGTTGAAATATTTGTGGGGCCACAGGAGTTTCAAATCAGGCTAATATTTGTGTTTCCAGTTCATCCCAGTAGTTGTGACGTTATGAACGGTATGGATGTCATATAAACATCACTGTGGACCTAGGGACGATTCAACGGTAGTAATTTCCCTACCCACCTTTTCCTTTAGTTCGGCACACTTGAGTCTTGGATCCGGTTCATTTTTGTTCTCATGTCCTAAAACGAGCTCCCAAGACGGATGGACGGAGTGGATTTATCAGAAAACATCACTATGGGCCCCACCTTCCAAGTGCAGGAACTTCACGAGCAAGGCTTTCGCAGGAAATCTGCGTATTCCATGCGTGATAAGCACCCAACACCCTGCACATCATCGCTACCGCTAAAATGGTTTGCGGAAATCTGGTAAGAATTTCAAAATAGGAGACTCTCATAGGGGCGCGAATTAAGTGTTACCACAGGAACAACTTAGTGGGTGTTACACTTACGGTATGGCACACATGGATGATATTTTGTATATCCACTCCGTCCATCCGTTTATACAGCCCATTTTATGATAAGGTTCCAAAAATTATGCAGATCCAAATCTCAAGTGGACCATACCACTGGAAACAGTGTGATTGAGTGCCCCACCATTAAAAATTACAAAAAGCCCATGGTAAGGTTTTGGTAATGTTTATTTGCAATCCAAGCTCTTGATAATGTCAATAAGGTCTCGATGAAGGGAAAATATAAATATCAGATTGATGCAAAACTTTTGTGGCCCACAAAACATTTTTAATAATTATTAATCACTGTTTCTAGTGTTATGGTCCACCTGAGATTTGGATCTTCTTACGGTTTTGTACCATATCCTAAAATGATATGATAAAACAGATAGACGGCATAGATATATAAAAACTACATTACGATGGGCCCCACAAAGCAGGGGTAACACCCACTAAGGCATTACCAGGGTAACATCTAATTCACTCCCCTCCAAAAGCCTATATTCAAATGCATGTTTAGATTCCCGCCACTATGACAGCTCACCACCGCATTAAAGGTTGTGGTAACTCATTCACCGTACAAGCTTACATATGGCGTTGCTACACTGTAATCCAGACCATCCACATCTCCGTCCCGATCGTGGGCTTTCAGGAGCCAAAAATCACTCTGAGCATACGGTAATAAGCATCTGATTCTCTCCTTGAATTCGGTCAGTCTCTCTTTTATTTTTAACCATTCATTTGTTTGCCATCAATTGAATGGTTATGATCGCTCGACCAATTTGATTTCCGAGCGATACTCCATCCACAACGTGCCGCACGATGTGGATGATCTGTATAGCCGTGCATGTGCGACGCATGCAATATGGACACGTGTCAGGAGGGTGGCACTATGAAATCAGATTCTAATTACTGTCAAGGTTGTGATAATAAAGGAAATTGTAAATCTATTAATGTTTTAACCAAGAAAATTTATACACTTACAGATGAACAAAAATTACTTTTAGAATTTGCTAATACGTTAGATAATCCAGAATTAAAGAAAAATTATTTAAAAGAATTACATAATTCCTTAAATAAACCTCCAAAGCAAACCATAGAATCATATAATATAAAAGATATAATAGAAAGATTTGATGATCCTATAATTAGAACACCAACAGTAGAAGACGTACAATATGAATTAAAAAATAATAAAAACGATATTCAAGATTTAAAAAGATAGATAATCATATTAACTATAAATCAAAATGTACCTATAGCTGATCAACCATCTACTTCCTTAGACCTAGAATCTATGCCTGAAACAAACCAATTAGATACAATAACAGAAATAGAATCCCAGAAATGGCATGTTTATGTATCCATAGTAATTAAAAATCACCATTTTACTACCACAGCATTGATAGATACCGGAGCAGATATGAATTGCATACAAGACTCAAGTGGGCAAAAAATGTGATGATTGAACATCCACAGTTGAAATATTTGTGGGGCTACAGGAGTTTTGAATCAGGCTAATATTTGTGTTTCCAGTTCATCCATGTAGTAGTGACGTTATGAACGGTATGGATGTCATATAAACATCACTGTGGATCTAGGGAGGATTCAACGGTAGTAATTTCCCTACCCACCTTTTCCTTTAGTTCGGCACACTTGAGTCTTGGATCCGGTTCATTTTTGTTCTCATGTCCTAAAACGAGCTCCCAAAACGGATGGACGAAGTGGATTTATCAGAAAACATCACTATGGGCCCCACCTTCCCAGTGCAGGAACTTCCTACGCAAGGCTTTCGCAGGAAATCCGCGTCTTCCATGCGTGGTAAGCACCCAACACCCTGCACATCATCGTTACCGCTAAAATGGTTTGCGGGAATCTAGCAAGCGTTTCAAAATAGGAGACTCCCATAGGGGCGCGAATTAGGTGTTACCACGGGAACAGCTTAGTGGGTGTTACACCTACGGTGTGGCACACATGGATGATATTTTGTATATCCACTCCGTCCGTTCGTTTATACAAGCCCATTTTATGATAAGGTTCCAAAAATTATGCAGATCTAGATCTCAAGTGGACCATACCACTGGAAACAGTGTGATTGAGTGCCCCACCATTAAAAATTACAAAAAGCCCATGGTAAGGTTTTGGTAATGTTTATTTGCAATCCAAGCTCTTGATAATGTCAATAAGGTCTCGATGAAGGGAAAATATAAATATCAGATTGATGCAAAACTTTTGTGGCCCACAAAACGTTTTTAATGATTATTAATCACTGTTTCTAGTGGTATGGTCCACCTGAGATTTGGATCTTCTTACGGTTTTGTACCATATCCTAAAATGATTTTGTAAAACAGATAGACGGCATAGATATATAAAAACTACATTACGATGGGCCCCACAAAGCAGGGGTAACACCCACTAAGGTGTTACCAGGGTAACATCTAATTCACTCCCCTCCAAAAGTCTATATTCAAATGCATGTCTAGATTCCCGCCACTATGACAGCTCACCACCGCATTAAAGGTCGTGGTAACTCATTCACCGTACAAGCCTTCACATGGCGTTGCTACACGGTAATCCAGACCGTCCACATCTCCGTCCCGATTGTGAGCTTTCAGGAGCCAAAAATCACTCTGAGCAGACGGTAATAAGCATCTGATTCTCCCCTTGAATTCATACAGTCTCTCTTTTATTTTTAACCATTCATTTGTTTGCCATTAATTGAATGGTTATGATCGCTCGACCAATTTGATTTCCGAGCGATACTCCATCCACAACGTGCCGCACGATTTGTATGATCTGTATAGCCGTGCATGTGCAACGCATGCAATATGGACACGTGTCAGGAGGGTGGCACAGTTGTCAGATCACTTGACAAATCTCGTGTTCTTTGAATTTCCACTTAGAGAGTGGATTAGGTGAGACCCCGGCCTCACCCAAGACGGTGCGGCCCTTACCGTGGGTTATCGTGGGGCCCACCGTGATATATATATTATGTATCCACGCCGTCCATCCATTTTTACATATCACTTTAGAGTTTTATACCAAACGGGAAGTAGATCCAATCATCAGGTGGACCATAACATAGGAAACAGTGGTGATTTACCATTAATGGGCCACATAAGTTTTGGATGAAATTGATATTTGTATTTTCCCTTGATCCCAGCTCATGTGACCTTATCAACAGATTGGATGGTAAATAAACACTACGGAAACATGAAGATGCGTCCTAAAAAGTTTTTAATGGTAAGATGGTCAATCACCTCTGTTTCTTATGGTATGGTCCACCTGATAATTTTCTCTGCTTCATTTTTGGGATAATGCTCTAAGATGATCTGGAAAAACGGATGGACGGAGTGGATACATAATTCATACATCAAGGTGGGCCCTACAGGTAACCCACGGTAAGGGCCGCACCGTCTTAGGTGAGCCCGGGGTCGCACCTAATCTGCTTTCACTTGGACTTAACTGCCCGTTTCTTTTCGAAAATCGGATTGCGTTACTCCGCACGCTCTTATCGTGCGGAGTAAACTCTGTTGGGCCCACCTAGAATGTATGTGATTTATCTATTCCGTTCATATGTTTTTAAAGCTCATTTTAGGGGTTGAACCCAAAATTTAAGCATATCCAAATCTTAAGTGGACCATGCCACATGAAACAGTGGGAAAAATGATTTCCACCGTTGAAACCTTCCCAGGCCCCACAGTGATGTTTATTTGTCATCCAACCTTTTCATAAGATCACATGGACATGGATGAAGGGAATACACAAATATCAGCTTGATTCAAAACTTCTGTGTCCTCCGAGAATTTTTCAATGGTAGATATTCAGTTCACACTTTTGTTGTGGTGTGGTCCACTTTAAATTCTGATATGCTTCATTTTTTAGAATCATACCTAAAATTATATGTTAAGATGGATGGACGGAGTGGATACATAAATCACGGTGGGCCCCACAGAGTTTACTCCGCTCGCTTAGGGTGCGGAGTTACTCACTACGCAATCCGCTTCCTTCTTCCTTTTCGTACAAGTAACTTGAAAAGCAATCCACCTTGCTTTTATCCCGGGTACATTCACACGTACCATATCTAATGTACACTTGTGATATGTGACACGTGTGCCTTGCGGGGTATGCGACATGTGTCCCACCCTAGCATGATGGGCCCACAGAGAATCAAGAACCTTTGAAAATGATAATGAACGACGCCGAAATCTTGTAAGGAGAGAGAGCATGCGCTTTCTTAAGAATCTCATAGAGAGGGAGAATGTAATGGTTTTCTTAAGAATCTTATGGAGAGAGAGCAATGGTTTTCTTAAGAATCCCATGTGAGACAGAGAGAGATCAATAACATGGATTTTCTTAAAAATTATGTGAGGGAGGGAGAGAGATCATGAAGTTCATGGGTTTTTTGAAGAATCCCATGAGAGAGAGATCATGAACATGGGTTTTCTGAAGAATCCCATGAGAGAGAGATCATGAACATGGGTTTTCTGAAGAATCCCATGAGAGAGAGAGAAATCATGAACATAGTTTTCTGAAGAATCCCATAAGAGAGAGAGAGAGAGAGAGAGAGAGAGAGAGAGGTACTTACATTAATTAAAGAGAGCGAAAACGAGCAATAGCTTAGACTTGAGGGATATATAGAAAATGAGGGGGGGGGGGGGGGGGGGGGGGGGGGGGGGGGCGGGAGAAGAGACAGATGGAAGCATGTCCTCGTTATTATAACCTTGTGTATCTTTTTTTGTTTCTATTTTCCATTTTTGGATTGAAAACTTTATTAGAGCTTCTAGCTTTGGCTCCACTCTACTCGGCTTGGCTTTAGATGGCTCTGTGCTTTTCTTTTTCTAAATTGGACCTAGTAAAGCTTTATTATAAAGTGACAAATATGCCCTTCTAATATGCTCATGCAAATCATCATCGACTCAGACTTATTCTAACTAATTTGGGTTAGCCCTAGGAATCTCACTTCCTTTTCCACTCTATCAACGGCTATAACTTAGATGAGTCCATTGAACCATGGTCTCTGTTGAAATTGAGTGCCTTAATCCATGTTGAAATCGAAAATCTTCAAAATCTTGATTTATTCGTTGAACAGTTTTTTAGTTATCTTCTGTACTACCGAATGAGGCTTTGATCCTATCAATAGGCATTGATGGCCGTTGATCTTATCAAAGGTCCTATCGACAGAACTGTGTAGTTTTGCATAATTGTGGATTTTGTTTTTAATTTTGTAATGATGCTATGTAAATCATGTTTGTGCAGATCGGAGTTGAGGAGAAAGAACTTGGATGTTTTCTAAGAAGGTTTTGAAGGGGTCTTGGGTTTTCTACTCTCAGTCATATCAACATAATTGCGCAGTTTTGCGTAAATGTAAATTTTATTTCTAATTCTGTGATGGTACTATATAAATTGTGTTTATGCGGGATTAGGGTTGAGGAGAGAGAGATTACATGTTTTCTAAGAGGGTTTTGAAGGGACTTGGGTTTTCTACTCTAGGTCCTACAGATAGAATTGCACAGTTTTGTGTAAGTGCATATTTTGTTTCTAATTTTATAATGGTGCTATATAAATCATGTTTATACAGGGTCAAGGTTGAGGAGAGAGCTTATATGTTTTTTATGAGGGTTCTTAAGGGGACTTGAGTTTACTACTCTAGGTTTTGAATCTATAAGTTACTTTCATTTCTTGTAACTTTGTTTTCATAGTGAATTTTGTCGCTTCGTACCGTGATTTTTTTCCCATAAGGATTTTTCCTTGTAAATGACTTTGTTCTATGTGATTGTTTGGATTGTTTGTTACTATATTGTTTTGTTTGATTCGTATCCGAGGTTCGTTCATCGCTATGCACACACTTCCTTGCCCAACAGTCTTAGTATGAGTTTAGAATGTCATATTATTAAGATTCCGCCTTATCTTAATTATCTTGGGTATATTTATACTTTAGAGCTTGTTTAGATTGCAAATTATGGTTGTAGTGTATGGTAAAAGTATCATCACTACGATTTTAATACTTTTCTTTGAGCACAATTATGTGATCTAATGTAAATATAATGGAGCATGAATTTGTAGTTATTATAATTTTAAATTTTATTATTGTGAAAATCTTCTTATGAAGCATGCACGTCAGAGTATTTTTCTTGTTGATTTGATATTTCATAGTATACCATGCCCATCCAAACGCAGGATTTATCGATCAAATTTACCCTTTTTCAAAAATAACTATTTTTTATAATCATTATACCTTTACAATACATTCTTGTTTTAATTCGCAATTCAAACAGGCCCTTAAGGTTTGAGAAGGGTAGTCATGTTATTTTCATATTTTTTTTTTTTTTGGCTTTTATTTTTATCTAATTAGGTTAAGGTTACATATGTTGAGGGGGACGCATTTGACCGCATGTTTTTCAATTGATATGAACAATACTAGGGATGGTAACTACAAAGTCTAAATGATTAAGAATGAGTAGTATCATTTGCAATGAGTTATGCTGAGAGATGGCATGCATGAAAGAACAGGTTAATTATGAAATGAAATATATGTCATTCTAATTTAGCAATATGTAGTTAAGTAATTTTGGATTTTTCCCTTTTATTTTTAGTTACGGGCTAGGGCTGGCTAAGCCGGCTAGTTTTTGGTAATATTGGCAGCGGCGGTGGCGTGCAAAACATCTCACTCAAGATTTTTGAATTGATACAATCCAAAACTTATTCGCCGACAAAATGATTAAGAATGATCGGTCGGGTCGTTCCGGTAGAAATACCTGAATGGGCCAATTATGAAATGACAGATAATATGCCTAACTAATTTTAGTAATAGATGGTAGTTGGGTGTAAATTAGGGCTGTCAATGGGCCAGGCCTGGGTAGGTCTCGGCCAGGGTTCTCAGGCCGGCCCTATTCAAAATTTTAATTTTTCAAGCCCGAGCCCAGCCCATTGACACCCCTAGTGTAAATGGGTCAAGTCCGAGGAGAGTTCCAGACTAGACCCATTTATTAATCAGGTCATACTTTTAGTTGTGGACCTGATCCAATATTTATTAATCGAGTCACAATTTTGGCCCCATACTGGACCCGTAAAAATCCGGTAAGATGTTGATTGGATATAAGGAAAAATTAGCTGACCCACTTATGTGCTGGTTTGTTCTTGGTACAGAGGATCTGAAACCTAACCTAATCATCTCACAGGTGGGTTTACCCTATGTATGCATGGTTATAAAAATTGCAGGTGGGTATTCACATAAATAATCCCCCAACTATCTTGCACATTCTAAGGTTTAAGTCAAATGAGTTACAAGAGTACATGCTACTATGCGATCTTAACTAAATTTGAGTTAGAAAATAAGAAGAAATTCAAGTATATATTCTTTTCAACAAACTGAAACTGTAGATCCAAAAAGAAAAAAATGTCCTTGGGATGTCATTCAAAGGTTCTTAATTCCCACTTTCTTACATAATATTAATTGTTTAACTAGACATTTGGACTTCCATTGACTTACTAATTAACTACTTTCTTAGGTCTGGGTGGGATCTGACACAGGTCCACTCGAAGCCGGGTTTGGGCCTGTGTTAGGTCCATTTTAGAATGATATATGTTAGATCCATTAAAAAAACTAGATTCAAGTTGGGTTGGATTTGAGAAGTCTCAAGTTGACACACTTTAGCAATAGAATGAAGTGGGTCAAACTTTTGGACTTAGAACTATTTCTTCTTGGCATTTAATTTTTAAACCCCACTGGGGGAGAATGTATTCTGGTGGCATATTTGCTACCCCCAGAATTTGAACACTTAATCTTCTGTTCTATTATCATGTTAAATAACTATTTTCTCTAAAAGCTTGAGTTGTTACAGGGTGTATCAATGTATATTAAGGGACTTTAACATTATTATTATTATTATTATTATTATATTAGCAATTAAATTTAGAAACTTCATGATATTTTGGTATATGAAAATAAAAGGCAGGGACAAGGTTATTATGGGCGACAGTTGTGGAAAGTTGTGTTGCATTCACTTACTCTATTTTCACCTAACCTGATGGAGCAGAAGCTAACAGTCCGTGGAGAGTTCTCGATCAAAGGCTTTTCCAAGAAGACTATATTTGAAAACATAAATAATACCATACCTAATATTCATTGGGAAGAAGAGCCGTCAACGTGCCGGGCTTTGGTTGGCTAAAGTGCGGAATTTGAACTATTCAAGCCGGGGCCTATTCAAAATTTTGATTTTGACGGACAGCGCGAGCTGGGCCTTTTGACAGCCCTATAATGGAAACGTACTAATGCTCATCTTGGGAGGCAACCAAGTTGTCTATGGAAGCCAACTATATTGGCCTTCCAGACCACACCTGTTATTTGCTAAAGGTTCAATGCATGATACAGTCCATTACTCTTGTTGTCCCCACTATCGATGGTAGATGCCCAATAATCATTTAGATTAAAAGATCCTACTGTAATGTCTAACTGAGATTTGGATCTGCCTCTTTTTTGTATCATGCCCTAAAATGAGCTGGAAAAATGGATGGACGGTATGGATGAAATACGAGTGTGACTTGGCTGCAACCGGGTGGACCCTGACTGCAGGGCCTGCCTTGATGCATGCATTGTATATCCACACTGTTCATCGATTTTTCCAGCTTGTTTTAGGACATGGGCACGAAAATCAAGCAGATACAAAATTTAGATAAAAAGATCCTACTATAATGTTTATTTCCTATGGCGTGGTACATGTGCCTTATTTCCACACGTTGGTCGAGTGCACTAGGTTAGTGCTGTCAACGGTTCGGGTCGCTAGCTGGCTTTTTTCCGGGTCTGGGTCTAATTCCAGTTCTGCTTCTGGATCTGATCGGGTTCAATACCAAATATATATATATATATATATATATATATATATATATATATATATATATATATATATATATATATTTCTTTCAAGTTAGACATGCAACGTACCCACCCTATTAGCTGGGCAACGCACCCATTTGGTTAGTCACACAATGCACCTACCTACCAGGGGGTTAGTGTGTCTCCTTAGCACTCAGAAACTGAGACCTGCTGTTGAAACGCCTGGGTGTCTTCCAGCTGGGCTAGCAGTCGAGACATGATCGGGTTCAATACTGGGTTCCCATCTGATTATTTATTTATTTTTATCTACGATTTGAGTTGGGTTTGAAGCAATCAAGAGCATTTACATGGTTGGGCTCATTCAATGAATGGATTAGATCTCAAATAAGAGCATTTACATGGTTGGGCCCATCCATTAATGAATGGATTAGATCTCACGGATGTACTACTTTTTTATTTTACATATGCACTCACACCCCCCACGCACACCCACACACTCACACACTACTTTGACATGTGTATAATTCGTAAATGGGCTCTCTTATATGTGTGGCTTACAATTTTTTTTTTCAGACCCATCAATATATTAAAATTATATAATTGTATTATTAAAATTAACTGGACCTGACCTGACATAAGTTGACCCGACTGCAACCCGTTAGATCACATTAACCGACCTAAACTTGAGTAGACTAATTTCTAACCCGATTAGGTCTACAAGGCACCCACGGGGCCAGAGAAAATGGCATACTTAATTAATAGGGTTGACAATAGATGTCTATTTACCCAATAACCAGACATGTTCAATCCGAGAAAATCCAATACAGATATGGTAGTTTTACCCAATTGCCCGAGTTTTAAGAGGGCTAGATTCTGATATTACCATATTCGTGTCTGCTCACCCAATTGCTCGACAATGATGATGAGGTTGATATAGTGATAGTTGTTGATAAGTGATTTTTCTCTTTGCTTAAAGTCAGCAAGTTTTTATTTAAATTTCTAGAATTTGTAGATTAATATTATTATGTTATAAAATTATTTTTATCAGTTTCTTAGCTATTTATGATCTATAATGGAGATATTGTTTTTCTATTTTAGGTATTTTTGCTAATTTTATTAGGCATTATTTTTATTTTGTAAAGTTTTAATTAGGTATTGTTAGTGGGATGTTTGAGAGCCACAAGCAATCCATGAGTCTCCACAAATAGACATATCAAATTGTTGGTCAGACCTATTTTGTGTAAATAATCTTAATCGTTCATATTAATTAAAGACCTTGATTGAATGATTAATTTTTGTGACATTAGCATCATGCTTGAATGGTTGTCCATGAAATGTACAGTCTAGATCAATGAATCGTATGGTCCAAGTGTCCCAAAGCAACTAAATGCAGAAGTAAAAGCACTAAAAGTGCATAGCTCCAATAGCATTATAACTTGTTAACCCAGTGGGACCTTACATGCTAGCAAAGTTGGGTTTAGCTCGTGTAGGTCATGTTGTGATGTGTATATGAAATCCACTCCAACCATTAAATGTGTTAGCTCACATTAGGGCCAATGCAAAAAAATCAGCCACATCCATGATTCAGATGAGCCACATGAGTGGGAACAGTGTGTAGGGCAAAAGCCTAACGTCGAAGCTTATTTTTTCAAGACGAAGATGTTGGTTGAAGTGGATTTCACATAATTATCACAGTGGGCCCTGTAAAAAACTCAATGGTAGATGTTCCTTTCCCAACTATTTCCTTTCGTATGGCCTACTTGAATAATGGGCCAGCATAATCTTTGGGCCCTCCATATAACGATAGATGACGTAACTGATAATCAGAGTTAATTGTATAGAAACACCGACCCTGTAAACATCAAGGGTAGGCATCCTCTCCTCCTCTCTTAGTATGGCTCACCCGAATAACAAACCTACATCCGGTTGGAATGGTTTTGGAAAACCAATCACAGTGGGCCCACCCGAGCTGCTCCTATGTTTGCTCACCTCGAGGTCTCTAATAGTAGTAGAAGACCATCTCTCTATCTCTCTCTCTCTCTCCACACACACACATAGTAGTTAATTGGGGCTAAATTAATTACAATTACATTAATGGAGCTTCTTTTCTAGTGGAAAGGCATGGAAAATTGCTAAGTAGGAGGTCGGATTAAGTATCTTAATGGGATAGTATTTGTTAAGCTCATGCATAAGCAATATAAACATGTGTTTCATGCAGTCCGATGGTACAAGGAATGCATTCACACCCTCAATTGTGTGAACCTTTATTTATTTATTTAACACACGTACTCACACCCCTCGCATACCCACGCACTCACACCACCGTGAATGGCTTTTTTACACCACAATGGATACTCGAACCCATCACCTCGTGTTGAAACTCTTGTGAGTCTACCACTAAGGCATGCATAAGGACCCATTGTGTGAACCTTCTTGCTAAATGGTTTTATTTATAAAGTTGTGTGAACCTTCTTGCTAAATCGTTTTATTTATAAGGTTTACAACAAGGAGAGTACAGGAGGAAGAACGAGAAAGAGAAATGGAGAAAAGTAGGAAAAGGAGAAGTAAAAGATAGGAGGATTTTAAAAGAGAAGGAGGTCTCTTTTCTAATCACATGATTTCCTTTGCATGTATCTCAATCTCTTTTCTAATCACGTGATATCCTTTGCATGTATCTCACCCACATGTATAGGGACTCATCAACCGGACCTAGAAAAACTTGGACTAATATGATCAGAGATCCCTTATGCTCAAGTATGGGTACGCCTATACGTGATAGAAACTTGAACATTCAGAAACTCTATTCTAGCTAGGAAGGTATGGAAGGTATGAGTAATACTAAACTAATTATTACATGGATTAATAGTAAGTAGTTTATTTATTTTTTGAAAGGTAAATGAATTGCTATTATTATTAGTGTTGCTCTGTCCTTTTCTTCTTCTTCTTCTTCTTCTTCTTCTTATTATTATTATTATTATTATAATTATTAGGATGTCTCCACTCCAATCCATTAGACTGCAAGTGATGGTATAGCTAGTGGACAACTTCCAACCTATGTTAAATCCAATCCTTCTAATAGTTTGTGATGTAGAGCGGGTCGCCATCGCTTTCATGATGAAGATAGATCGAGAAAAGAATTAGAGGAAGGAGATCAGGAATAAGAAAAATCAACAACCAATTGCATGATTCGGCCAACCGACACTACTATTGGATCGGCCGATCTTAGATCAAACACAAGTCAATTTTGGCCATTTGATAGTTCAGACTCTCTGGACACTGTTTGTTAATTTCGGCCGGCCGACGCTCCCTGTTTGACTAGCTAAAATACCCCGAAAGATGACAAAGAGTTAGCCAAACTCTTTGGACTGTTTTGGCTAAATTCGACTGGCCGATCGATCTAGTTGGGTGGCCGATGGCTCGGGTCAACCAGTCGATAGGCTTTGCATGATTCTGCGTGATTTTTTAATTTGTTTCCGTTTTTATCTAAGATTCTTTGATTACGCAGTTAAGGTTCCGGTTGAGGAGTCCTGAAAGCTTTGTGGATTCAGAATAATTCTTCGGAGGAAGACAGTGATCGACCTTACCACATTCATCTTTATGCCAATTTAGCTCTATTATGAGGCTTGCAATGAAAAAATCAATGCTATATGCTTATCGGCTGGGCCACACCATAAAAAATAATTTGTAACAATTGATAAATATTAGCAAGACACAAGCATGGTGTAAGAGTTCTATTAAGTGAGGCTTAATTAATCAATGGTTTGGACCTACTTAAGGTTAGATATTGTGATCGGCATACTAGTTGGTCCCACTACAGTTGTAATCAATCTCAAATTCGTGTAAGAGATGATGCACTTGAAGTATAATATGAGTACAATCTTTGGATAGGTATAGAAAATGTGTGGAGCCTTAAAGGAGGAGGAGTTTCGGTGAGTTTTAAACTCATGCTTCCTCAATTGATATAGACAGTGCCGAGTCCTCAAGCCTACATATGTCCGCAGCTTTTTCTCCCATCATCTTGCTTCCTAAAGGTATAAGGTGCCGAAGATTTTGGTAATTGCCTTCTGCAGTGGCTATCTAAATAAGTATTCTTTTTATTCTGTTATTTGATATTCATATTTGATGCGGGATTTGACCCTTTTCAATTCCACAATTTTAATTTATACATAGTTTATTTCATGAGTAGATGTGGCTGACATACAATTTCATGAGTAGATGTGGCTGACTTTTGTATGAGGTCATCCTCATGATAAGGCCAATCTGTTCCGTTGAAACATAATAATCTATAGTCCAACCATGACTTGAACCTTCTTTATCATTATTATTATTATTATTATTATTATTATTGCAGGCACCCAGAAGCGTACACGTGGAATTTTACGTCACACTAAAAATCGACTAAATTGTGGAATCCATTGTCGGTAAGTCACAGGACCCAAATCAGACTATTTGAAAAATCCTAACCTCTGATCCGTGGACACCTGTCTGTTGAAACAGGACCGTTGGATAGTCCACCACTTATACTGTCAAACAATGAAATAAGCCTAACTTTTGGATCATGGTGCATCTAACCTGAGAATTATAAATTGGACATTTTAATTTGACTAATTGTATGTTGTATGCAGCTTCTAAGTAATTTGTAAGTACCAGCGTATCATCTGTCACGCTCTGCCAGAGTATCAGAGTTTAGAGCAATCTTGTGGGTACAAATATCTCACACAAATCGATGCACGTCTGTCCATGGAGAAAAACTTCGATACTCTGGCTTAGTGTGATGTTTCATACTCGTGCACTCAATAGTATCCCATGCATCCTATACATAGCTCATATCAAACCGTCCATCTTGTGGGCCTTAATTAAGATGGTTTTTACACGAAAACGTGCGCTTGAGAAATGTTGTTACTGAATAATTTTCGTACATCTATGAACTCTTTAAAAGAAAATTATTCAACAGCCTAAATTTAACAAATAAAAAATCAACGGTTAAAATCATTCAATAAATCTGATTTCTAGATTATGGCCCATCATAGGTATTACACGATTTTATCCGTTTTACTTGAGTTACAAACATCCACGTGTACAATTTCTAAGTACATGCGTATTAACCATGACCCTGACAGAGTATCAATTAACTCTCCATCCATCAAACCCCATCAAGCACATGGATTTCTTCTCCGAGACAATGTATCTGCCACCAGCCCAATCATCACCCCCAAGCTCCTACAGTGATAGTTTACCACCATCTTTTGGGTTTTTGTACCCGTACACAGAACGGATCATCAAGCCTTCCTAAATCACTTGCTTAAGATGAAGATGGTCTGATTACTGAAAAGTTGAAGATATCCACCAAATCTGTTGGGTCCACATGCCATGACCTGTAGATCTGTGATGGTCCGCATGGATATTCCATGAGAAAATCACACAGGTTGTGATTAACCGAAAGAAATCTAACCGTTCATTTTGCACACTCCAATGCCACTAAATTTTAGTCCTCACCACACTTTTGCAGCGCAAGACTATGTGTCCCACCAGATGAACGTCTATGATCACCATGAATGGCCCTCACCACACATTTCGGGCCCAAGGTGTATAATTTCGGGTGGTCGCATGGACTACTAAATGTTCCGCTTACTTTGGGGATATCTACCATACTCCTCTAGAGTATGACATATCATACAATTGTACACGTCTAATTTACCCGTGGTATGCATATACCTCAATCGAAACCGTTCATATTGTGGGTCCCAATGTTTATGGGGCGTAAACTTTTATTAAACAGAGAATAGAGACCATCCGTTCAGTGGAAAACCAAGGAATCTTTCTCATATCTTTCCATCAAACAAATAAGAGGCTGGAAAGGCGAGATATTTCATCCCCAACATCCTCGCTTTGAATATTCAAATAAGAGAACGCATCACCATTTTGGTGAAGCTGCATCAGGATTCAGGAAGAGATATTCGTCAGCCAATATCCTACATGTGGAAAATTAATAAGTAGATCACATCCGTCCATATTATATATATTATCATTTATTTAAAATTAAACTGAAAAATGACACCGATCTTTAATTGCCTTTCTGAATCTTTCTCATCTCAATTTTTCATTGGACAGAAACCTTCCGTAGATTAGAATTTTTTATTTAGTTTTATATTCATTTATAGGACAAGCATGATTGGATCTACTTTCCGTTTGGTATAATACTCTAAAATGACATGTAAAAATGGATAGACGGCGTGGATACATAATATATATATATATATATATATATATATATATATATATATATATATATATATATATATATATATATCACAGTGGGCCCCACGGTAACCCACGGTAAGGGCCGCACCGTCTTAGGTGAGGCCGGGGTCTCACCTAATCCGCTCTCTAAGTGGAAATTCAATGAACACGAGATTTGTCAAGGGATCTGACAACTGTGCCACCCTCCTAACACGTGTCCATATTGCATGCGTCGAACATGCACGGCTATACAGATCATCCAAATCGTGCGGCACGTTGTGGATGGAGTATCGCTCGGAAATCAAATTGGTCGAGCGATCATAACCATTCAATTGATGGCAAACAAATGAATGGTTAAAAATAAAAGAGAGACTAGCCGAATTCAAGGGGAGAATCAGGTGCTTATTACCGTCTGCTCAGAGTGATTTTTGACTCCTGAAAGCCCACAATCGGGACGGAGATGTGGACGGTCTGGATTACCGTGTAGCAACGCCATGTGTAGGCTTGTACAGTGAATGAGTTACCACGACCTTTAATGCGGTGGTGAGCTATCAGAGTGGCGGGAATCTAGACATGCGTTTGAATATAGACTTTTTGAGGGGAGTGAATTAGATGTTACCCTGGTAACGCCTTAGTGGGTGTTACCCCGGCTTTATGGGGCCCCATCGTAATGTAGTTTTTATATATCTATGCCGTTCATTTGTTTTATCATATCATTTTAGGATATGGTACAAAACCGTAAGAAGATCCAAATCTCAGGTGGACCATACCACTAGAAACAGTGATTAATAATCATTAAAAACGTTTTTTCGGCCTCAAAAGTTTTGGATCAATCTGATATTTATATTTTCCCTTCATCGAGACCTTATTGACATTATCAAGAGCTTGGATTGCAAATAAACATTACCAAAACCTTACCATGGGCTTTTTGTAATTTTTAATGGTGGGGCACTCAATCACACTGTTTCCAGTGGTATGGTCCACTTGAGATTTGGATCTGCATAATTTTTGGAACCTTATCATAAAATGGGCTTGTATAAACGGATGGACGGAGTGGATATACAAAATATCATCCATGTGTGCCACACCGTAGGTGTAACACCCACTAAGCTGTTCCCGTGGTAACACCTAATTCGCGCCCCTATGGGAGTCTCCTATTTTGAAACGCTTGCTAGATTCCCGCAAACCATTTTAGCGGTAGTAATGATGTGCAGGGTGTTGGGTGCTTACCACGCATGGAAGACGCGGATTTCCTGCGAAAGTCTTGCGCAGGAAGTTCCTGCACTGGGAAGGTGGGGCCCATAGTGATGTTTTCTGATAAATCCACTCCATCCATCCGTTTTGGGAGCTCGTTTTAGGACACGAGAACAAAAGTGAACCGGATCCAAGACTCAAGTGTGCCGAACTAAAGGAAAAGGTGGGTAGGGAAATTACTACCATTGAATCCTCCCTAGGTCCACAGTGATGTTTATATGACATCCATACCGTTCATAACGTTACTACTACTGGGATGAACTGGAAACACAAATATTAGCCTGATTCGAAACTCCTGTGGCCCCACAAATATTTCAACTGTGGATGTTCAATCATCACATTTTCGGCCCACTTGAGTCTTGTATGCAATTCATATCTGCTCCGGTATCTATCAATGTTGTGGTAGTAAAATGGTGATTTTTAATTACTACGGATACATAAACATGCCATTTTCGGGATTTTATTTCTGTTATTGTATCTAATTGGTTTGTTTCGGGCATAGATCCTAGGTCTAAGGAAGTAGATAGTTGATCAGCTATGGGTACATTTTGATTTATAGTTAATATGGTTATTTGTCTTTTTAAATCTTGAATATCTTTTTTAATATTTTTTAATTCATATTGTAGGTCTTCTATTGTTGGTGTTCTAATTATAGGATCATCAAATCTTGCTATTATATCTTTTATATTATATGATTCTATGGTTTGCTTTGGAGGTTTATTTAAGGAATCATGTAATTGTTTTAAATAATGTTTCTTTAATTTCGGATTATCTAACTTATTAGCAAATTCTATAAGTAATTTTTGTTCATCTGTAAGTGTATAAATTTCCTTGGTTAAAACATTAATAGATTTACATTTTCTTTTATTATCAAAACCTTGACAGTAATTAAAATCTGATTCCATAATGCCACCCTCCTGACACGTGTCCATATTGCATGCGTCGCACATGCACGGCTATACAGATCATCCAAATCGTGCGGCACGTTGTGGATGGAGTATCGCTCGGAAATCAAATTGGTCGAGCGATCATAACCATTCAATTGATGGCAAACAAATGAATGGTTAAAAATAAAAGAGAGACTGGCCGAATTCGAGGGGAGAATCAGGTGCTTATTACCGTCTGCTCAGAGTGATTTTTGGCTCCTGAAAGCCCACAATCGGGACGGAGATGTGGACGGTCTGGATTACCGTGTAGCAACGCCATGTGTAGGCTTGTACGGTGAATGAGTTACCACGACCTTTAATGCTGTGGTGAGCTGTCATAGTGGCGAGAATCTAGACATGCATTTGAATATAGACTTTTGGAGGGGAGTGAATTAGATGTTACCCTGGTAACGCCTTAGTGGGTGTTACCCCTGCTTTGTGGGGCCCATCGTAATGTAGTTTTTATATATCTATGTCGTCTATCTGTTTTATCATACCATTTTAGGATATGGTACAAAACCGTAAGAAGATCCAAATCCCAGGTGGACCATACCACTAGAAACAGTGATTAATAATCATTAAAAACGTTTTGTGGGACACAAAAGTTTTGGATCAATCTGATATTTAAATTTTCCCTTCATCGAGACCTTATTGACATTATCAAGAGCTTGGATTGCAAATAAACATTACCAAAACCTTACCATGGGCTTTTTGTAATTTTTAATGGTGGGGTACTCAATCACACTGTTTCCAGTGGTATGGTCCACTTGAGATTTGGATCTGCATAATTTTTGAAACCTTATCATAAAATGGGTTGTATAAACGGATGGACGGAGTGGATATACAAAATATCATCCATGTGTGCCACACCGTAGGTGTAACACCCACTAAGCTGTTCCCGTGGTAACACCTAATTCGTGCCCCTATGGGAGTCTCCTATTTTGAAACGCTTGCTAGATTCCCGCAAACCATTTTAGCGGTAACGATGATGTGCAGGGTGTTGGGTGCTTACCACGCATGGAAGACGCGGATTTCCTGCGAAAGTCTTGCGCAAGAAGTTCCTGCACTGGGAAGGTGGGGCCCATAGTGATGTTTTCTGATAAATCAACTCCATCCATCCGTTTTGGGAGCTCGTTTTAGGACACGAGAACAAAAATGAACCGGATCCAAGACTCAAGTGTGCCAAACTAAAGGAAAAGGTGGGTAGGGAAATTACTACTGTTGAATCCTCCCTAGGTCCACATTGATGTTTATATGACATCCATACCGTTCATAACGTCACTACTACTGGGATGAACTAGAAACACAAATATTAGCCTGATTCGAAACTCCTGTGGCCCCACAAATATTTCAACTGTGGATGTTCAATCATCACATTTTCGGCCCACTTGAGTCTTGTATACAATTCATATATGCTCCGGTATCTATCAATGATGTGGTAGTAAAATGGTGATTTTTAATTATTACGGATACATAAACATGCCATTTCAATTTAATTGAAATTTACTTCCTGATTTAAAATTTATTAACTCATATTTTTGTCACTAATATTTATTTAGAAAGCTCTATAAAAGTCGTTTTTACTCAAAATACATTAGACCTAGTTCGAATGACTTAAGTCATTTACCTAGGACTTAGAATTTTTGAGGTTTGGTTTTCTATTTGAATCGAGCAAGAATACCTAATCTACATGTGAGGCCATGATTAGTTTACTCAAGTCATTCATATTCCACCATGGATGAATGATGAACCAATGCCCTCTCCCAAATTGAAAGACCATGACTATCAATTCTCATCTTTTCTCCATTGAATGTGGACCACTGTTAGTACAATTATTCCTAACCATGTATTTACATGCTAGCAATGGAAAGGTTAGAGTTAACCAAATGAAGATTTGTTGACGTATTGTTCATGTACAAAGGGGGCCATCGGATGAATGGATTGGATAAAGAAAACACGGCCCCACGTTTACAGGCTGTTTGAAACAAAAAGGAAACTGGATTTAATAGTTAGGAACAAACGCACAAGGCTGTCAATTGGTCAGGCAAGGATCAGGTAAAATGAAATTTTTTAATATATATATAAGACAGGCCCAGACATTTGAAAACTGGGCCAAAGCCAAACCCAGGTTCGGCCCCTTGCCAGTCCTATTCACCGGCACATAAAAAGTGGGTTTGGAGCATGGTTACCCAAACTCCATTTTGAATTAATCATTTTTTGTAAAAAAAAAAAAAAAGAATGGTTGAATTGATAATACCTTTAAAACTTTACATATTAAAAAATAAGGAAAAACTTTTCTTCTTTTTTCCCGGCAAACCAAATTGAATGTATTCATCTTTTCTGGAGAAGAAAAAAACATGGTTTATTAAAAACGAGGGAAAGGTTGATAAAACTGAAAAAAGTGATGGGGTATTCATCCTTAGGAGCAGAGGAGAGAATGCAGCTCGAGGATCATCGGGCGCCCAACCAAACTAGGTTGGACGATCGAAACTATCTCGAATGTGGTAGTTGGTTTCTGGACTGTTTTGGACATGTTCGGGTGATCGATGGATTGGTGATTGGGCGGCCGAAGCCTAGATCAGGCAACTGACAGTGGGAGTTCAGGTGGCCGAAACTCGACAGTTTTCTCGGTTTGCTCTTTGGATATTTTTAGGCCATTATCAAGCGCCCAGCAATGTCGAGTCGGGTGACTGACGACCGAGCGGACTGCATTACACAATTTTATGTTTTGGCTCTGATTCTTGCAAAATGTTATATAATCACTTCCTAATCTGGATTACAGTATTGCAACATAGACTCCATGTCTTAAAAGAGTGAGAGAGAGAAAAAGAAGAAGGGTTTGGGGAAAAGAGGGAGAGAAAGATTGAAGGTAGTGAGATCTGGTAATTCGTGACGATTCATCCACGTCGTCGGTTTATCCTCAAGTTTTTTCGTAGTCCTCAAATCGGTGAGATCTCTCCTTTGTCTATCTCTTTTATTGTAATTTGCCCATTGGGATAAAGTTTGATTGAATCCAAGTGAGTGAAGCTTATGATTGTTGTATAATCATCTTTACATAGTAGATTTGTTTATCTAGACGAGGTCACGTGGTTTTTGCCTCTTTAGAGGGTTTTCACATAAAACGCTTTTGTGTCGTGGTGATTGCATTACTTGTTTGCATTTTTGCATTATCATATCTCATAATTCATGGTACCTAGGGTGCAAGATCACGAGGTTTTGCACATCCACTACAATCAAAAGGTGAAAAATATCAGTGATCACCGTTCATTTAAAAAACAAAATTATATTTCAATATTATTTGTATGCAACATATATACACCCACATTCATGTGCATGTATACATTTTTTTTTCACTCCTTGTCTAATCATAATTGTATTACCCTCGAAGAAAGCATCTGATCCGTCTGATAGGATGAAGTTTTCCTGCTGCAGTGGGGTCATTACTTTTTCTTTCCTTTTTTATTATTTATAAATTTTTTTGTCGATTTATGAGTTGTGTTTGTGTCAGTAGATGGTTAAGAGTGTTTCGAGATTGACCCACTTCATGAATAGCCTATTTCTTCACCAGGTTTCCATATGTATGATCGTGGACTATTTCAAACCTCTAGGAGATCATGAAAGACATCATCCAATGGTTGAGTCTCAAGCTAACGGTCTAGATTGCAATGGGATTGGTCATGACTGATAGGGAGGCTGAAATAGGCCCATTTGTTAATCAAGCCTGAACTTTTGACATTGCACAGCCGTTAATCGTGTCGGATATGCAGGCCTGACCATTAACGGTCTCAAGTAGAATTATAATGGGCTAAGATTGGTCCTAAATAGAAATAAGGCCCCCATCACAATCATTTTTAATTGGGCCTGAAATTCAAAGCCAGGCCCAATCCTAGCCAAGTTATGCCGTCCATCTTACATCCTACGGTGAACTAGCTACTTGTACAAGCCGGACCATGGGTACAAAACGTGTTTCATAGGCTACCATGCAAAAATCGCATCAATGGGATGATTCTAACCGTCCAATAATGACCTTCAAAATTGACGGTTAAGATTGTTTAATAAATATTTGATCTATTTGTTTGTTGGGCTCATGAAGGAATTATTTATGATTCTAAATTATATTCCAGGCAATTCTACCCATCACATCCATGGTTTCTGAAATGTACGTCTATAAAAATGTGATTATCTTTTCATGGCTGCCTATGAAATGTGTGATTGGACTTAATGGACAGTCCAGATTGGTCGATTGGACTGTCCTAGTTTTCTGATACAACTAGGAGCACTATAACTTATAGTGCTATAAGAGGACAGTACAATTTGAAATTTTAAGCCCTTCTAATAACATACAATAAGCTAAAATCATTTATTTGCAGATTTATTTATTTAATTCGTTTGCTAATCCACACACATGTATGGCACTTGAGTACGCCAAAGTGGCACGCGCTGGCAAGATCCAAGCTGTCAATCAGTGGGGCTAAACAGTGTAGATCACTGACCTGAAAATCAGGCTCGTCCATGCATCAGGTGGGTCACAATGTGTTTAAAAAATGGTTATCTAATAAAGTCTCGGGTGACTGTCCATTTTCTATATACATTGTGTACCATCTGATTAGTGAATAGGGCTGGTATTCTAGCCAGGGCAACCACACATCAAGGCCCGCCAAGTGGATGGTTCGGATGTCTTTATGTGGGTCATGTCATTTTCATAATGGGGTGATTGTATTGATTGATGATGACATGTTTGTATTGTTGGGAAGAAAACAAGTTGAGTACATATTGGGAAAGGATAAAAAAAATCAATTTTAATAAGAAAATCATTGTTTTTAACTTAAAAGAGCATAGATTACTCTAAAATAATATGAAAGTTCATTATCCCTGACATGATCTCTGTTGTCCAATGGGTGATTGGCCAAAGGCAATTATTCTCACACAACTATTTTTTTTTTTTTTTTTAAAGAGTCCTCGACCTCAAATATTAAAGGGTATGCAGAGGGATTAGAAGTAAAAGTAAGAATATTTAGGTAATTTGGAGGTATTTGGGTACTTAACAACTAGTGATTAACATTTTATCCCGTTAGTCCCATTAATGGTGTTCATTCTACCCGTTGTCATTTTAAAATATTCTTCTGACCATTACAAGTGCAATAATTGCATATAGCCCACACCCACACACAAGCGTCTCACCTTATGTGGGGCATATCTGAAAACAGAATTATTCCAATCATCATCATACTCTTTTTTTTTTTTTAATTTGGATAATTATTATAATATTTAAATAATCAAAGAGTTGAAATACTTCATCTAAAAGTTATTATGGGTCACCCACCGACAATTAGGTCGTCATATATATTGTTTTAATCGTTGTAAAGGAGCTATATTCAATGGTTGATGTCTCGACTTATCCAAACAATTGTCATTCTCTAGTATAATATTATATAACTCCCTTTTACAATCCTCCGCCCATGTGTGTCTTTCCAAAGGTTCAAATGTCTAGTAATGTTAAGTCATTTTCATTGTGGGGGTGGTTATTGATTAATAGTAACATGCTTGTTTTGTAGGGAACGAATCAACTTAAATAAAATACTTTTTTTTTTTTTGCTTAAAAAGTACATGGGTTATTCTTAAAATAAGATGAAAATGACATTATTGTATTTAGTTACATACTAATCTATATATTATTCCGTCAATCCAATAGAAGGCTATGGTTTATATATTAAATAGGTTGCACTTAAGAAGTGATGGCTTAAAGATTTGCTCAAAATATTTCAATATAATTTAAATGTGGAGCTTTAAAGGCCACTAAAAACCATTGGAAAGGCATGTCCATCACATATTGAACATGACAAAAAAATAACCATAATTGTGTTGAGGCGGTAGGTGCCTCACGTCTTGAGGCATGCATGTGAAGGACGCTTCCTATTAGTAGGAAACAACTCCTCTTCCTCTTTGCATAGGTATATTCGTACATACATGCCATGAAGCCTAGTTTCCTTAGGCTTTTTTATCTGCCCCCCTATGATGTTAATCTATATCAAGGGAATATGTGCAGAGAGTGAGTGTATTTTTTTTTTATATTCTTTGTTGGGAGAGTTATTTTACAAGAGTGGGAGAAATGTAAGCCTTGTATCTTTTATTTCTCATTCTCTGTCAAGAAAAATGTTCCGTATCATTGCCCAATAGACGTAGGTATATTGTCGAACTACCTAAACCTATGTGCCTCTTGTCTTTTGTTTTTTCTTTGGCTTTTGACTTTTGGTTTGACTCTTTTTTTTTTGTAGTTTTACATTACTTGCATTGGTACTTTAACAATAGGTGGTATCAAAACCAAAGGTTAAGAAACCTTTTAAAATAAGATCAATATCAACATTTGTGTTGTGAATGTGTTTTAGATGATTGGATCAATTAGTTCTATCAAATTCAAAGTTGTGAAGTTCAATGAATTTAATTACACATTGTGGAAACTAAAGATGAATGCAGTGTTGTTGAAGGAAGGTTGTGCAATTGCGATAGAAAGAAACAAAAAAAAAAACTAATAAAGATGAAAAATTGTCTATTTAATGAAAAAATTGAACTCCTAAATATCTAATTGGGAGTTTACCTTCATCCATTTCAAGGATAGATTTAATTTCATTATTACAGGTGCAGGAACCAGAGATGACAAGGACGCTCTTCTGGATATTAACTTCAAGTGCTGAATTTTCATGAAAGTTATGAAAGAAGTTACGCAAATTATAAGCAGAGTGATGGTCTCCACTGGAAAAAATCATTAAGTCATCAGCGAAAAGAAGATGGGAGATGGAAATTGTCCCAACTTTGAAGGGAGTATGAATTAAATCATTACCATAGAATTTGCCCATTAAAGCTGAAAACATTTCCATGACAATCGTAAAGAGGAAAGGAGATAGCAGGTCTTCCTACCTAATACCTCTATTACTCTTAAAATAACAGCAAGCCTCCCCGTTTATGATAATCGAGAAAGAAGGAGTGGAGATAGCTACTTGGATCTAACTAATCCAAATGTTAGGAAAGCCAAAAATGCAGAGCATTTCAATGATAAAGTCCCACCTTATAGAGTCATAAGCTCTCTTGAGATCTATCTTAGCACACAATCTAGGTGGACCTCCATCAAGGTGAATACCTCGGATAAGGTCATGGCTAAGCAGGATATTATTCGAGATATTATAGCCTAGAATGAAGGCAGATTGAGTTTGGCTAATAATGGAGGGCATAACAGGTTTCAATCTATTGACTATGATACGGGATATAATTTTATATATCTCATTGGTTAAGGAGATAGGCCTGAAATCATTAGGAGTTTCAATATGGTCCGATTTAGGAACCAGCGCCAACAAGGTATTGTTAAGTTGTTTAAGTATTTTTTACTGAATTAAAAAAGCTAATGATTGTAGCACAGATGTTTTTCCCAATAATGGGCCAACATGTCTTATAAAAGTGGGCATTAAAACCATCAGAGCCTGATGCTTTATTGGGACTAGTAGATTTGATAGCTACTTCAATTTCCTGAATAGAGACAGGTTTAATGAGTTGTTATAGACATCTTTTGATTAATACCAAATAAACTTTGATTTTTTACTCTTTTCTGCTCGTGAATTCAAGTTTTCCCTTTATGGATTCAAGGAAGTTCGGTTGAGGAGTCTCAGAAGCTCCATGGATTCAGAGTAGTTATCCGTGAGATAAACGGTTATCGATCTCACCACATCTACGCCTGCTCCAACTTAGGAAAGAAAAAAAAAATTAACTTGATTTTAACGATCAAGCATCAAATTCAAAGAATTTTTAATAAAACCTAGTTGAGAAAGGTAATTCATCCAAGGATGAGAAAGTTTTATCGTTAGTAATTATATGAGAGAATTCAAACCATCAATAGATCTTAGATTTAGGTGCTTTATTCCATATGACACAAGACGAAAATTATTTTTATATATCATTTGTGTTGACAATATAGTTTACATGGGTGATAATAGCACATGTAAAATTGTAGAAATTGGAGATGTCGGAATTACTATGTTTGATAATATCATCTATATAGTTTTTTATATGTTATATATAGTTGTGAAAGAGTCTATTATTGTCATTACAAAAGTTTGATGAAGATGATTATACATTTTTTTGTGAAAGGAATGTTGATAGTTGCAAATGGAGAGTTATTGGACGATTTATATTAGTTGATCGAAGATATTATAGTTAACGATTATATTGTTACTAATGTCATGATAGACTCTATTAAAATCTAGAACAGACGATTCGGCCACATGATCAGCAAACAAAGATTGAATGTACTTTTTATTGAAATTTATTTTGTGGTTTGAAATTTATTAATTTATATTTTTATGAAGATTATTTATTTGGAAAGCTTTATAGAATTCTTTTTTTCTATTCCAATACTAAAAATAAAGATGATTTAATTAATCTAATTCATTCTAATATTAAAATTCTCTTACTAAATTCTTAGGAGGTTTGAATAATCTTATTTCTTTTATTGACGTTTTTTCTAAGAATGTATGATTTAATATGCTCAACAAAAAGAGTGATGTTTTTACTTGTTTCATCAAATTTAAAGTATTGATCAATAATTAAAAGGAAAAAAAATTAAATGTCCAAGAACAGACAATAAAGTAAAGTATACCTCAAAAAAAATATAAGGATTTTTGCAATGAGCATGGAATTAAGAAGTACTATAAGGTCTATGGTACTCTACGACGGAAAGGAGTCATTGAATGTATGAATCATATGTTTATAGATCGTGTTAAGAGCATGTTGAGTTCCACTAGGCTTGATCAGCGGTACTGTTTTGGATGAAAGCAGTTAACACGATCTTTTTTTTTTCTTTTTTTTTTTAGTCATGCAACACACCCACCCTGTTAGTTGGGCAATGCACCCACTCGGTTAGTCACACGATGCACCCACTCACTAGTGGGGTTAGCGTGTCTCCTTGGCATTTCGAACTTAAGACCAGCTGTTGAAACGCCTCGAAGTCCTCCAGACGGGCTAGCAAGTGAGACACTAAGCAGTTAACATGACTTATTACTTCGTAAATCATTCTCTTATGACTACGCTAGATTACAAGATCCCTGAGAGGTATATCTGAAAAAAACTGTTAATTATTCATTCATTTGTACTTTTGGTTGTGACATTTGTTAGTGAATTACCAAATAGTAAAGGATTAAGCTAGATGCGAGGTCAAAAAAAATATTTTTCTTAGCTATATAGATGGAAGAAAATGGTTAGCTGAGATATTTTTAACAAAAATCGATGTAAAAAGACATAATTGTCAAACTTAGAGTCATAAGAGATAATTGAATTAAAATCTTCAAACAATTTTCTAAATTAACCTACTAACTCAAAGGATTAACAAGTTGATGATATTGTTAAAAATAAATTTGATAAAATACATGTGTATGAAATATCGAGTATCGTAACTCAAAGTGATCAAGGTCGAAAAAAAGAGGCACAAAACCTTCTATTTAACTTAAGGATTATGTTATAACTAATATTTGAATGATAAAATAATGTGAGCATACCGAAAGGCATGTGCATTTATATAGATGCTAGCCAGTTGAGAGCGTTCATAGAAAATATTGATATAAATATTCTATATAAACATATATTAAAAAGAAAAAGACTTCAGAATTTGTTGAATTGTCAAAAGGATGGAAATATATGGGCTATAGATGTGTTTATAACTTAATAATTAAAGATATTAACGAAAATATTGAAAAACACAATGCTCAATTGATGGGTATGTTTAGAAAACAACATTGACTTCAATGAAATCTTCTTTTTAGTCATCAGATTAAGTACTTTAAGTATATAGTGGTGCCTAAACTATCCTGAACATGCATGATCATCTCTTCGAAATGATAGGTGGCATGTGATCTTCATCATAGGTGGTATGTGATCTTCATCTAGGTATTGACTTCAATAATATATTATTGGCTATTATCCGTATTATGTTGGGCATGACAATGGTTCTTAAACCGACTTGAACATGTCAGTGATCTCCCATCATAATCTTATCTAGGCCATGGAACCCACGAGCGTTGACATTTTTTTTAACACACGCTCACATCCACCCACACACATCACAATGGGCACTAGAACCAGGACCTTTGTGTTGAAGCTCTTATGAGTCTACCATGAGTAATGACCCCCGGCTGTGGACGTGATTGCATGCATGCATTTCCCTGATTCCCAGCAACATCTCATATGTGTGAACCATCAAGCTGTGGAAATGCTAGCCATCACCACCATGATCAACCGGGCACAAAAATCAGGTCCATTGACGTCATCAGATTGGCCACACTTGTATGCAAAGTTAGACCACTAGCTGTCCATTGATTTTGATGGTGCAACACACTTGATGAGTAGATCAGCCTTATTTTCAACCCAGACGATCTTCATTGTGGGGGCCGCCATTTGCACTGCTAGGATGTCCTACACATGTGACACATTCCCTGTTCACATACAATGGTATCTCTCTTCCCAAACACACGATCATCCAAACAAGTATGTTTCCCAAGGAGAAACAGTATTTCAACGTCATGCTCTAAAAATAAGAAATCTCAATCATGAATTAAAAAAATTATAATTTCAAAAGGTTAGATCATGACCTCACACACCGTATATAATTTATATATGGTGTACTCTCATGAGGACGGATCCACTACAAAAGCTTCCGGGGTATGGGTTAACCTACGCTGTGATATGTGGGCCCACCTTGATCTTTCTATAACATCTAATCCGTCCATCATGTACTCCTCATGTTCTCATAGGCAGCCAAAATTCAGGTGAGCCGGACCATAGATAATCATGCCTAAAACCTCTAAAATCACGTGGTGTGGCCACCTAAGTACTCTTGTAATAGCCTGAGGCTTGGAACGTCCATTCATCGTTGTGGGGACTCATCTTATGAACGGATTGCATGGCATATATGAAATATCATGGACCCATATGCAATCTAAAAAATTAACGCTGCACATCCACATCACAACTATTCCCCCTGGTGTGGTCCACCTGAGATTCTGATAGGCATGATTTTCGGGCTCGAAGGAGAAAATGAAGTGTTGAACATGATGAACGGATTGGATTTCATGCATGCGTAAGTATGGACAGCAAATATTGTACTGTAGGTGAAAGCTTAACCTCAGAAACTTTGTAGAGAATCCAGGTTCCCTGCACAACCCCAAGCTCCCTCTCCAGCCTCCACACGCAGCACACGTGCCAACCTGCTAAGTCTGCAGGTCATCTGGGTAGTGAATCAGGTGGCCCCCGCTACGAATATGACCAGACACAAAAATCATGTTGGTCCATCCATATGAGAAAAGATCAGACAGTTTAAACCGCTCGAATTCAACATACAAACGTGACGCACCTGATGAGTTGAGCCGCTTCATTCTCCACGTATGACTATCATCATGGTGGGTGTGACCTCACCAACCACTTGGATGTCCCACGGAATTCCCAGGTTGGCACGTTTGCTGCATGTGGAGGGGGTCGCATGTGTGTGCGAATCTAAAGAATGGTATTTGAGATTGATATCTAACACCCATTTGATTGATTGACATACACACATTTTTCATTGTTTTTAAACTGAAACAACAAAAATTTGTACCATTTCTATTCCAAATATGGAAAATGGGGGTGTGCATATCAATGGAGGTGGTGTAAACTATCAATTCCCTTCTAATAGAAATGCTCGAGTGCTTTCAGTACAATCCATTGATCTAGAGTGCTCGTTAGGTACAACTCATATTTCATGGGCGGCCATGAAAATTACGCTAATTAAAAAAAAAAATATTAACCATTTGATCAATGGCTCTATATATGGACGGTCCAAATTATTTAAATAAAATAGGTGTAATCAAGAATTTTATCCATCTTTTTAGTAGTGACCATCTTCAATTGCCTATTATTCTAAAGATCCACCTATGATAGGCATTCTTAACCAACCCATCCATGGCTTGGGAAAAGGATGGCTACAGAAAATAAGGACAAATCATAGAAGTAATGACCATTCGATCAGTGTGATTTTTGCATGGTAGCCCATGAAATGTGTTCTGAAATTAATGGACAGTTCAGATCTATCAATATGACCGTCCAAGTGAACCGATGCAAATAGGAGCACTATAACTTACATAGTGCTCTAGAGCACTGGAACATTTCTCTCAAAATAGTTTCGCTAAGATATTATTCTTAACATTAAGCTTGTGAATTCAATGGAATCCAAGTCAGTGTTATCCCGTTTTGACTAGCTAGACACGCGTGATAGTTCACCACCATTTTAAAATGGTGGTGGCGCAAATCGTCAATGTAGCGAACTCTAAAACCACACCGATCAAGAAATCCTAACCATCAAATCGATGGCCATGAAATGGATGGAAGAAAAATCAGATGGTTAATGTCATCTTTTCAGTCATGTAATTTTTGGATGGTGCTCCATGTACAATTGGGGCAGCGATATGAATGGTATGGATGGCCATACAACTATGCCATGTCTACGGTTGAAGAGTCACCACCATTTAAAAAAAATCTTCATACTATTGTTCCAAATGGCCCCAGAGTTTGATACCAAATACCCCACTTGTAGTATTAAAAGTCATCTTATCCGATGAAAAAGAAGATAAAATGATTTTCATGAGATCTGTCTACCGTTGCTAGGTAGAGAAATGGTATCGTGATTGACGGTTCATAGAAGTTCAATGAAGTGCTCGCTGTCCACCGTGACAAACATGTAGGGTGATCATGACTGCTTATCTAGTGCGCCAATATCTAGATGGAACATAAGCGATTGAACAGCTCTGATCATCAGATTGTTTTTTGAGTTTTGCCAGTTGAATGTGGGCCGTTCATCATTTATTGAATTCTGTACCTTTTTAAAGCCGATGATCAGATGGCTAGGAATGTCCATCAGCTTGACTTCGCTCATCCACTTGATCCACCGAATCAACAGTTTTGCTTCTGAACATGTACGCACAACACTTGGACGGTGGAGATGTTGAGTTACTGTAGACCACCATGAACAAGTGGGTCAACTCATTAGATGGTCCACTGCCAGACGTTGAATATAGACCACTCATCATCGTAATTTTTCGCAATCGTCTTTCAATCCCATAAAACACGACGTCCCCACCTGAGGAATGGACTGGATGTTGTAGGACCCGGATCCTCTACAACCTGTGTAGGACACCATCCGAGCTTTGTGAGCCCACATGGTTTTTGTGTGGGTGGATGTATGAAATCCACTCCGTCCATCAGTTTCAACATTTCATGTTATGACCTGTATCTCAAAATCAGACCGATCTAAAACTCAGGTGGGCCACATCACAGTGAACAGCATGGATGAGGATGCCCACCACAGAGGCCTTCTTGGGGCCACTCTGTAATTTATTTGCTATCCAACCCGTTCATCAGGCAGGCCCCACCAGTATGAAGACCTTAACGAATGAATTTAAGAGGGTTTAGGCATGATTTTAAATTGTTTCCATGGTGCACCCCACCTGAGTTTTGGATGGTGCTGATTTTGGTTATGTACAGTGAAATGAGGTGTCACAAACAACGGATGGACGGTGTGGATTTTATACACAAATCACGGCGGGACCCACCGAGCTTGTGTCTTGCACGCGCTTCCTTTCTACAACAGGTGTTGCATGGCATTCCACCGAGCTCAGGTGTTGCGCACGCGTATTTCCTGCCGGCTCCAACAATGGTTGTAGGCGGGCCATTCAACAGAAAAGCTCTGTGGGCCCATCGTGATGTATGTGAGACATCCACTCTGTCCATCTTTTGTAGACAATTCATGTTAGGGCATGTACCAAAAATAAGACCAATCGAAAACTCAAGTGTGCCACACTGCAGGAAAGAATACGGATGTGGACGCCTACCATTGAAACCTTCCCAGGAAACACTAAAGGTTTGGATCAGGCTGATATTTGTTTATTCCCATATTCCTGAAGTAACTCACATGATGAACAGATCGGATGGCATATCGACATCACGATGGCCTCTGGGAAGGTTCCAGTGATGGGCATCCCCATCCCCACTTTTCCCTGTGGTATGGCCCACTTGAGTTTTGGGTTGGCCTGAATTTTTGGTTCACTTCCTAAAATGACTCATCTCAACTGATCGACGGTGTGGATGTCACACAGACATCACAGTGGGCCCCACAGAGCTTTTTGTTGCACGGGCTCTTACAACACTAGTAAGTAAGATATTTGATGCATGTACCACGTAAGGTCACCATCAATAAAAGATATTTGTCTCTGTGTCTGTGGTTGCCGTTGATCTGAACCCCATCTCCAACTAATAAAAAATGGGCCAACGTAATCAAACGGATATAAAGAAGGAAGATTCAAGAGCAAAAACGAGAAGTTTAGGTAGGTTGGATACTGTGACATGGTCATACGCTCTTCTAAATAATATCCACTTTCAAGGGTACCCTACCTTTCTCTTTGTGTTTTTTTTTTTTTTATTCCTCCAACTTGCACCACAAGATTAATATGTGAGGCCCACCTCATCAGCCCATTCGGCACCTTCCTGGAAGTCTGACAGGGTCCTTACTAGGACCCCTAGTTAGGAATGATCCAATCCAAATACCTTTGACGTTGATTTTTGCATGGGTGATGCTAATCCAACGGTTGACCAGTTCGTTAAACAGCATGATCGATCACCTGACGGTTGGATCGTCCTGATTTCTACGGTGACCCATTTTCATGGTGGGATGACGTTGATGGACGGATTAGATGGCATGGATACAATACGGTTAGCCGCAGATGAAAAGTGTCGTCGAACAGAGGAACGGGCGGTTAGCCGCAGATGAAAAGTGTCGTCGAACAGAGGAACGGGCCTCTCGGTTAAAGGGGAGTTATTTTATACACTGGTGGTGCATGATGGTTGATGCACTGGAAATCAGAACGTGTGGTATACATTAACTCAAATAAAACCGTCCAAATCATAGAAACGAATTTAGATGGGTCATCACAAAAAATTCAGATTGATTGATTAATTTTAATTTCTGATTAATTGGCCTTTTGTTTGTTAAATTCAAACCGTTGCCTACTAATTTTCATCTTGGTCGTTCGTTTAATGTCCATTAATCAGCCAATTAGAAAGTTATGTCAGCGTAATTTTTGGTTCAAGAACCATCTAAATTGGTATGGACGATTTGGAAAGCTCATGGTGAGGAAAATATATGCCACGCTCCCAACTTCTTAGTGCCTGCGTATCAACAAGCAAACTACACGAGTATCAAGGTTATTCTCGTAAGTTGATGTCATGGGGGAAGCGGATTGAGTCCTTAGTAAACTCTGTGGGATCCACTGAGATTTATGTATTTTATCCACTCTGTCCATCCATTTTAAAAGATAATTTTAGGGCTTTAACCCGAAAATGAAGTTTATATAAATCTCCAGTGGACCCCACCACAGGAAACAGTGTGAATCTACCGTTGACAATTTTGTGGAGGCCACAGAAGTTTTGGATCAAAATGATATTTTTTCCCTTCATCCATATCTTTTCGATATTATGAACAGGTTCGATGACAAATAAACATCACCGTGGGCCTAAAACGGCTGCAACGGTGGATATCATTATTTCCACTGTTTCCTGTGGTGTGGTCCACTTGAGCTTTGGATATGCTTCAATTTTGATTTCTACCTCTAAAAGCATATTTAAAAACGGATGTGCGGCATGGATAAAACACATACATTCGTGGGGCGCAATAGAGTTTTCTCAGTACCATAAAAGCCTAACCCCAGTACGCAATGCGATTTCTCGTAAAACTGTCCAACAAAGTTAACCAGGCTGAAAGTCGGGCGGTTTGGTCAGCCCTAAGTCAACCTAAGGTTCGTATACCTCAACCAAATCTAACCCAACTAGGGCTGAAAGTCAGGAGATTTGGGTCGGGTTGGTGCTCAACCCTAACCCAACCCAAGGTTCCTATACCTCAACCCTAACTCAACCCAACCCAACCTCAGGTTGGGATTTCTCAACCCAAGCGGGTTCAGTCAATTCTCAACCTAAGTAGGTCTGGTCAGGTTGATACATAGTTAACACAAACATGGATGAAGGAAAAAAAAACAAATATTAACTTGATTAAAAACTTTTGTGGCCTAAAGAAGTTTTTAATGGTAGGAGTTGAATCCTCATTGTTTTCAATGGTGGGTCTACTTAAGTTTTGGATCTGCCTCATTATTTGGCTCATGTAAGACTCCATTAGGTGGGCCACACATGATCATCGGTTTAGATCATGACCGTTGGATTATTCAGATTGAGCGATTTAGTGGGCCCCACTATAGTTGTGATCATTGCAAATAGGTTTGGGCGGGACGCTTGAACCGTGGTCCCTATTCGCAGTTATTAAGCTAGATATGGAAGCCTACGGTGTGGAGACCCTAGAGGAGAGAAGTGTGATGGGTAAGCTTCTCTGGCCCTCTTTCATATAAATATATGTCTTGGTCCCCTCACCAACACACAAGAGAAACCCTAGTCCACATTGAGAGGTTCTCTTAAAGGTGTAAGGTGCGGAAGACCAAGAGTTCCTCTCGGCAACACGACGATGTCGGGAATGTCTTCCCAATCAGGTATGGCTTTAAGATTACAGTATGGAATCTCCATTGTTGATGCATAGACGATCCGATTATTCCGCATTAAGTTCAAGTTTCACAGCTCATGCTCTAAAATGATATCTCCAAATGAATGGACGGGGTGGATGCAACACACATTATAGTGGGGCCTATGAAACTTGGTGACGTCAATTCATTTGATATGCCCAGCGTTATCTAGAGATGAGAAGGGAATCGGATTGCTTACTAAGTATTCTAAGCATACTAAGTAGGCTCTCTGGGTCCACCATGATTTAAGTATTTTATCCACTTCGTCCATCCATCAAAACAGATAATTGTAGGGCTAGAGCCCAAAAATGAAGCATAGTGAAATCTCAAGTGGACCACACCACATGAAAAGTGTAAACTAAATGTCTCCCATTGAAAAATTCTTGAGGGTTATAGAAGCTTTGGATCAAGTTGATATTTATGTATTCCCTTTATCCATGTCTATGTGATCTTATGAAAAGGTTAGATGACAAATAAACATCACTGCATGGCCTAGGGAGGTTTCAAAGGTGGAAATCATTATTCCCTGTGGCATGATCCACTTGAGCTTTGAATGTACTACGATTTTAAGCTCAACCGCTAAAATGAGCTGGAATTACGGATGGACGGCATGGATAGACCACATGTATTAACAGTTGGCCCAACATAATTTACTCAATACAATAAGAGGTCGTTTGCAATTTGATATCCCTCTCGTGGATTTCTTGTCAAAAAAAATTATACATTCATCAAGATGGCCTTTGGTGGGCCCATCTTGATGAATGTATTCTATATCCACACTGCTCATCCATTTTTCCATATCATTTAATAATGTCATCCAAAAAATTAAGTATATCCAAATCTTCGGTGGACCACAACTAAAGCATAATAAAATTATAATTTACAAGTATCCTATATATAAATCGAGTTTGCGTTGGGTTGGGTTGGGTTGGGCTGGGTTGGGTTGGGTTGGGCTGGGTTGGGCAACCCAAGACCTCAACCTGAGCCCAACCCAAGCTTCATCAGGATAGTGTTTCTATAACCCGAACCCAAACCATCTTGCCAAAACCCGACCCAATGTCAGGTCAGTCATAGGTCGGTCAGGTTGAACCCACCCAACTTTCAGTCCTAAACCCAACCAAATTTCGGGTTAAGAATTCTCAACCCAAGCCCAACCCAAGTGGGCTTGGTTGGGTTGATCGGGTCTGTTGAGTTGATACATGTTAATATTTTCGCTATTACATTAGTCTATTATATTTCAATATACATATTTTTTTTTTTGTACTTATGACTTTATTAATTATACATGTAGTTATTTATTGTAAAGAACTTTACTTTTTTTAAACAAACAAGCTAAAATATATAATAACTACTCCTTTAACACCCAAGCATATCAAATTCAAATATATCAAATTTTAAACATTATAAATTTACTTACTAAAGTAATACAAACTAATAAGTTTGCTTAATTAAAGTATAATAAAATTATTACTAACTTGTATATAGATCGGGTTCAGGTTGGGTCAAGCAACCCAAGCCCTCAACCCAAGTCAAACTTATGCTTTATCGGGTTGGTGTTTGCATAGCCCAAGCTTGAGATTGGATCCAATACTTTCTGCTCAAGCCCAAACCAATGTCGGGTCAGTCATAGGTCAGTTGGGTTGAACCCACCTGACTTTTAGCCCTAAAGTTAACCTGTTGTTGGGTACAGTAGAGAGAATTTTACAAAAGAACTACTAAATTAATATAGAATTTACATTCAAGTACATTTTGCAAATATGTTTTTAAAAAGCTACCTCAGTAATCCAAGTAATTATCATTTCACTACCTTCTGTCACATTTCCTCCATGCAGGTTGAGATAGTGTCCAATTAAATGGGTGGGCTACTTGAGTGGATCCCACCATGATGTTTATGTAAACTCTATCCCAACCATCATGTGCATCACCTCCTATTAGGCCAAGAGCCCAAGACCCTCCTCCAATATTCATGATTCAAGTGGACTGCATGATTGGAGATAGTGTACAGGAGACTATCGCCCTCCAAACTCTTTTTGATAATATGGTCCACTTCAATCATCAATGGGTCTTATGTTTAGGCCCATGTCTAAATTTTGGTGTGTCATCTAATAGTTGAAGTGGATTTCATATTATCATCGTGGTGGGTCCAATAAAAAATCAAGGGTGGACATCTCTCTCTCTATCTCTCAATAAGTTTATTTGACTTAGGCGCCCCACCTGAATCAGGAATCATTCTGATGTTTTAGCTCTAAGTCTAAACCGTGACTATGCATCTAATATTCAGAGTGAATTTCACGTACACATCAAGATGAACACCACCGAAAATTAAGTTTTGGCATCTCTTCCCCTACACAGAGATATATTATTAAAGAAAAGGAACTACATGTGCAGGCTCTTGATCTTGACTGGGCACATCATGATGCTAACGTAAGATCCACTCTAACGATTAGATATCAACTCTTATATTAGGCCAAGAGAAAAAAAAAAATCAGGCCTTGTGATTTTGGTGGGCCACACCAAAGGCAATAGTTAAAAGAGAGATATCCACCCCTAGGTTTTTATAAGGTCTAGCATGATAGTTATATAAAATCCACTTCACCCATTAGATTACACAAAAATCTAGGCTTGTGGACCAAAATCATACCCATGCATGTTTTACTTGGGTCATACTAATGGAAATAATTAGTAAGGCAAGCATTGCCGTATATACTAATTTCAATCATGTACTTCACCTGAATCACAAATTGAGCTAATGTTTGGACCCTCTGTCTATCATGGGATCGATGATGCACCGGTGGTCCACCTAAATCACAAATGGAACTGATTTTTGAGTCCCCTATTTAACATTGGATGACGCACCTAGTGGTCAGGGTGGATTTTACATAAATATCATAAATATCATGATGGACCCACCCATTTGCTTGATCAGCAGCACACGAAAAGGTAATGAATGATAATTATATCCATTAATGGTAGCTTTTTGGGAAAAAAAAAAAAGTTTAAAGAGGTACCATGACGTAAATTTCATATATTAGCTTGGCACTTTTTTTCGTAAAATTCCTTGCCTAAGTAGATGGATGCCCGCTTCAGCGCTTCTTGAAACTGTAGTCGCCTCACAAGTGGAACGTGGCCAACGTTTGCGAGATCAGAGCCACTCATCAAGGCAGGTCGCTAGATTCCAAACTCATAAAATTCAGGTGGGTATGAATCACCAGCCACACATGTACGAATTAAATGAACGGCTAAAAAAGAAATCTATTAATGGCCCTAAGTCTACATTTTGTGTGGCCTACCTGATCAGTCTCATTTTTCGGAATATCATCCAGACGGTGAGGATCGACCCCAATCTTTCAAAAATGGCCTGTATTTTCCTGTGTCACGTGAGTAGTGAGTGCACTGAGCGAGTAGACTCGGCATTTCCTGAGTTGAATTTGTTTCTCACGAGTCGACCAGACTTGCTAGAGTGCTCCATTGCCTCGTAAATGGACGCAAGGGACACCTGTGCAAGATCTGAGCGGCTCATCAGGCGGGCCCCACTCTGTAAATGTGTCAAGGATCAGATCGATCAGAATCAGTAGTCAGTTTCTCTCGATCGATTCATTTACTTTTCCACGTGTGGCCCACTTAGTGATCATATCAGATTGATTTCTTGACATATGGCATGTGATCTTGTAGATTGTATCGACCAATCTCGACTGATTAACTGATAAATTATTGCCTCATAGGATGGGCCAACGGTTGAAAATTCAGTAATTGGTTCTATTTTTTTCTTGAACGTCCAAATTTGGGTGATGGATCTGACAGTTATAAGCTTCTAGCCTGCGGCAGTTTTCGGCTGTTGATCACCCAAAGAGGTGGTCCACTAATGGATGGTCCGGATCTATGGTCTCTTTTAGGTTGATACAATTTGAACCTTAATTAAATTCATGATCAACCAAATATTACGTGGTAAAGTAGACATGTGCATACGGTGCACCCGTCGGTTCATGCACGTCCCCTATCAGTTAGTCCAGGATGGCCCACTTTGTCTAAGGCCATGGATTCATTTTCAAGATCACACAAAAAAAAAAAAAAAAAATCCAACGGCTGCGAAGCATTTGCTGGTGATTTAGGATTAGCTACAATAAAATTAGAAAACAACCGTCTGATTTTGAATCATGCGGTTGTTGTTTGGGACCACCACTTGCTAAGTTGATGGTTTCAGACTTGGAATCTTGATGGTGGGTCCCACATGTGACAATTGTCTGACTAAGATCGGATGGATTTTAGTAGTTGTTTAAACTGACAGTATAGTGTACATGATTGCAACCAATCCACTCTTCTACAATTTAAAATTGTTCTATAATTAAATGATATTTTTTTTTTATATGAAAATGCGTCACTGATAAGCGGCATCCAGGTTTTGTGATGCCTTTTAAACACTAAGAGATAGCCATGGTTTGTGCAGCATTTTAGACAGGGTTTGATACTCTGGCAGCATACTATATATGGTTGATGTTCGGGTAGTCAGAAATTACCCACGTGGCTTGCATAAACTCAAATAAACGACTCACTTGTGGAATCTGCGGGTTCTCAAAATCAGATTGGTTGAACTCTTGTTCATGGACTCTTGATTGTTAAGATAGTAGGACCATTGGATATCTTTCATTTTTAACGGTCCAATTAATATTGACCAACTAATAATCAAATATCAATTGTTTGCAAGGATTTGGGAGAATTGGATTCAAACTCCATTTCACTCCTTTTGGCAATAAAGTTTTGAATTATTTGAATGCAATTTCTTTATAATTTCTAAATGCATGCATATCATCCATCACGTATGGTCTCGCCTACTAGCCCAATTGAAAGACACCTAGTGTAACGACTCGAGATTTTCGACTCTTGTGTATAACACAACGGCCGAATTTTCAAGTAACTTATAGAATAACTAATTTGTCAAATAATGAAATCTAGCATTCAAGCACAATGGCGGAAACAATTTTCATCTTATTTTATCAAACTCACTACGTCATTATCAATATGTTTAAATAAGAGAACTAACCAATATCTTCACTAATTAACTAAAATACCAATTTATGTCTTCTCTTAAAGACTTATTACAATTCCATAAATGTATCAACTACTCAAAAGAAACATTTAATAAATGAAAACATCGATTAAGTTTCTCCAACATCGTCATCCGCCATGTGATTATACGAACCATGGAACTCTTCTCCTTAAAAATCGGGTTCAATACCTGGATCTTCACCTGCATCACCTAAATTGTGTTTGGGATAGCGTTAAACGCTATCATAGTGGGGAATATTTCCTCCAAGACAATCAAGAATAATAATAACGGTACAGAGTAAACGCAAGCAGTATATTATCATTTAATCAAATCAAAACAACCAACTAAAAATCTTTATTAATGCGATGCATGGAATGCATGCTCTGGCTAAGGCACCCTGGCTAGAATCACAATCCATGAAGTGGGAGACTCTCTGTTACGACTTCATGCTAGCCACTAGTCACCAGAGGTTCCTGGGACGCACAAGCCCATAGTTTTGCCCGACCACGTGAGAAACGGGAAGCTCATAGCCCAAATCTACACGTGATAGTGTACGGGAGAAGTAGGACGCTCTAGCCTATTCTCAATTCCGTACACCCACATGGAGCCAAGTGAATGCATGACTTTAGTTTCACCTTTATTTAAGTGTTTTCGCACACAACCGATTTAAATAAAACTCAATGGTCACTATGGGGAGTCGCAAGCAACCCAGCATAGGCCGACAGCACGGGATTAGTGTCCATAGCACCAACCCCGGCTCATGAGAATTTGTATACCATTAATGTTTACTCATTGTCCCATTTTATGATTTCATCATGTCCCAAAAAGCCAATGTTGTACATCATGACCAAATTCATTAAAATACTCATGTAATGTAAATGGATCCAATCAAGCATCATGTACATGTAAGGATCCATTGACAAACAAGCACTTCATTCTCTCAGTTAAGTTAAGAGATATTCTTCCCTTATGGACAGCTCACACGGGTTCCATCTCTCTACATCGAATAATTTTACCATCTTAGGGACAAAGAGTATACAATAATGGGATGTCTATATGATGATTTTATACACATATTTCATATATATCACAATATGAAAACCAATATTACTTGTAACACATAGACTAAGAAAATAAGGACATAGATTTCACAAAGATAAATAACACAAATACGCATGCTTCTTAGTAACAAATCTAAACAAGGAATCACATCATTATATAATGATATTCATTACAAATCCTACATTAAACTTCATGTTATATGGATCAATAGCTCAAAATAAAATAATTTAATATGCCACAAAAGAAACTTATGATAATCATAATATTATTAATGAAAGGCTTGAAGGAAAATCCTCACTTTATGATGGACTTAGAAGAAGAGGGTTGTAGAAGATCCTAGCCGCTGGAAAAATATGAGAAAGAACTCTCTTCTCTTCTCTCTCTCTCTCTCTCTCTCTCTCTCTTTCTTTAGGGCATGGAGGCTAGGGTTAGGAGAAGGATTTGGAGGTGCGTAGTAGAAATATGGAGAGGGATGTGCATGCGAGGTCTTGTGTAACAACTTCTTGAGGTGGGTTTCTCAAATCTCAATATTCGGATGATCTATGATCAATTCCAATCCGTTCATCTTATCAAGCTCGAAGAGTAGAGTCAGAATACGTAAATTTCTTGATGATCCACATTCTAGATTGGCCGATCCTTGAAAATGGCCTAACGGGTGTTAAAATGAGCTTGATCTCAATTAACTGTCTATGCTTGATGATCAGGGCCCAAATTTTGAAAAAATATATGGTCATGATAGGCAAATAATTGTACAAAGTTTAGTGGTTGATTGATGGTGAGAAATGCCTAGATCTGAAATTCCAACTTTTGGCAGAAAAGGAAGGAGCTGGCTTTGTGGTTCAACGGTGTAGGATTATAAATCGGGGTCCAAATTTTGTGTAAACTCGTAATCATATGAGTATAATAAGTGGTCCAAATTTGAGAAGCGATTGATGGCGAGAAGTGGGTGAATTGAAAGGTTCAGATTTAAAAAGAGTTGGTAACTCATTAATTTCTAAAACGAGATAACTTCGCGCATAAGAAAGATGCTTATCAAGGTGGGGCACTCAAATCATACTATTGGTCCTGATAAAGACGATCCAAGTCACTCATATGAAGAGAAATATTCGATTATGACTAACCATCTACTTTCCTCACTCGATGGAGATGAAAATCAAGGGTTAAGGGGCTGATTTGACAATCGGACCACTTCTACTATGATTTAAGGGCTGAAATTTGATGTGTGTGGTTAATATGTGCTCAAAAGCTTAAATCCAGGGTTTTGCGTTAAATTGATTGTCATAAACTATAATACTTAAAAATGACACCTTAACTTAAGTTTAATTAATGGCATTTTCGTAATTATCTGAAAAGTGCATGATTTTTTAAATCTGATCTGTCTACGATGTTTATGGGATCATTCTAAGCAACTTTTGTAAAGGGTCCCCTATCGGATCTCCTACGGATGTCCCACTATTCACAAATCAACGGTAAATGTACGATAATTAATTAAAAATAAAAATAAAAATGAATTTTCAAAAATTTTCAAATAAATCTCGAAAATCTGAGGCGTTACACCTAGGCGTTTCAACAACAAGTCTCAGTATCGAAATGCCAAGGAAACACACTAACTCCACCTGTGAGTGCGTGCATGGTGTGACTACCCATGTGGGTGTGTTGCCTAGCTAATAGGGTGGGTGCAACTGCATGACTAACACACACACACACACACACACACAATATATATATATATATATATATATATATATATATATATATATATATATATATATATATATATATATATATATATATATATATAAACATCATCCATCATGCTTCCACTCCATCCATCTGTTTTGAAAGACCAAATAAAACATGGTTCTAAACATCAGGCATATCCAAAACTTAGCTGGGCCACACCAAACAAAACAATGGGAATGAAAACTTCCATAATTGAAACTGTCCCTACTGTGGTCTTGCAAAACAGATGAATGGAGTGGAATTGTCATAGACATCTCTATGGGCCCACACAGTTCCTGGCACTTGGCAGTCAACTTCCTTAAACAAGAGATGGTATTATAATTCCATTATACAAGGTTGTTTTTTGTTTTCTTTAACACACCACATGGGCACTCAAACCTATGACCTCGATATTGAAACGTATCTACAACCGAGCCATGGATTGAAACCCTGGCAAAAATGTATGGTGATCGGGGCAGTGATTGGGTGGGCCATAGAGTTAAAATTGCATTGATTTGATAACTCTTACCATCTAGTTGTTTTGATTTTTTTTCCCATTTAATGTGCAATGTTGCCTACTTTTGAGGGGATTCCACCCATGTTTAGGCCGCCGATAAGGTGGATACAAAACCCGATCCCCTATATTTTTACGGATGTGGCCTATCCAAATGGTGTACCACTTAAACAACGGTCCTGATCACACTGGCTCCAAGCATACGGTGGAGATTCTTGGTTGACGCACCATGGAACTCCATGTCTCACTGAGTGGCTCATAGCATTTCTCTTTAAACAATTACCTGTCCAGCATAATTATAGGTTTCTTTGTGCCTATTTCCCGACTCCCTATCAACAGTATGTATATCGCCACTGGGGCCCACATGAAAGATGTTTTTCTGATAAAAAAAAAACCATCGATGTGGATGGTCCATTGAGAAACTTCCACTGAATAGATGATTCTGATCATGGACATGCATAGCCAATTACATGGACCATTCCAAACAAAGTTTTTAATGGGTCGTATTAAGCTACACAAATCAGTGGTCAGGATTACACTAAAGCATGATTATTGGCTGCTCAGAATATTTCCCAGAAGATGGACGGTTAAGATCATCCAAACATCTCCACAAGGGGGTCCCATGAGCAGGGGCGGAGCCAGGATTTTCTTCCAGGAGGGGCGCACAAGCATCAAAGAATGGGGCAGATCCAAACCTCAAGCGGACCCACCACCAGAAACTGTGGGGATTGAACGCCTGCCACTAAAAACTTTTGAGGTTCATAGAACTTTTTGATCAAACTAATATTTGCATTTTCCCTTCGTTCATGTCTGTGTGAACTTATAAACAGGTTGGATCTCAAATAAGCATCATAGTGGGCCCGAGAAAGGTTTCAACGGTGGGCGCTACTATTCCCACTATTTCTGTGGTGAGGTCCATTTGAGCTTGAATCTGCTCCATTCTTTGTTTCAAACCATAAAATGATCTCTCCAAATGGTTGGACGGTGTGGATACAACACATACATCATGTTGGGGCCCATAGAGATTGGTGACGTCACTTGAACCCCCCAAGTAGCCAGGGTGTGGATGGGGAGGATCTCCGGATTCATGGAGGTCGGTGCATCCCTAACTGTGTGGCCTACTGTGATGTATGTGCCTTACATCCACACCATACATCCATTTTGATAGATTATTTTAAGGCATGACTCCAAAAATTAAGAAGATCCAAATCTTAGGTGGACCATACCATTGGAAATAGTCTTGATTGAATCCTCACCATTAAAAACATCATGGAGGACAAAAGAATGTTTATTTTCCATCAAACCTATTGATAAGGTCAAAAAATACCTGGATGAAGAGACACACAAATATAAGGTTGATCCAAAACTTTTATAGCACATGAAAAGTTCTTAATGGTCAATTACTACTGTTTATTGTATTATGGTCCACCTAAGGTATGAATCTGCTTCATTTTTTCTATCATTCTCTTAAATGAGTTTTCAAAACTGATGAATGGACTGGATATAAGAAACATACATCAAAGGTGGACCCCGCATTCAAGGATTCCACCAACCTCGGCGGATCCACTAAGGTCGCGCTCTACGTCCGAGATTTTCTGGGAACGGACGCGGATTCTGCCAAAGCCGTTTTAAGAAGTTACGTGTGGCCTACCATGATGTTTTCGATCAATCCATACCATCCATCCGATTTTTTTTCTACTTATTTTAGGACCGTAGACAAAAAAAAAAAAAAAAAAAAAGAAAAATCCAAGGCTAAAATGGACAACACCACATGAACTAGCCAGAATTGAACTCTTCACAACTGAGAACAAATTACCCCCCTCACCCCTAGGTGGCTCTGCCCCTGCCCATGAGATGACCCATGTGGTGATCATGACATAGCCCAAAAAAGAACATATTATGTTCATAATCACCTTTCTAACGTTGAGAAAGTCAAATGGACGATGGAGATTGGTTTCGAAAGTTTATGCTTGGATTTTACAATGCATGGTTGCAAAACGAGGTAAAGGAAGCCTGCATGAATGAAGCAGAATCACGCGTGGCTCAGTTGTCCAGAAATCCAGACCATCTAAATAGCTGACATTACAAGAAAACGGATTTTACCGACGAAAGTTTTACTAACGAAATTTTTTTCGTTGGGAAAAATAATTTTCCTCGACGAAATAGAGAAATCGTCAGTACAAATGGTTCCAGCTTCCCGCCACCGCCAGATTTAGCTCCCGCCATACACTTTTACCGAGGAAATTTTTATTTCGTCGGTAAAAAGTTTATTGCTGACGAAGTAACCCGTCGCTAAAAAATTAAAACAGAAAATTTGACTTTAACTTTTGTCGGTAAAAGTCGTTATTGTCGACGATTGTTGCCTGTTGGTAATAATGAGCGAATTTTCGCCAAGTGTTAGAAACAATTTTACCGACGAAAATGTTTGTCGGTAAAAGTTTTTGAATCGACTTTTACCGATGAAAAATTTCGTCGGTAAAAGTGTTATAATTTTTTAACAGGCTGATTTACCCTCATTTCTCTCTCTCTCTCTCTCTCTCTCTCTCTCTCTCTCTCCCGATCGGCCCTCGCGCGTCCCTCCTCACCGTCCGTCTCTCCCTCATCGGCAACCACCGTCACCGTCACTGGCGGCCCACCAGCCTCAGCCGACCACCCCCCTCATCGCCGACCACCGTCACCGTCACCGGCGCTAGCCACGCGCCTCCACCTGCCTCCATACGCTGCCGCCACCTCCGGTAACTGCTCTCCCTTCCTTCTTCCTCCATTTCCTCTCTCTCTCTCTCTCTCTCTCTCTCTCTCTCTCCTCGTTGTTGATTGTGGGGCCCACTACCAAAATCCAATGCATGTGGGTCCCACCATTGCTGTTCAATGCATGTGGGTCCCACCGTTGCTGTTGCATGTGGGTCCCACCATCGCTGTCCATCACCCATTGCATGTGGGGTCCGCCTTAGCTGTCCACTATTTGATGGGGCCCACTGATTTAGTAAATCCCTACTTAGGGATTTCGAAATTAAAATTCCCTAATTAGGGATTTCGAAATTAAAATCCCTAATTAAAATCCCAAATTTGTGGGGCCCACCGTCGCTGTCCACTGCTTGTGGGGCCCACAGTCGGTGTCCACTGACTGTGGGGCCCACTGTCGCTGTCTACTGCTTGTGGGGCCCACCGTCGCTGTCCACTGACTGTGGGGCCCACCATCGTTGTCCAATGTTTTGGATCAAGCATATATTTGTGTGGAGTAAACTCTGTGGGGCCCACAGTGATTTACGTATTTTATCCACTCCGTCCATCCATCTTAACAGGAAATTTTAGGTATGGCGCCTAAAAATGAAGCATATCAAAATCTAAAGTGGACCACACCACAAGTGTGAACTGAATGTCTATCATTGAAAAATTCTCGGAGGACACAGAAGTTTTGGATCAAGCTGATATTTGTGTTTTCCCTTCATCTATATGCATGTGATCTTATGAACAGGCTGGATGATAAATAAAGATCACTGTAGGGCCTGGGAATGGTGGAAATCATTATTCCCACTGTTTCCCATGGCATGGTCCACTTGAGATTTGGATATGCTTAAATTTTGGGCTCAACCACTAAAATGAGGTGGAAAAACATAAGGACGGAATAGATAAATCACATACATTCTAGGTGGGCCCAACTGAGTTTACTCTACACGATAAGAGCGTGCGGACGCAATCTGATTCCCATTGTGGGCCCCATACATACTTATTTGTTCGGAAAATAGTCATTAGGTATTTGATTAGACTTCATTCATGGTGTTGATGATTCTGTCATTTTCATGTGCTTGTGTATCTGGAATTGATGGAGCAAACCCGGATGTGCGTTGGAGCTACCCGTGGTTGATTTATGTGGATGTATGTTGTGGATGTATTTGGCTTATTATTAATAGTTATTTTTTGTCCATAAATGGTAGTATAATAGAATTAGTTAGCCCATTTGGAGATTTCTATATTGCCGAGCATAGATAAAGTGTGTTTTGGAGGTATAGAAATCTGCCAAATTGTCCTGTTGGACAGTCCAAGGTTGGATAGATTGGAATGTTCTTGCTGTTTGTCATTTACATGCTCTGTCATTAGTTTCGTGCGGTAACTCTCTTATTCTGTCTGGATATGTTTCTTATGTTTAATTCCATTGTCAATTTAATCCACATAATGTGTGGATAGTTGACGTGAAAATGAAATGTAAGATAAATATATCTGAAGAAATAGGGGGAGATGCTGTCGAAATTTAGGCTTGGGCATTTAAATGGAAATAATGATAGCATTTCAATCTATCCATCCTTGGATGGGCGACTGATTTTATTATATTATCATTTAGTGGCAAATTAGATGACGAACATGATACTTGTGATTAAGAGTAGTTGATTGATATCGATGTTCAGCGGGGGTCCTTGGAAGGTGGGAACCGCTGTTGTGACCATGCTGAAGCTGTCATGTTCCTATGGACAGCAATATGGGTGGCCTGGCCATTTGGACAGGCCCGTGTTTATGTATTAGCTCGATATTAATAGAGCAGACCTGGATGTGCGTCGGAGCTATCCGGGTGTTGAGCGGGGGTCCCTGGAAGGTGAGAACCACGGTTATGACCATGATGAAGCTGTCCATTTCCTATGGACAGTAATATGGGTGGCCTGGCCATTTGGACAGGCCCGTATTTATGTATTAGCTCGAAATTAATGGAGCAGACCCGGATGTGCGTCGGAGCTATCCGGGTGTTGAGCAGGGGTCCCTGGAAGGTGGGAACCACGGTTATGACCATGATGAAGCTGTCAATTTCCTATGGACAACAATATGGGTGGCCTGGCCATTTGGACAGGCCCGTGTTTATGTATTAGCTCGAAATTAATGGAGCAGACCCGGATGTGCGTCAGAGCTATCCGGGTGTTGAGCGGGGGTCCCTGGAAGGTGGGAACCGCTGTTGTGACCATGCTGAAGCTATCCATTTCCTATGGACAACAATATGGGTGGCCTGGCCATTTGGACAAGCCCGTGTTTATGTATTAGCTCGAAATTGATGGAGCAGACACGGATGTGCGTCGGAGCTATCCGGATGTTGAGCGGGGGTCCCTGGAAGGTGGGAACCACTGTTATGACCATGATGAAGCTGTCCATTTCCTATGGACAGCAATATGGGTGGCCTGGCCATTTGGACAGGCCCGCTTTGTGTGGAGCAGACCCGGATGTGCGTCGGAGCTATCCGTGAGTTGGTTGAGTCTCCAAGACCTACACCCTAAACCCGAAACCATAAACCTAAAACTAAAACCTATAAGCTACGGCTAAACCTAAACCTAAACTCAATTCACCTAACTCTAAACCTAGACCCAAACTCGAAAACCTAACCCTAAACCCGATCCCGAACCTGAAACTGTAAACCTATGCCTAAACCTAATCCTAATTTCAAATCACCTAAACTAAACCTACACCTATTCCTAAATCCATTCACCTAACCTAAACTTAGACCCAAACACGAAAATCTAACCCGAAACTCGATCCCGAACCCGAAAATCTCAACTTATGCCTAAACTTAATCCTAAACTCAAATACCATAAACTAGACCTACACCTATTCCTAAATCCATTCACCTAACCTAAAATTAGACCCAAACTCGAAAACCTAACCCTAAACCCGATCCCGAACCCGAAACTGTAAACCTATGCCTAAACCTAATCCTAATATCAAATCACCTAAACTAAACCTACACCTATTCCTAAATCCATTCATCTAACCTAAACTTAGACCCAAACACGAAAACCTAACCCGAAACCCGATCCCGAACCCGAAAATCTCAACCTATGCCTAAACTTAATCCTAAACTCAAATCACCTAAACTAAACCTACACTTATTCCTAAATCCATTCACCTAACCTAAACTCGAAAACCTAACCCTAAACCCGCTCCCGAACCCGAAACTGTAAACCTATGCCTAAACCTAATCTTAATTTCAAATCACCTAAACTAAACCTACACCTATTCCTAAATACATTCACCTAACCTAAACTTAGACCCAAACTCGAAAACCTAACCCTAAACCCGATCCCGAACCCGAAACTGTAAACCTATGCCTAAACCTAATCCTAATCTCAAATCACCTAAACTAAACCTACACCTATTCCTAAATCCATTAACCTAACCTAAACTTAGACCCAAACACGAAAACCTAACCCGAAACCTGATCCCGAACCCGAAAATCTCAACCTATGCCTAAACTTAATCCTAAACTCAAATCACCTAAACTAAACCTACACCTATTCCTAAATCCATTTACCTAACCTAAACTTAGACCCAAACACGAAAATGCGACCCTAAACCCGATCCCGAACCCGAAAATCTCAACCTATGCCTAAACCTAATCCTAAACTCAAATCACCTAAACTAAACCTGCACCTATTCCTAAATCCACAACTCTAATCTCAACCTAGACCCAAACTCGAAAACCTAACCTTAAACCCGATCCCGAACCCGAAATGCTAAACCTACGCCTAAACCTAATCCGAAACTTATGTCACCTAATCTAAACCTACACCTATTCCTAAATCCACAACTCTCACCTAAACCTAGACCCAAACTCGAAAACCTAACCTTAAACCCGATCTCGAACCCGAAATGCTAAACCTACGCCTAAACCTAATCCTAAACTCATGTCACCTAACCTAAACCTACACCTATTCCTAAATTCATTCACCTAACCTAAACTTAGACCGTATTCGTACATAACGTCCGTCCTTTAGGATCGTCGACGTTTCAGGATATGGACTTTCGGGATCAAGCGAAGGCGCGGTGGTATGTGTTGCATAACTGTGAAGAAATAGAGTCGTACTTGGAGTAAGTCTTCGCACATAATTGTATATCTACATACACGTAATCTCAAAATTTCTTGCTGACAACGTGCCAAATGTGTATAGCGAACACATCGAGGAGATGAAGTCCCAATACCCTACAAATTATGATCGAATGCATCAGGATCAGTTTCCAGAATGGTTCGCAAAACGTGTAAGATTAATTTACCTTCTATCTCACCACACTTACAATATCGTTGTATTGCACAATATTTACATGTAATCTCAAATCCATAAACGTATATTTATATTCTGTACGTGATGATAGATGAAGATGTTGCGTGCTAGCAACTCTGCGGATGCGTCTGATGCGCTCTACTCACTGGCGTGTGGCCCTGATAGACGTGTATCTAGATATACAGGTTGTATTGTAAACGGGATTCGGTTCCACATTGAAGAGCGTGAGAAATATAGGACCACACAAAATAGTGGGGTGGTTGTGAAGGGAACACACGAGGAGGTAGAAATTGATTTTTATGGCGTTTTGACGGATATTATGGAACTGAGTTATTGTATGAGAAAGCGAGTGTACTTATTTAAATGCGATTGGTAGAACATTGGAAATAAGAAGTTGGGAATACAGACTGATGACTACTTCACGAGAGTAAATTTATCTCGGAAGTGGTTTAAAGATGACCCATTTATCATAGCCGGCCAAGCCGAACAAGTATTCTACCTTGCTGACACCAAGTTAAGTGGCTCTTGGCACGTGGTGTAGAAAATGAAGCCCAGGAACATATTTGACGTTCCCGAACTAGACGTTGAAGATAGCGATGAAGGGAGAAATGGAACGTCGTCAGTTGAACAAGCATATCAAGAAGACATGCCATCTTGGGACAGAGGGAATGATCCAAATGTTGATATTGATGTGGTGCAATTGAATAGAGATGATGTGCCACCTGATCATGTTGATGCCTCAATCATAAATGACATTGTTAGAGATGATAGCGCTTTCATCGATGACAACGTTGCAGACGATGAAGAGGAAATACTGATCAGCGATAGCGATGGTAAAGAAGAAAGAGTCCTAAGCGATAATGATTCAGACGACGATTATTAAATGTATACAAGATTTACATGTCATTTTCAATTCGATTAATTTGATTATTACATGTATATATGTTTTACAAGTCATGATTTATTTCCTGAATTAACTTGTTTATAATCTACATTTACAGTTAAGTCACTTTCTGATCATGTCCTCCACAAACTGGAGCGTAGCGGAAGCACGCAGCATACTTCATCAGCTGTTGCGGATGGACTTTTTGGCCCTATATTCTTCTGGTAGGGCCAGAGAGATACCCGGTCTGGTCGATAAATGTAGGGAGGAAGACGATGACTCAGATGAAAGATTATACAATCTCAAAGAAATTCCTGACCTGATGGAGGAATATAATCGCGGGAAACTTCGTATGGAAGATGCGACATTGTCACTTGCACATATGAACGGAGTCTCGAGAGATCAGATTTCTCCTATTGTGACTGGCATGTTGGCTGTAACAATGTCGAGTGCTTCATACAGCTTGACATATACATCTGTAGCGTACGATAACTTACGCAGAGAGTATTTCGGATAGTTGATCCGAAGTTGATTAGTGGGACAATGAAATATATGTAATTAATATAGAATGACAATGTGTAATGGATTTTTCAACTTTTATAATCTGTTTACGGTTTTATTATATTCTGCTTGCATTATAGTGTAATGGTCTAATCATATTTTTATCATCTCTCTAAGCATAAGCACAAATTCATTCTACAATGATGTTCATAAACTTGCATTAACATTGTTTAAATTTATAAGTTTGTATTTCAGACATATTCAGTCATGGCACCAGGTGGGAGATCAGGTCGTTCACGCACTGGATCTACCCCTTCCACCCGTGATGCGACGCAGACAGCATCGACGTCGCACTGTGCATCACAGGCATTTGATCCTTCGGTTCAGCATACACCGGGTACTACATGTAAGTCTAGACATTTATTTAGTGATTTCTGTTTATATTGTTACTTACATATATCTTTTCTACCAGCCGACGAGGACGTGGACCCACCCGTGGGTTAGTTTTAGAGCGACTTACGCGTGAGGGTAGGGTGGCGGTAGAGTTCCCACAGGACTGCCTTAGAACTATTGGGGACAGTGCCAGACTGTTTACGTCTGAGGTCGGTGTCCTATGCCGATCTCTAATCCCCGCCGCCACCCCCCGTTGGACTGACGTGACAGATGATGTGCGACAGCTCATCCGTCAGCGCCTTCAGGTAAAGTTTAGTAAATTGAAATTTTCTTTTGTGAAAGTTCATTTACGGTTAAGTCCTATTGTTAATAAGTTTATTGCCTTAATTTATTATTTACGAAATTACAGGATAAATTTGACTTCAATTTGAATGTTCCCTACATTTCTCATGCCGTCGACGACATGATTAGAGAGCGGTTTAAGGAGTACCGCGGAGAGTTACACCAGCGGTACAAGCGGTACAGGACGCACGATGAGATCGTACTGTCCTCACCGCCACACGTTACTACAGACGACTGGCAGATACTCTGCGAGAGATTTTCGTCGGAGGCTTTTCAGGTAATATTTACAAATTTACGATATCTTAAGGTAACAAGTAAATTCGTAATTAAATTCACAATTAATAGCAATGTATTTTGTATAATGTGTTCAGAAGATGAGTAGAATAAATTCTGCGAACAGAGAAAAGTTACAAGTGAACCACGTAGCTGGTTCAAAATCATTTGTACGATATCATTTCGTCATGGTAAGAAATTATTGATGATTATTAAGTTAATATATTATTTTGATTGGCATTTATTATAAGTTTTCTTTCCTTTCGATTGCGCAGCGAGATTCCGTCACCGGCCAGGAGCCTGGACCAGTAGACCTCTACAGAGGGACTCACTGTCGGCAGGCGACGAGATCTTGGGTTCATCCTAGAGCCAGTGAGCATTGGGTAAAAATCTTTACTTTGTAAAATTTAATTGCACATTGATTGATAATAATGTCATTCATGTCATTTTTTATGAAATTTCATAAGTTTTCATTACAGGCGGCGATGGACACCATACGCAGTCAGCCCACTCCCGATGGTAGTCAGCGGAGTGAGCCAGAAATCCTGAGCGAGGTGCTTGGCACCCGTTCTGGATATGTGCGTGGGCTAGGCCATGGTGCCAAGCTCATGGCACAAACTAGAGGTGGCTCCAGCCGATCCGTAGCTGGTGAGAGCGCTCTACGCCAAGCTGATATCGCAGAGAGAGAGGTTCAGCAGCTACAGGTCGTCGTCAATGAGATTAGAGAGCAGCTGGAGAGGCAGAGAGAGGAGGAGCAGAGGCGTAGAAAGGAGGAGGAGAGGCGACGGGAGGAGCAGGAGAGGAGGATCGAGGAGTTGCGGCAGGAGCATGAGCGACGGATGCAGGAGATGTTTCAGGTTCTCGCTGCACGCTTTGGCACCGATGCCCCGCCACCTCCGCCTTCATCTTTGTGATCATTTTTTTTAATATACGACTTTTAACTTATATGTATTTGTGTGTGGATGAATATTGCTTGTTTGTGGATGTGGAATGGATTATTTGTGTATGGATGGTGTAGTTTCTGTTTATTCGTATGTGTGTGGATGTGAATAGGATAAAAATGTATAGGTTTCTTTACAGGTGTATATCAGGAATTTTCCTGAATTTTGAAAACAAATGGAACCGGGACAGGAAATACTATTATTGATGAAATTGTTCGTAGGTAAAAAACATGGAAAAGTTTTTTACCGACGAAATTTTTCGTGGGTAATAAAGTTGTAAAACTTTTACCGACGAAATTTTTCATGGGTAATAAACTTGTAAAATTTTTACCGACAAAATTTTTCGTGGGTAATAAACTTGTAAAAACCTTTACCGACAAAATTTTTCGTAGGTAATAAACTTGTAAAACTTTTACCGATGAAATTTTTCGTGGGTAATAAACTTGTAAAAACCTTTACCGACGAAACGTTTCGTAGGTAAAAACCTTTACCGACGAACAATTTCGTCAGTAAAATTTTTTTCACCGACGTATCACAGTTTTTTCCGACAAAAAATCATACGTTTTTCCGACGAATTTTTTCATCGTTAATGGTTTTATTATTACCTACGAAATTTTTTTTCGTCGGGAAAAACCTTTACCGACGGCCTTTCTGCGACGATATTAGCCGTGAAATATTTCGTCGGGAAAAACATTTCCCGACAAAATTGTATTAAAAGCGGACGAATTATTTCGTCGGTAAATATGAAATTTCTTGTAGTGTGATCAAACTGTGGATGGAGCATAACACCTAAAAAAAAAAAAATCAGAGAGAAGATTACGGTGACCATATGATTATTCCCTTGAAATTTGGACCATTCATTGTTTTACTTTTAACCATCCGTTTGAAAATCATTTGAATGGTCAGGATTGCTTGATCAGTGTCATTTTAGAGACATTCTCCATCCAAAAAAGTGCCCAGCAATTTGATGATACGTGTGGAGGATAGTGTAAGCACCCAATAAAGTTCCTAGCAGATAGTGCACGTGTGGGTCTAAGCGCATAGGGCATTAAATGCTTACCGTTGAAAATTTCCTAGGCCACACAAATTTTTTATTTGTGTTTTCCCTTCATCTAAGCAGAGAAAAATTTTACTACACCCACGAGTTTGCTACACCAGGTGTAGGAATGACCCCACCATGATGTATGTGTTGTATCCACGCCGTCCATTCATTTTGCGAGATCATTTTAGGGCATGATACCAAAAATAAGGCAAATCCAAATCTCAAGTGGCCCCCAAGAATTTTTTTAATGGTTGGCGTTCAATCCCCGCTAATTTTTTGCTGGGTCCACTTAAGCTTTGGATCTGCCTCATTTTTTGTGTCATGCCTTAAAATGATATCGCCAAATGGATGTACAGTGTGGATACAACACATACATCATAGTGGGGTCATTCCTATACCGAGAGTAGCTAGCGTAGCTAACTCGTGCGTGTAGAAAAATTCTTCTCATCTAAGCATGCGTGACCTGATGAATCATGAATGAATCTGGATCCTTGGTTGAATCCGAGCAGAGAACCTCCGCTGCTGCTACTTTGATTGGTCCAGCTGATCCTGACTGTGTCAGAGTAGCTCAGCTCTGATACAGTCAGGCTGACTTGGACCAATCAGAGAAGCGACGAGCAGGATTTCTCTGGTGGGTTTCAACAGAGGATCCGGACTCATCATGAATGGGTGAATGACAAAGAAATATTAATTACTGTGGGCCATAGTTTGGTTTCAACTGTGGACGTCGTTGTCCCCACTTTTTTCTGTGGGTCCACTTGAGCTTTGGATATGCTTTGATTCTGGGTTCATACATCATGGTCGGCCTCATAGAGTTTGCTCAGTATGGAATCCGTATCCATATACACAATTCCGTACACTATATCGCTATGAATTTGCCTTACCTTGCCTGGATGACCACGCATGTATAAAAGAAATGGAAGATTGACCATTGCTACACATTTGTGTGGCCCACTAGGTGAATTGTAGGCCACAAGGGGACACGCCTGATGGACAGCTCAAATGTTCACCGCAGGTGCCATCTTTCTGCATGCGCCATCTAGTGTCAAAGCTTTGTGGGACCCATCATGATGTTTATATCATCTAGATTGAAATTAGATCCAATCCACTTATCATGTGGGACCATAGAAATCATTGAAAGGTCAACAATCTGACCCAATCCAACATATAGGTTTGGCCCCCCTGATCACTGGATTAGCTTGATTTCCACACTAGCAATCTTCATGATGGTCTTGGCCATATGTAAAAACCAAATGTTCCACAAATTTAGATTGTTGGCAGGAAGACATAGTACAATAAGCTTATGGTACTACTGAGAGCACTACCTGATCATTTCTCCATATCGTTGGCTAAGAAAAGATCAGTTTCTACCCAGTACTGAAGCTCACAGTACTGAACCCTTTTTCCCCCACCAAATTATATGAGATGTTTAGGAGATCCAATTAGTGCAAAAGGTTGGAATTGGATACATCATGAAGCTCATTTAACGTGAAAAATCAAGCTGATCAACTCATCAAGTAAAGCATTGCTTAGGGGTAGCCATTGGGCCAAGTAGGCCTGATAGGTACCCAACACAGGCAGGGGGTGTCTCACTATGTGAAAAAGGCAAATTTGCGACGGATTTTGCGACGAATATTGACCGTCGCCAAAATTGCTTGGTTTAACGACGAATCTTGCCCGTCGTATTTGAAAATATTCCGTCGCTTTTGCGAAATTAAGGGGATTTCGTCGCGGGATTTACCGACGGACATAGTTCGTCGCAAAATTATAATTTCCGACGAACTTGGTTCGTCGCTATTTAACGACGAATTTGGTCCGTCACTAATCCCAGCACCAAAAAATCCCCCAAATAAGGTCCGTCATAAAATAAAATTTAAGAAAAATGAAATACTGAAAAAAACTGATATTTTTAACAAATTAAAAAATTCGATATTTAAAATAATAGATTTAGTAATTTGAAAGAAAAAGTTAAGAGGTTTTAAAAACAAAATTGAGAAATTTGAATAAAATTAATATGTTTGAAATTTCTTTTCAAATTTTCACAAAATTAAACATTTTGAAAAAGAAAATTGCGAAGTTTAAAAAAAAAATTGTGATTTTTCAAACAAAAAAAGTTGAGAGGTTTGAAAATAAATTAACAATTTTTTAGTAAAATTGAGATTTAGAGAAATAATAAGATTCAAAAAATTGAGATTTTTTTTTAAAAAATGGCCATTTGAAAAAAGTTGAGAAGTTCGAATAAAATTGATAAGTTTGTAAAAAATTTGAAATTTTTATAAAGAAATTAAGATTTTGTATTTCGAAAAAATTAAGAAGTTTGATTAAAAAAATGATATTTTGAAAAGAAATTGAGAAGCTTTAAAAAATTGACATTTTCAAAAGTTAGAGAAGTTTGAAATAAAATTGAAATTTTGAAGAAAAAAATGTGATGTAAAAAAATGGAGATTTTGATAAAAAAAAAATTAATTTGAAAATAAAAATTAACAAGTTTCAAAAAAATTGTGATTTCGAAAAAAAAGGTTGAGAAGTTGGAAAGAAATCGACAATGTTTGATAAAAATTCGGATTAAAAAAAAAAGAATTGAGATTTAAAAAATAATTAGGATTTTAGAAAAAAAAAAAAAAAAGAGTAACATTTTTAGACAAAAAAGGTCATTTTGAAAAAAAAAATTTGAGACGTTTGAATAAAATTGATAAGCTTAAAAAAATTAATTTTTGAAAAGAAATTATATTTTTATAAAATTGACATTTTGGAAAAGAAATTGGCATAAAGAAATTAGTGTTTCAAAAAAAAGAATTAGTATTTTTTAAATGTTGAGAAGTTTGAGTAAAATTAATAAGTTTGATTAAAAAAATAAATTTTTGATAAGTTTGAAAAAGTTCGGAAAAAAATTAGATTTGAAAAGGAAATGAAGATTTGAGATTTAAAATAAAATTGAGATTTCGTATTTTGAAATTTTTTTTTTGAGAAATTTGATAAAAAAAAAAAGAAGAGATTTTATCAGTTTTGACAAAAAAAGTTGGAAAAAAATTGTGATTTAAATAAAAGCGAGAAATTTGAAATGAGTGAGCTAAATTTATTGGTGGACATTTATTGGATAGTTGAAAATGAAAAATTACACTCATTCAGTTAACTGGTTATCAGATTGGTTTATGCATACATACATGTTCATTGGTGCAAAAAATGAAGGCCCTAATATAATGATGTTAATTAATTGCAAGGAAAACTTATAATGATGAGATTGATCAAATTCTATGATCAAGTCATCCTAA